>JACBWW010000023.1:3665865-3690889 GCA_020086605.1 Lanius collurio
ACCAAATCCTGCATGCATTTCTTATAATTTAAAAAATAAAATGCTACAATAAAGTCATAAAATTACAAGAAAAATGATCCAGCTACAGGACAGTTTCCTACTGAAGAAAGTCAACTGAATACAACCCTTCAGCTTACAAAAAGTGGTGTACTCAATTGACTTTAAACTGGAAAAATATACCAGCACCAGATGAGCTTTAATGTAGGTCTCCTCGATTTCTGATAAGCCTAGGTAAGCTCTGATAAAAGCACTGCAGCTCTTGATGCTTTGGCTTAAGAAGAATTTCCTCCTTTCCTAAGCAGTTCAGGGCTGGACACATGAAGGACTAAGAGGGAATTCTTCCCCAAAACACTTGGTGTGGTACAGAAAGCAAATTCCCACAATGAAGTGACACATTATTGTTTTCTTTATTCCTTTCATATTGTCTCTTCATGGCATAGAGGAGCAGTATACTTTAAAAACAAGGAAAATCCTAGACTGTATCCAAGGTGAAGTAAATATAGTCCATTCTCAAATTTTGACTATGTAATATTAGCACATAGCAAAGGCTCACAGGTCAGTGGCTCAAGATGCCCCAGAAAACACAGACTAATCTATCCCATTTTAGTTTAGATCTTTATCACAGCTCAGGTAACACCACTGAAACTCTCTATCCTTACTTTTCCCTCCATATTCAGGAATGTCGAACTCAGGATTTGCATTCCAGATGTGATCTCAGGCTCTAAACACAAGGTACTTTAGTCTTCCCATAAAACTTTAGTTGAAATTCTTCCATGACATCATTGAATTAAAACAAAGATTAAAGAAATCCCCGAATCAGACTGGAAGGATCCTCTGATTTCCAGGCCAGCCTTTTACTCAGCATGAGCATAGACTACAGCAGCTCTGCATCACAGAACCACAGAATGGGCTGGGTTGGTCCACATATGGTATCTTTACAAATCACCTAATCCAATCCTCCTGTCCTGGGTAGGGACATCTTTCACTGCATTAGCCACAGCTTTGTCCAGCAGAGTCTTCAAATTCTTACAGAACAAATGTTTCACAAGGTATCCAGGCACCACTTCCCAAGGTTTCAGTCTTCCCATGAAAATCTTCCCTTGTGTCCCATCTGTACCTTCACGTTATGGTTTCTAACCACTGTCCCTTGTTACACTGTCTGGCACCACTGAGAAGAGTTTGCTTTCAGGTAGTTGGAAATACGCAATCGCTTTTCACTTACATTTCAGGCAGATTGCCCTTAGCCACCTTCTCTCCCAGCTCCACAAGCTCTCCATTGCTCACAATCTTGGCAGCTTTCTGACAATTCAGTTTTTCTACATCCCTTCTGACCTGAAGGCTCAAAAAGAAGTCCTCAGCTCACAGAGCTCTGTCAGAGTTTGAGATGCAAGACTGCACTGCACTTCAGGTTTAGCTACACAACTTTCCTCCTCTTGCCTCTCTTGGTCAGAGAGGGTTTCACTTCTTCACCAGCATCCCCAGCAATAATTGATTGAACTGCAGGGTTGCAACAACCCTTACCTCAAAGGAAAGGCTAATTACTTGAGACTGCAGGTTCTTTCAGATGTTAAGCCTTTTTAAACAGGCTTTAAGCAATGCTTCAAGTGTTCAGCATGCATTGCAAAAACATCCAGTGATTTTAATTGCAAATTTCCTTTTCCTTTTAAGACTAGGAAACACCGCATAACAATTAGTTATTCACAATTAATTCTGCATTGATTACTTCAAAAATCACACTCTGGGGAGAGCCACAGATCTGCCACACAGCTCTGAGAACACACGAGCCACAGCCATGCTTCTCAGCCAAGCTTCAGGGGACAGAAGGGCAAGAAGAGAGCACTCCTTACTCAACCAGGACAGCGAGGACTGGAAGACAGGTAAGGCAGAGGGTTAAACGTTGTGGAGGGCTAGCCTGAAGACTTCGTTGGTGCACACCCAGGCACCTTGAAAATTTTTCAACAAAAAGGTTTGGTGGAAGCCTAGAACTTGGTCATCATCTGCCTGAGCATGACAGGAGAAATACATTACTAGGTGAAGCACACTGAAGATACTGGGTGACAATCTGGATGAACATTGGCAAAGCAGGGTCACACCAAAAGGAATTCACTCCTAAAGACTTAAACTGATGCTTACTTTTCCTAGTTGAAGCAAGCAAGCAGCACTCAAGACAATGAACAGCAATATTAGAGTAAGTGGATGTGTATTTATTATACCTCTACAAAAGGATAACCCCACCCAAATTTTAATACCTATCAGCATCCATTAAAGAGGATCTTCCAAAGCAATTACTGCACTGCTTTATCCAGTGACTTAAATCCCTGCTAGTGACATTCACCTACTTAGATGCTCTGTTACTCTACAGCATCTTCTCAAAGAAGCTGTTGTGTCCAGGCCCCTCAGTGTGGGTGATTATTCTGTTGCAAAAGGGTTATTTATTTATTTATTTATCGTTCATACTGGTATGAGCATGCTGGGCTGTGGACTGGAGCAGCACAGAGGCAGATACACATCCTGACCTTGTCATGGGGCAGTTATGATTTCAACTGACCCCAGTTAAAACCCCTCCCTCATGGGAGGCCAAGGGCTTAAAATAACCCAAACCTGCAGATCTACTTGAGAATTAATACTCTGATAAAGGAAATAAGAGAGTTTGACAGTAGCAGACCCTAACCCCATTACTCCTTCAGAATTCTTCCTGTACAGTCAAGAAGAAAACTCAGGTTTTGCGATGATTTGGTAACAGCTTACCCCACAATATATGCAAGGGAAGTAGAAAGTTTTTCTCCTTTGGTTTATTTTCCCCCTAATGATTTATGTATCTATGGTTTAGGGAAGAAATATATGTATAATGGTTTAAGGCAGAAATACAAGATGTGCCTTGCTTCCTCAGAGTGAATGATGTTTCTACTGAACTTTTGGGACTAGCAATTCAAGCAACTAATGCCTCAGATGTGTTTAAATATCATGCCAAGAATGACAACTTAGAAAAGAGCACATTGTAAGTATTCTAGCATGATTATTTTCTTGGGTTACTCTATTAAAAGCATTATAAATGGTCCTTCATTACATGAAACAATTCAAGTTTTGAAAAACTGCAGAGGATTAAAATATGTGTTAATTGTCCTAGGCTTTGAAGAATTTGTTTTGCAGTCCACTGAAGAGGACAATGGAATAGTAAGCAGGAAGAATGGCCTTCCCCTTCAACCCATTTGAACTCTGCTACTGGTGGTCTTGGAACTGCCTTTCCTTGCGCAAAATTCTCTTACAGTTCTCCTTGAGACCAACATATGCAGGCTGAGCAGCCACACCACTAAGAAGGCAGCTTTAAATAACAGTGAGTATGCAGCTCCACATTTCCCTGCTACAGTGCTCCCTGCTCAACTGGAGCTACAACTGAGCCACTTGTTAAAATGCACCATCTGCACCCAGCTATTCTGTTACTGTATTGTACACAGAGCAGCACTGAGATGCAGTAAAATGGCTGTCAACATGTGTGAATTGGCACAAGAAAAAAGTATTAACTACATATGGCAGACAGGTTCATTCATGCCACCGACTGTTCCTGATATTACATTTGTCCACCTCTGTAAGTATCACACAAGGCAGAAGTGTGAAGTTAAAGTTCTAAGTCGACTTTGACCTTCTGGACACTTGTTCTGTGAGAAGCAGCATTCCCAGGGATTAACATGTGATTTTTAAAGCTAAGGTTTGAGACACAGACACGTGAAAAGTGGAAAAACACTTCCTCATCTACTAGAAATTCACAAGCAAGTTGGATTTGATCATGACAGTAGGCATACTTTAATCCAGTATGTTCTCTCCAAATACCTGGATGCTCTAACACATGATCCCCAAATTATACTGACTTATTTCAGCAAGCTGAAATTATTCAGAAGTTAAAAACAATACATCAGAAAATAGTACTCCAAGTCATGGTATTTATGGAAAGTTCCCAGATTGCATTTACAATCCCTCCATATTGATGGAGGAGAAAACCCCGTATCTTTAAAGAATCTTTTAGAACTTGGTATCTTGCCACAGGATCTAACACGATCTCTGTTGCAAGCTGTGATCTGCTTGATAATTATGCAAGAACCTTAAAAACATGACTGTGCAAAACTAGGTGCAGATGTGACTGGCCAAAGACATTGAGTCAAAAGGTCTTGATCACAGAGTTTTGTGCACACCCAAGAACAAGGCTGAGGAGATCAGCATGTCTGTCCTGCAATTCAGCTCTTTCCATGGTCACATGTGGCTGCTTTTCCACAGAGTGCGTGCAGGTGGGACTGAGCTACAAGAAAGCTGGAATCCAGCTTGCAGCTAGGAAGCAGGAGCAACTTTAATGAGAGCCAAAGCTGCCTATGTTAGGTTCAGCAGTGGATGCAATACACTGGGCACTGCTCTTCTCAGCTGCCCAGCCCAAAACGAAGAGAACAGCTTAGCAAGCAGATTCAAACATTCAGTCCTATGTTTGCTTAGTAAACAGTACAGTGTCAGTGGAAGTTTGAATGCTTTGATACTGGAGGTGCCATTGAGTTAGCAGGAAAAGGAAATCCAAACAGCTATTTTAAAACAAACTGGGTGCAGGTAACTCTAAAGACTGGATGGCATTAGAGGCCTGACTTCACAGCATAGCTGGACCAAACGAACTCTGATAACTTTAATTACTGCTATGTAATTTCATATTTTTTAAACTAACATCACTCACTGTGAGCAAGTTCTGCCTGCAGCTGACTTCACAAAGTATTTTCTGCAGATTCCAGGACAATGTCTTTCATTCATAAGCAGCTTCATTAATTTACAAGTCTGTGGCCCTGGTTTATTGGCAGACTGGGTAAGTTTTCACAGTGCAGTAGTATCACTCACAAAGAAATATAGTCATACTAAGACTGAAAAATAATCTGATTCTTCACAAGAAGCAGCTGTTTCAACAGTAAGTGTTTGATCTCAGAGGCAACATTCCCATTCCTGAATCAGTATTGATTATAGAGGTACTGGACTGTACTGATACCAGGATTGTACTCTTGTGTCCTGCGACAGTAAAGAAAAAGTATGGACTCACTGAAGGGTAGTCAGTTAACAAATTGAAGTCTGCTAAATCAGAGCTCAATGCAAACATGACATCAGGATGGATGTTACACTAGATGTGCTTAAATTGTCCAAGAACACTGTGATGATGCTTTTAAATGCAACAGAGGACACCAAAACCTTAAGGCATCAGGGTAAGGGAAATACTGATGCCTCTAGAACGCACATGATATTTGTCTGCACAGTAAAATCCATGATACCTTGCTTGGCAGAACACGACTGTCAAATTACAGGTGGCTTACCTAGAACTTGGTATCTGACAGGAGCTTTTATTAACAGTCTTGAACAGCAGAGGAACAATACTCCAATGCAAGCTTACCCCTGTTTCTTCCCCACCCATGAGAGCATTTTAATGTATTCAGAAATCAGACAATTTAGAATCCTACAAAAATCTAAGACGTAAGCACTCATTAACCTGTAATGGAAAGAGTTTACCTTAAGCTGTCCCACTACCATACTGAGTATACAGCTATCAGGTGTAGGTTGGTGGTCTTGTGCTGTAATGCTGTGTTGTATTTTTTGGAAAGGGAGGCTCTGCAATGAAAAGAAATCAAAATAAGAAAATGTACAGCAATTGAATTATTTAACTTACAAAACAAAGATTGAGCAAATCAAACATTGTATAGTGTTAGACTATTGAGGCAGTACTGCACAGAGAACTGTTGCAAATGAGGGCACTACTCATTTGGGAGAGTCAATTTTAACAGTTGTGTTTTTCAAGCACCAAGAGAGGAAATAACATTGCCATACACAGCAAATGGTACCTTTTCCTACTCTAATTGCACTGCCTGAAGAGCTTCAGATCATCTTAAGCTCAAAGTTCATATGATGAAGGAACAAACCTCTGCGCTGAACTGTGTTAAAGGATTTTATCATCTAATACTCGAGGTTTACCAGACAACTCCGAATTTGCTTCTTTGTTAAAGTGGCTATGAATGGAAAGGAAAAGTAGATGAAGTATTCAAGACCTGAAATTCACATATCCACCCTTCCCCTTTTTAATTCCCTTGACACTCAGGTAGCCAATGTCAGTATGTCTGGAGGTACTTGCACAAAAACACACCCTGAGGAGCACCAGGCATTGGAGGGTAATTCCTGTCTTTCAACTCAGACCTCATTCACATTTTGACACGGACAACTCAAAGCAGTGAACATGAAGTACCTGGGGGATCTCAGAGCCCTGGCACACAAATGCAATTTTGGGACTGTGTTCCCAAAAGCTGCATTACTGCTAGGTGCTTTAGTGGCAGTGCAGCATGGATGGAGCTCTAGGTGACCATGTGGCAGATACTCAAAGTCCAGGAACTGCACAGCATGGCAGCATAGGACCATTCAAACCTCAGGTGGCCCTTGGATGCCTTTGCTGCATTTCCCTGATTTGGAAACATGGACAAACAGAGCCAAATGCATACTTTAACAGGTTCTGCACTTCCCTCTAGTGGAAGGAGCCTCAAAGACTTCCTACAAGGCCTACGTAGAGACACGAGTCCTGCTGCAGCAGATATGAAGTACAGTCTTGTCTCTACAAGCCTAAGGCTCCTGGAAGAATTCCAGGAAGCTAAATCCTTGGACAAGAGAGAACACAGAAACATGGAAGGATCAGGACCTGAGGAAGCAAATGAAGTGCAGGAAGCAGCCCTCTAATTAGAGGGACACTATTCAAGAACATCCTTTAATAAAACCTGAGGTGTTTCCTCTTGGCTGGGAATACAGTTCCAACCAACTTGGAAGTGCAAAGTGGACTGACAGCTTTGTAGTATGGACAGACATAGTAACAACACAAAACCAGAGCCTTCTCTGAATGACCAGCAGACTGTTTTCCAGGGTCACCATTCCAAACCTGAATGTGCAAAATACCCACAAAGCCTGCACAAGCACAGGCTGGGAAGTTCCTTTGACAAAAGGTACTCCAAAGCCCAGTCCCACCTCAGTACAAGAGCTTCTTGTTGAACAAGCCGTGCAAAAAGATTCTTTTAAAAAGGCAGAGGATAAAGGGGAATGAATGAAATTGTGTCCTGGGAGAAAGGAAAGGCTTTGGAATCAAGAGCTCTGCAAAGTGGTGACAAGGAACCAAAGACAAGGCTGGGTAAGACAGTGGCTGTTTCAAGTACCCGATTCCACAGGACAAGAGGAAATGGCCTCAAGCTGCATCAGAGGAGGTTCAAGCTGGATATCAGGAAGAATTTCTTCACTGAAAAGGTGGTCAAGCATTGGAATGGGCTGTCCAGGGAAGTGGTGGAGTCACTATCCCTGGCAGTGTTGAAGAAACAATTGGACATGGCACTTAGTACTATGGTTTAGTTAACAAGGTGGTGTTCAGTGAAAGGTTGGACTCAATCTTGGATATCTTTTCCAACCTTAAAGACTCTATGATTGTCCTTTTCAGAGGAAAGGATCCCAAATGGCTGGCCAGCCTAGTGAGCTACTGGAAAGAGTAGGAGAGTAGCTGACACTGATTTTTAGGATAGGCAGAGGCTACCTCAAAAGGATGGCTGCTTATGGACATCCATCTGTACTGGAGCAAAGGATTTTGTGGTATGGAAAGTACAATAAAAGTGGCTAAAAAGCACGGAACCACACAACAAGCAGGGCTTTTTCCATATTCTGACATTAGAAATTGGCTGGTCTTTCACTAAGAAAACTATGGAATCCTCCTTGAAGTCAGGTAAGAGAAATTAGGCAAGAATAAAGTTGAGTAGCATAAACTCGCTGCTGGCAGCAAGAATACCTGTCTCAGCTTCCTCCTTATTCAATATGTTCATAGAACTATGTAATTATTATCTCAAATGCTCAATGTAAATCAGGCTGCCCCTAATTAGCACAGGCAGTCTATGTGAAACAAGTCCAGCACCAATTAGGACAGAAGAAACAAGTGTCAGCTCCCATGCTGTAACAAGGCCCAGATGTCAGTCCTGCAGAGCAATGTCCAGACAACCTTGCCCTACTATACACTAGCACACTGAAAAGGTTCCGTACCACTGCTGTCACACAGTAAAGAATTTGATCTATAAGAAAACCTCTTTGTGCTTACATCAGTTTACCATCCAGGCACTGAAGGAAACAAGACTACAGAAGTGTGAAAGAATTTCAGTGCTAAACTTTCAGGGATGTGCTGAACTGACTGAGCAGCTCCAGAAGCAGAGTAGGTGAGCACATGAAGCTGACACAGCAAAGGGAGCCCAGGCAGCTCAGTGCTGACACAGGAATGCTGAACAACATCAGAGTCACCGTAAGCTGATACAGCTCATAACGAGCCATGGCAGTGGAAGGGCACAGAGTAACTTCAGTGCATTTCCTCCTTACTTTAAGCAGATGGATACAAGCCAGATAAAGTTTCCCTAAAGCAGAGTAGTGCATCTTCACTCACCAATTATGACTGCAGCAGGCACATAAATCCAGAAAGTCCACCTTGCAGCAGAGACAAGGAAGGTAAAGATGAGCTATGTCACAGTGAGAAAGGGGCTGGATCTACACTGGGCTGAATCCAAGGCAGCAATCAGACACTGTGGCCAAGCAAATGCTTGGCTGGTTGGGGATCTAAATGGCTGCTAGCCCAAAAGTCTAAGGAACACTGAGTACACAAACAAGCTACCCAGCAGCTTTGGTATCTCCTCACCTACAAGCAGCAGTTGCTGCTCTTTCTGAGATGTGCGGCCTTCTCAAGGCAACACAGGTACCTAAAGCACAGGCCTGAGGGCAAACCTCAGTCTTTACAGTTACAGATGCCTTAGGTGAAAGAAGCAATTCCAAAACACAGGAGCAGTAGCTGTGCAATAAGACAAGTGTCAAGTTGCAATTATTTTTCTTCTCAATGTCTAATAAAAATGTCTGAAATACCATACTCAGAGCAGACTGTCTGGTGACCTAAAAAGCATGTCCTCTGCATATCTTGCAAGAGAAACAAACTTTCTAGTTCCATGACAGCATGCAAGTACCCCCAGTTTTATAACAGAAGCATGGATTTACTCAAGAAGATAAAAATTGTCTAAGTTAAACCAAAGGAACATGGAATTCTGGTGTCCTCTCACTTGCTGAAGAGGAAGCACATTTCAAAGTCCTGAACCATACCTGCTCATATCTGAACTGCTGACAAATCTGCATTGAGGATAAGTCAGCTTCTCCACTACAGAACTTATTTGCAGTTTACGTATCAGAAAACAAGTTGTGCCTTGCTGTAATGTGTCTAGCCTTTATCACAGACAGATCCAAGTAACAGGTTCGCTATTGCTTCTTCCTTGGCACGCCTTAAAAGAGCAAAGACACCTTTCCCTCCTCTAGATCAGAGGCAGCTTATGCATTAGACCTTTTAAAAAAAAATAATAATATCAAATACAATTGCAGTCACAAAATAACCTTGCAAACTATGGAGTCAATTAACATTCCACCATAAGAGCCATCAGTGGAATAACCCACTACACAGCAGTAAATCATAACATAACATTTGTTGAAGACCCAAGTTGGAAGTAAAAGTTCAAGATTTTTTAATTGCTTAAGTCTAACTCAAACTTTCAGAAGCAATTATCTTCTAGTCTTCTTAACTGTTTCCTAAAACATTTAGTAAGGATTATAGACTTACAGTGAGTTTTTCAACGATGGCTGCTTTGCCCTGGAACTGCTGTCCTTCCCACGTAAGGCATGATGCATCAATCTGGGGGAAAAAGGGAAAAAAAATCATCAACCTGCTTCAGTAACCCTTAAGCAAACCTGGTACAAGATTTTGTTTATTTAACATATGTCCTTAGAATCCGGTTATTTGAAAACTATCTCAATGGGAGATAGAAAAAAAAAAGTAGCAAAATCAATTGCAAAAGTTTGGAACAATCAACTAAAAATTAAATAGACTGAATTTCATTATCATAAGTCTACCAACAAAAAGAGTTCCTGCCTTTGGATTAAAGACATCTTTCAGAAAAAAATCTAAAGAATCAAAAAAAAAATCCTAGGGACACAAAGTCAAGCATGTGGAAAGAGAAAAATACATGAAGAAAACTGACAACATGGGTTGCACCACCAGGGCAGTGCTCCAACTCACCTAACTAAAGCTATTCAAAAGTGACTG
The DNA here is from genome assembly GCA_020086605.1 of Lanius collurio. Classification (NCBI taxonomy): domain Eukaryota; kingdom Metazoa; phylum Chordata; class Aves; order Passeriformes; family Laniidae; genus Lanius; species Lanius collurio. The sequence goes on from JACBWW010000023.1 coordinate 3,676,013, forward strand.
GCCAGACTCCAACCTGGAATAGGCGACAAAAGTCTTGACTGACTTGGATAACACCACTAAAGATAAACTGAATCTTGTGGTGGAAGCAGTGATATAGAAATACAAACCAAATTCAAGAGCTCCCTGCTGCATTCCTCATGCTATCAAATTTGTTTGCTTCCATGGCGTCTCTGAAGGGAAAAAGCTCATCATTACAACCCCATTTCTGCAGAATCTCCCCAAATTTACACAAATTGTGACCTTGGTGCATTTCAGCCACACAAAACAGGGTCCCATTCTCCACAGTTTAGGAACTCCACAAAACAACACACATCAGTGACCTGCATAATAGTTCTCCCAACTACATGTGCAAAGGACTCTCCATGGAATGATGGAAGGCAGAAAGACTCTAAGGGTGAAAAAAAGCCAGGAGTTCATTGTGTGGAAGGCCCTATCTTCAGGAATTTAAATTAGTTTGTACTTACCACCATTTTGAGGACTTTTGGTAATAAAATTACAAACTGTCTAGAGACTTGATATTTAGAGCTGTGGTTAGAACACAAACTGCTTGGTTTCCTTCCTCTCTAGGGTCTGTACACAGCTTCTTGGGCAAAATAAAGCAACAATCTGGCAGGTAACAAGTACCCAACAATCCCAAGAGCAAATGGTACCAGTGCTGCTGGATATTGCTGAGGTATAAGGAGGGGTGATTTAAATCCACAAGAGCTTGCTGAAGCTTCACACAGCTCATCCAACAGATGAAAAACTGGTCATAAAAACAGGATATGCTGCTAGAAGACTTGTCAGCCTTGAATGTCTTGCTGCAACTCCTCAGCCACCCAGCAGCATTCCTCACCATCAGCAATCAACTCCACACACAGAGCACTTTGCATGCTCTGGAGGAATCTTACCCCAAAAACTAAAAGCTGATGTTCCTTGGGTTTGTTAACTACAGTTTTTAACTCTGGTATCCAAGTCTACTTCCACCCAAATAAGAAGTAAAAATAAAAATCTAATATTTGAGGAAATTTAAACTAAATTTACATTCATTTAACATGTTATTCTACATGTTTAAACTGGATTTAAAACTGTAAATCTATTTTAATGTTCAGAGGCTTGATATAGCATGAGGTAAAAGAAACACCTGCAAGAACTGCTAAACACAGGGTAGGACTTAAATTACATCCCACTTCAAGAGGGATCCAAGCAAATCCATGCCTATAAATTAATGGCAAACTAAGACTAGAATGTTTGCTTTTACAGAGCACTTAATCACAGGATTATCATCAAACCCCTCCAATACAAACCACTGTCTACAGCTAAACAGGGCTTTTGTGAGTCTGACTGCCTATAGGGCAAACAAAGCTCAAAATAGAAGTGAAACATAAAAGAAAAGCAATAAATAAAAGCGAGTGTGATTGCACTGACTGATATTCTGGAGTCAGGATAAAGCCCACAATTCCACCCTGTGTATTCTCACACATCAGAACAGGGAATCCCAGACAGGTAATGGGACAGAGCCTTAGCTCCCTTTCTGTGGATACTTACATATATTGCTCCTAACTGAGTCCTGTCTGCATCAAAAAGCTGGTAGTAATGTTGTACAAAGCTGGATCCAATCTGCTCCCAGATAGGCTTGTCTCCCATTCTGAATCCTCACCCACAGCCAGTGACTATAAAACAAACAAACAACAAAATCATCAGAAAGATCACAGGAATAAGTGTAACATTTGGCTTGAGTATTAGCACCAAGAAACACATCATCTCAGTTGGCCTGAATTTTTCTTTGGGATAGGTAGGACAAAACTCATCTCTGTATCCTAGACTTGTAAATAAAAGTCTTGGATACTGAACAGTTTAATTACAGATTCAGTTTGTAGTGCTACTTCAGGGTGAGGTCACATCTCACATACAAAAGTGGAGAATGAGAACAAAACTGAGTGTTACCGCCTTATCTCCACATATTTCAGAAGTTACACCATCTGAACAAGCTGGCAAGCGCTCGCTGTTTCAACTTGATCTCATTTACTGTCAACAACTGACCTGTTAATATGGATTGTCTTGCAAGTGGCTTACACAAACTGATTCATGTACTTAGCTCCTCAGGTATTTCACCATCCACAGGCCATTTTAAGAGTGTCCTGCCAATGGCCCATAAAAAGAATTCATTCACTAGCTTGTTGTTTAACACAAGCTTACTGCCCATCCTCTTCTATCCTGTCACTGAGGCTGAAGTAGAGTCACTGTTTATCTTTCAGCCTGTAATAACCTCAACATACAAACCCTGATTTTTCATAGTGGTGAGAATCTGCAGTTCCTAGTCAAGGTGCTGGAAGCTCAGAGGCATCCCACGCTTATGAACACAAGTCCTTCTATTCCAGAAGGATTAAGCATAGAGCATGCACAGCAGGGTAGACAGGCCCAAACTCTCATGCACCATCGGTACAGCTGATGGCTTTATCACAACATTACATTCCTCAAGAAAGAAACTTCATTTTTATTTATCCTGATCTCTCTCTGAAAGTCTTAATTGTGCTAAAATTCAAAACACACAAATGCTGCACTCAAACCCCACTACATGATATTTTAAGGTCCGAGTTCACGTCAAGCAAACTATACTTGCTTAACATCAAGATCTGTCAGCCACTAGTCCCTCTTTGCAATCCCTGCCCAGGAAGCTTGGAGCTACAGGTTTAAACTGCACTACAAACCTGGAAAGGTATGAAATTCTCTTTTAGGACACAGACAAAGTTATTTTGGCTTCCTTTAGCTGTCAATTACTTACACACCTGTATAAGATTTGACAAATTCCTAAGAGAAAAAAACACACATTCCCAGGATCTCCACAGAGGGTATTCCCAGGCCCAGCTTTCTGTTTGTTCACAGTTGGACAAGAAAGCTCTTTTCATATTTTAGGCCTTTGGCAGTCTGTGCTTTACTCATACATATGGGAACTGAAATGGGTTCAGACTCTAGGTTGGAAGTTTTAAGGTAACACAAATTTGGCCAGACTTAGAGAAGAGCAAATCTCTTTTATTAGATCAATGGCCTAACAGCAGGTAGCATCTGTGTTGTCAGGATGGTAAATTCAACTACCAAGGACAACTGTTATCACATTTTTAAACATCTTTATTTCACCATCAGACACCCAGGCAGTATAGTAAACATCAAATTCACCAAGCCTGCACACTAACATAAAAATTCAAAGCCTTGTTGCTATTGTTTCAACTGCTCCAGAGAGATCTACAATATGGTGTTAAGTCACCATCATGAGCACTCCACTGATACTTGCAGTACATACCTCAGTCTCGAGGAGTTTACCCAGTGTGGCTATTCCTCTGGGAAAGCATATCACAAGTTAAAAAAACACCCAAGTACAACAGATTCCAAAAAAAAACCCCAAAAGCAACCTCACACTCACATCCCAAACAACTTAAACCTAGCTCTTTACAAGTGAAAAGGTGGTATTGACTGCACACCCATAATTGATCAACTGCAGGTTAGGCTGGTATGCAGCCAGAAAATCACCCTAAAACCATGGCACCACATCCCTGGAAACTCTATTGAGTGGTGATGTCCACCCTGCTGAGAAGTAGGGCTCATGTCATATTTGGAAAATCAGAAGCAGTAGGACTTAAGTTTGATGCCTGCAGTTTCCAATCCAGACCTGCGGGTACCTAGAAGTGTGTTGTTTGGGACGGCTGCAGTGGAGCCAACAATCAGCACAGGTGAAAATCATGTTGATTCACTTTTTATGGATCATCACAGCTTCAACTTCAACACATAAAGTCACATCACTGTCAGATCTTCATAAACATTCAAGGGCAATTCTAGTGGCTATTATTATTGATGCTCAGCAGTCACACCTCTAATACTGAACTGAAGTTGAGGACAACAAAATAACCATCAGCTTACTCTCTTGAAGCTAAAGCAAGTTATCTATCGCCATATTAAACTTCCCCTCACACAAGATGTGCATTCACCCTTAACAGCTCACTGTACCATCATACAAACCCAAGATCAAGCTGTATGCCAGCACTGCACCTCATTCAGTCCCTCAAGGTACAACAGCCTCTCTCAAGATCACCAGATGCCTTCTGTTTAATCCTGAAACTGTGAGAAAGCCTTAGAGACTGCAAGGAATGAAGGAATTCTTATTTTAAATATGGAAAGTAGAATTACGGTTTTTGGATCTAAAAATTAGTATGTTAGCTTGCTGTCTCCTCCTAAAAAAAAAAGTGCTTGTATTTTGATCAGTAAAATACTATTAAATAAATAAAAACCAGCATAAATTTGACCAGTTATAACATTGATTTTGTCAGAAATTAAAACAAGCTAAAAAAATGCAGCTGAAATTAATGACCTTTGACTAATTTTTTTGTTTGTTACAACCTTACTTTCTTTCCTGTACCATTCACTCTTCCTGGAAAAGTCTATTTTCTGATTTGTCACCTTTTCCTCCATGCTGTCTTGTGTTTTCTGCCTGTCATTACAGATGTAAGAAGCTTAGATGTACCTAAAGAAAGAACAAGATGGGAATGATCTGTGTCACCAAGCCTAGTCCCTTTCAGTGAGACACAACCCATGTAAGATTGTATTGATACACGTATCAGTACAGTATTTCAATGACATAAATACAATATAAAAAGATTTTAAGATCTACTGCAAACCTATGAGGATAGCACAGGTTCTGATGTCGTCAAGCACTAGGGCAACACAGAGGTGCTTCAGAACCATCCAGTCAAATCCATCCATGCTTCACTCAAATCTGTCCATAGTTACTGAAACATGGACTAATATAAAGCCAGCTAAAAGAAGTTTCAATAAGCTAGAAAGCTCCTTAGATGTAGCACACCTGTCCTTTTAAAGGCACCTGCTGAAAGTTATTACTGTGTAAGTGCATTACTGGATATTCCACTGTAATTCCCCATGGAAAAGGAGATAATTTCCTTAAGCTAATTAATTTCCTTACCTTTGTCACTTCAAACCTACCTCCTCACATCCACTTAAGAACACCACAGTCCATTTGACGAACAGCTTCTTCACAAAAGCACAGCAGCAAAGCTGAGCTACCAGCACATAGTGTAATACTTAATTCACATTATTCACTCTATTTCTTGCAATTTGCCTCTACTAGAGAATTTATCCCCACCCCAAATACCACCCAGCAATCAGTGCTGAAGCAGAAACTCAATACAGTGCACAAAAGCTGCAGCTCCCAGCAACTCTGTCTTTAACAGATATATGCTGACACTGCTGAACCAAAGTGCTTCTCCTCAGGGGCCTTTTGCAGTGACATCGAAATCGAATTTTCCAATACCTCTGCCAGCTGCAAGACCACACATCAAGAGTAAATTCCAGCCCTCTACACATCTCTCACCACAATCCCATCCTATCTCATCCTACAAGGTACCAGAGTATCCCCGGCGTTTGCTTTGCATCCATCTGCTTTGGCAGGTGGCAGACTGTACCAAGGGCAGGACAAGCTGCAAGACCCAGTGAGCAGTAGGAACGAGGAAGCTGCACCTCTAGGACAGAGAAGATCTAGAAGAGAACAGAGCCTCCACATGGGCCATGAGTGATCTTGAGTAAAACTAGGGTTACATGGCCTCAGGCAGATTTTTTTATCCACAAAAGCTAAAAATACAGAATCTTTTCTATTGCTTGTCCCAGCTTTGATGCTTCTGTCTACACACACCCCTCTTCCATCCCTACCTTAGCTCTGGGTGTGAGAGATGAGCATGAGCACACCAACCCTGCCCATAACTCCTAAGGGGAACACAGTCCTTAAGAAAGTCATTTCTGCTACTGGTCTTGATGAAACCTCCTCCTACTGCTTCCTTCACAAGCTACAAAACACATGATTCTCTGTCAGTTTGCTGCAGCACAAAGTCCATCTTTCTGCTCATGTGGCACCACCACAGCTACTCAGAGGGGTAGCATTAGGAAAAGTCACTTTTTTACTTGGAAAAACGAGACTATTTAATAAAGAGATTGCCTTCTCTGAAATACTTAAGTGCCAGTGACATCTGGAGCAGGTGGGCTACTGTCACAGCTCTGCAGTATGGAGAAAGAACAAAAAGTTGCTTCAGCCAGTAGTTATGCTTTACCATATTATCAGACCTGGACACATGTAAGCTTGATGCTGTCAATCAAAAAAATTAAAGTCATTCTGAATTGGAGCATGGTAGGCCTGTAGTTCTAAAATACTACATTTTCATGAAAAAGTCAACAAAACCTTGCATGAGCAATAGTAAAATATAAATTACTAAAGAAAACTGAGGTAGTCTGTCAGGGATTGCCACATTTGAAAATCAAGATGTATTCAAACAATCAATGAACAACCATCATAGGCAAAGAAGGTCTGTAAAGTCTTTCTGGTCTGAAAAACACTAACAAAAAACCCACTGAATTCAAAGTGGAAAAACCTCAAACCAACACATTCTAATGCTATTAGAGAAAATCCAGTTATGACTATACTTATTCCACAAGTAATCTCAGCATAAATAAACCACTCTCCCAGGATTGTAAAGACAGCCCAACACACCACCAAAATTGAACTCTCTTAAGATTGAATTCAAGCTTGTTTTTTGGAAGATCTCAGAATCAGTTCAACAAAACAGCACCAACACCACCCTTAAATCTGTGGTGCTGGTCCAGTGACACATGTGAATCCACAGCAAACATGGTTTGGACCATCAGTTGCTGCACTGCTCACTACTGATTAACAGGAGAAAGTAAGGACAATGAAAGAGCTCTCAGCTTTTTCAGTTCCTCATACTCTTGCAATTTCTACCACGCAGGTAGTTTAGATCACTCAGATTAGAGAGTCAGCAGTCTTTAGACTGGTAAGAAAAGTAAAGCAGCAAACAGTTTTAGACTATTTTTCCTTCATTTGCTTTTCTTTTGCCACTATAGCTTGCAAAGACAGGAGTGTCTCCAGTGTGCACTTTCTAGGAACACAATGGAACCAGCATCACAGGACCAGTTAATCTTCTTTCAAACAGGTCATCTATTCAACTCCACCAACAACCACTTGATAACAGATAACAGATCATCCTCCTTCAGCAAAGGATACACTCCCAAAAGAGAAACTATGCAAATTATCGCAGAATAATTCGGGTTTGCAAGGGACCTCCTCCAGCTCAAAGCAGGAGGACAAACCTGTTCCACCACCTGACTGCCCTCACACTGAGGGCAGCTGCCCTGTGTCCTGCCCGAATCCCATCTGTTCCAATTATGCCCCTTGCATATTGCCCTGCCATGAGGTAGCCTGAGAAAAGCCTGGCTCCATTCTCCTGATAATGGCCTGACACAGACTGTGATTAAGCCCTGCTCAAGCCTCCCTAGACTAAACAAGCCCAGACCAGGCAGAATGCACAGTAACACAGGGATGAAGAAATACTGGAACTTTCTGAGGGACATCATGCCTCATCAGCCATTTATCTTCAACACACTGCATCTCTGTCTGGTAAATGCCAATTCAGCGGTCAATCTTTCTCTGTTTGAAAACCTATAAAATTTCCAGTTGAAGAACAAATTTCTGCATTCAGAGACTGAAGGAAACAAGTGTTTCTCTGATGTATTTTCACAATCATCTCCACAGCAGCTGACTAATCCATAGAGGAGAACCCTCTGCAAACTACAGCTCAAGGCCAATCAGAAACCATCGGCCCAGTAATGGCCATGGACTGCTCTGTGCAAGAAATTACATTATTCTAAATATGCTTTTAGAGCTAAAAATAATTAAGTCTAGATTTGTGAACAGTGAAAGGATGGAAGGGGAGAAAGGGGAAGATGACAAGGTCCAGACTATTTCCTTCTGGGAAACACATTTACTTTCCTCTTCTTAGTCTTTTTATTCCTCTACTCCAACTTTATTAAAACAAATTAATGAGGGAATTATGCCAACCTGAGGTACCTTTTTTTTTGTTAGAAATGTCAGCAAGTGTAAGGCCCCTAGTACACAAAGCACCTGAGGAAGACTCTGGGAAAGCTTTCACCGTGGCTACAGCTTGATGCTCATCTCAACTGCAACCTGACAACTCAAGAGAGGCACACAGAGTCAGTCAGGATGATTTTCAAATATATAGATATATATTACACAAAACTGCAGAGGAGGACATGTTTTGTTGTTAAGCAAAAGCCACAATGCTACACACCTGCCTTTCTTTCCAGAGTATTCTTCATGCAAGCCAAAAACCAAATTCAAGTTTGCAAGGCTGAAGCCACATTTCCTTTCCCCAAAATGAGCACAAGACTGCTCAGTTTAAAAAAAAAAATAAAAAATTGGGGAATTGGAGGAAGAATTGCTACATCCTGTTTTTCTTTACCTTATAGACACAGAAACAAAACATTTAATGGCCAAAGTTGCCACAATATCTACGAGTTTTAAAACAACCTAAAAGAATTATACTTTCAATGTTGCCAGCTATTAGTATATACTGCAATTCCTAAACTTACCATACTCTACACTTTCACTAACTAAATGACCCTTTTATTACAAGGAACAAAAGAAATCCCAGCAGAGAGAACTGCAGAAAAGTTGTTACCATTTGCGTTTTTCTAAAGATCTGAAAAAACACAGATGTTAAGCAAATATATTTCAAATTATCTAACAAATAACTTGCAACCTTTTACACAAATAATAATTAGAAGCCCAGTGTGAAAATAGTTAAATAGTCCAAAAATGAGCCAAAATATCACCTCACTTTAAATGAGATCAGGCATTTCACTATATACAGTAATTTTGCTACTTCTAGGTGGAGGTCTGTGAAATGCCTGATAAAAGAAAACTTAAAGTCACAAAACACAAATACAGAAATCACTGCTTGAACATGACTCCTCCAGAAGGCAAGAGTATTAACTTAGGAAGACAGCTGATTAAGGAATCAGAATTAACTTTCAAGCAACATTTCTGCAACCAATTCCTACTCAAGCATTTACCTAGGCTTTTTTTTCCAGCTGGACTGCAAAACAGTATGTCCAGCTCTAAGACATATTTACACTGGAAATTATGGACTTCGAATGAGCTGAATTATTATTTCAGCCTGCCTCAGACAGGAAGTTCAATCTGAATTGCAAGAACAGACTCTTGGGGGTTTAAATGGCTTCAGAAAGCTATCTTGCATTAACTGAATGCAACGCACACTCCTTGCTACTGCACACCTTTGCAGGTTTTGATTGTTTTCAAAGCTGAAAAGTGACAACAGCTCAAGAAGGGAAGAAAAATTCTCTCTTGCAGATCATACTGGAAAATGGAACTCAAAATAAAAAACTACACGACTGCAGCAGATCACTGAGCACATGCACTTTGCTAGTTTCACTCCAAGGAAGCATGAACCTTTCACATTCAATGTGAGAAAGCGATTCAACCATGTCAGGTAACTTCAGTCCTCTCACAACCTTCTGGCAAGACAGAAAACAGCAAGAACATTAAAAACATTCGAAGGAGAAGCATAACAGAGTACACCTTTTGCCCTGCACAAACCATCTCCTCACAACTCCCGGTTCACCCCCTTTACTCTCCTCCCTGCCATACCGAGCCGTCGCAAAGCAAGACAGAAGCACCGACGGGGACCAGGCCGAGAAGAAGCCTCGGTGCCTCTGAGGGTCGCGGCGGCAGCGCCGGGGTCCGCCTGGGTGGGTGGCGGAGACAACACGCCCAGGGAGTGCCGTGAGCTGCCGGCGGGGCGAGGCGAGGCACAGCCCACACCTCCCCATTAACCCCCGGCCCCGCCGGAGCGATCTGCCCCCTGAGCCTGCGAGCGGAGCTCGCCTCGGCCGAGGCCCCTCGCTCCCCCCGGGGGAACTGGGCCGGAGCCGCCCACCCCCCTCAGCTCGCCCACCCACCCATACGCGGGGCCCGCCAGTCCCGGGCACAGCCGGCGATGGCTCGGCTCCCTCCGCCGCCACCGCCCCTCCGGGACCGCGCTGCCGGCGCCTCAAAGACGGGGAAGGTCAGGGCGGCTCCGGCCGGCGGCTCCCGCCCAACCTGGCCCGCGGCAGCCGGCAGCGCCCCGCGGCGGGGATGGGGCTGGGCTACGGAGCCACAGGGCCGCGGGGGACGAGCGCGGGGTGTGGCGGCACCGTGTGCCGGCCCGCGGGCGGTGCCGATGCCCGTCCCGCTGCCACTCCTGGTCGCGCCCCCCGCACTCACCCGCGGCTCCCACTATGGCGGCGGCAGCGGCCCCGTGCGCGGCGCGAGCCCCCTCAGCCTCCCTCGCCCGCGCTCCCGCCCCGCCCCGCTCCGCCCGGCCCCGCGGCATGCCGGGACAGTGAGTCCCGCTGGCCGCCGGCCGGGCACTGGGAAGGACGATTAGAACTACAACTCCCGACAGGTCCCGCGTCGCACCCCGCGGTGGCTCATTTGAATGAGGGAAGGGGCCCGCGCGCCGCTGGCCCCGCGGCGGCGCCCCGGAGCATTGTGGGATCGTGGGGGAGCGAAGCGGGGAGGGGCCCTGCGCTTGGGGAGTAACGGGGACAGGGTGGTACCCCTTTGGGAGAGGGTTGTATCCCTCTTGGGATAGGGGTTGTACCCCTTTGGGATGGGACTGCACCCCTCTGGGACAGGGCTGTACCCTCTGGGACAAAGCAGGACCCGTGGCCCTGAGTGGGGACGTAGGTGGTCAGCCACAGCCGAAACTGCAGGTCCTGAAGTTAATTTTAGTTCCCCCCATAAAGGATTTACACTGTCAATTAAAAAAAAAAAAATGCTTGGCTTGATTGCAGTGAAAAGTTAGCAAAGAACGTGTGAGGTGGTAGATAAAGGCCTTCAAATAAATATTTGTGAATAGGTAAGTGGTGTAAAAGTGTGGTTTGGGTCTCATTGGAGCCCCCCCCCCCCCCCAATCCCTGAAGCAGCAGCAGCAGCAGAAAGGACTCATAAGGGTACAGGAGTTGGCAGGATTTTGGATTACATGGCTAAGTAGGCTGTGGACAGTTACATTCCTAGATTTCTTGTGTAACTGGAAAGCTGAACTGGTAGGTGATCTTGTACTACAGTGCTGGATATGGGCTACTTAGGGAATACATGACTTGTTTAGTGCTTGAGCTCTGCAGCTCAGGGATGCTGGTCAAGAACACATAATCTTGAATAAATTTTTTAACCCTCTAGGCCAAAGGCTTTCATATTATTACATAAAAACTTTAAAAAACCTTAAAAAACAAACAACAAAACAACCAAAGAAACCAACCCTCCAAAAATTCTAAAAATAGGTACAGAACCCAAAAAGGGAGTCACTGTTAATCTCTAGAGGAATTGTTATGACCTTAGAGTTTTCCCTTTGAATCATAAAAGCCATTTAAAATAAACATTCTTCAAGTCCCCTTCAAGGGCTGACATTTGACAATAAACAGAAATGTGACAACCAAAAATACTCAACACTGGTAGAAGAAAAATATTGCAAGGATACAGGCTGGATTAGAATACAGAAAGGTGAGGGGTTGAAAGAGAAGAAAAATGTTTGCACTGAGCAGCAGCACCGAGTTTTTCATTATCATAATAAGGTGCCTTCCTGCAGAATTAACCTCTTAATTCCCTCAGGTATGGTTGCTCACTTCCTTAATTTAGCAGGAAATGGGAAAAAGTGTGCATGAGGGAAAATGTCTGCCTTTATCAGAGTTCATCCTCCATTGGAAGGCACCCACAAGGATCATTGAGTCCAGCTCCTGGCCCTGCACAGGACAGCCCCAACAATCACACCATGTGCCTGAGAGCACCGTCCAAACACTTCTGAATGCTGGCAGCCCTCGTGCTATGACCACTGCCCTGATACCTTTGCTGGTTCTTTAATAGACCTAAACCACACCTGCTGGCCCATCACTCAAAACCATTCCAGGACCCCGCAACCCACACAATTCTTTGTCACTTCCCATGATCTGATCTCCCCTTTGCACAGAGACTCTCCCCAAACACTCAGTTTCTGTTTCCTCTGGGCTGCACAGAAGTTTAGGTTGTAGTGCACCAAGTTCCAGTCCCACCCATGGGGTTGGGTGTACAGTGGTAGAGGCAATATCGGCCACATGGACCTACAGACCTTTTTAAATAAGGGACCACACACTTCTTTCCTCTAACTGCCCTAATCTTTCAAAACTGTCTTCATCATAATCTCCTCAAATATCCCCATACCTGTCCTCTGGATCCACAGCTGCAGTCACCATGCAGAAGTGGATAATCTTATTGTTTGGGATTTTTTTTTTCAGTGGTTGTGACAGCTTTATTTCTATCCTTTGTTCCAATAAACATATTTACTCTCCTTCCCTGTTAGTTGTTTTATGACATCTGTTTCTAGCTGTTTCTCTATTTCCAGTCTTCTGAAATAATCACAATGTGCCTCTGCCTGTGCCAGGCACACTGCCAAGGTGGCATGCACTCTCTCTTTACCATCTCCTCTCCTGCCACAGCGGCACTGCTGCGTCTCTCTACCACCTCCTCCAGGTCCAAGCCCTTCTCCTTCCCCCATTCCATCCCTAAAGGAGAAAGGGCACAGCCCTGACTCCCCAAATCTCCTCTACTGCGATCCTGCGGCCTATGCCAAGTAAGATGTTGTGTAATCTTATAAAAACAAGGCAAATACTATATTCAAATGAGATTTATTTACAAAGCAGCTGGCAAAAGAGCTTTTATTTGCTCAGCATGGCCGTTGCTGGCAGAGGGCAAATGCTGTGAGCAGCAGAGCTGTGCTCACATCAGCCTGTGCTGGAGCTGCAGCCTTGTCCTCAGGAGGACACGCTGCACCCTGGGGGCAGAGGTGCAAACTTTTGGGCACAAGGAATTTAGAAGGTGATATGGTCTGATGTTTTCTTCTAGGTGAGAACCTGTCTTCTCAGCCTGTCTGTCCCCGGAGCCATCCCCCATCAAACCTTCTTGGGTTCATTCCCTCTCTCTTCTCCCCTCCCTTGCAGGATTCCAGTGCGCCTGGCAAGGAGCAAGTGGTGAAAGGCACGTGCCACTCTCCCCCTGTGCCACTTGAGCTCCTTGCAGGCCCCAGCAGGCTTCCTGGTGCTTCTGACTGCAGATCCAACTAAGATCCAGTCACATCTGGAGATAAAATCATGAAGCAGCTCCATAGGTGCTTTGTTACTGGGAGTTCTGCAGTGCCAAAGACTGTAAACCTGTACATTTCCAGCCAAAGCTGCTTATGTTAAAACCCTTTAAAAATGTGTTTATTTTATACTGCACTGACAATTATTAGATACTGTATTAGCAATAAGTTTAGTTATAATTATCCACAGCATCAGTGTCATCCATCTCACACCTGACCAAGAGTCTTCTCTCTATGAGTCTGCCACAATCCCCAGTGTTATCTGGGCCAAAGTACCACCACGGTAATGTATTGGCTATCAGATGGTCATCCATGATCATCATAAGGGTGTCACTGGCTTCATGATAAGGGTTTAGAGTATTAGCTACCCAATTCCAGTGGCAGGGGACATGGTGGGACTTCAAGTAATGGTTAAGGCTGGCTATAAAAGCTCCAGGTGCTTCACAGAGGTGGACAGAATTCAGTTCTCCGTCCTGAAGAGCTTCTTCAGGGAGAAGAGAAAAACTGCACAGGATCTCATGAAATTTGCACCATGCCTGGGTACAGAGTTCAGCGTTCACAGATTTCTTTGCATGTAAAATTATTTTCTCTGCTTTATTGGTAAATGAGGGGTGCTGATACCAATCATCCCAGGTTCTTATCACTCGGTTCTTCATTCATCAAGTCCTTCAGAATAAGTGAAATTCCATGTGATCACATGTGAAAGCCTTCACTGGCTTAGTGTTGTAGTGCAGGGACTTCCAGAGCTTAGCATAAGAAAACTTCTTCATAAAGACCTTACCAGTTTCAGAAAGAACTTCAGGACTGAACTTTTCAAGGTTTGTCTTCTGAGGAATGTATGGATGATTCAATTTCGTTATCCTCAGATGAAGTTTGAAGGTCGGCAGTATCACTGGAGAAGAAATCATTGTCATTTTGATCACACAGGTACAGAAATAGGCAAGGTTTTTTTAAAAAATAACAATTTTTCCTGCTTAACCTCTGTATTCCAGAACAGGAAAGAAATGCTTCATGGATTCACGCACCAACAAGGAAAGTAAATGAGGGCTATCCTAAATAAAGCCATTTGGAAATCAGGAGGGTCACCAGTTTAATCGCCCTTCTTGCTATTGCAAGTGAAGAGGAGCTGGCTGGTGCTTGACCCTTTACTGACTCTGAATACTCTATCTACTTTATAGGTATAAACACTTAAATACAAATATCTCTCTCTGTCACGAGAGAACACACCACAAGCTCTCCAAGTTCAGCGAGTGGCCCAGAAATCTTATCACCTGACTATGGCAATATCTATCTGAGAGCTCAAAGTATGGAGGGTGGGGTGGCCACGAGTAAAGACAGCTTTGAGAGGGAGCACAGCTACAGCTCCTCCAATTTCCCCAAGTAGGAACAACTCTCCCAGACCCAGCATGATGCTGGGGGACCCCCTCAGCTGAAGAAGCCCTGGAAAGATGCTGGACACTAGCCTGTGAGCAAAACTGCTTTTCTCTGCTCAGCAATACAGCTCTCTGCCAGGCCACTGTAAACACTTCCCTTTCCCAACTGGAAAAATCATGCAACTGATTGATGCAAGGATGTTACTGCTTAAGTGAGCATTCCTCATCCCTGGGGCAGCAACCAAAGCTCTCCAGCATCTTTGAGTAGGAGCCACAGGATATGATTTTTGTGTGCACTAAGAGTCCTTGGCTTCTGCTGAAACTGAGAGACCCCAACTGTATCATCACCTTAACAAAGAAAAGTCAAAAGACCTTTTGGAGCTCCTCAAGGTCTTGCTGCTGTCGCTCTTCTGTCTCTTTCTGAGTAATTTGCATTTGGTGGAGAAGGTGTCAATCACAGTGGCATAGAAATGGATGTG
>JACBWW010000023.1:3715824-4028456 GCA_020086605.1 Lanius collurio
TGCGGAGAGAGGCGCAGGCTCTTCCAGCTCGGGAAACTCCGCAGGAGCCTCCCCGGGGCAGAGCGCGGTGCGAGCTCCTCGGGGCCCGCGGGACCCTTTCAAGAGCAGAGAAGGACGAAGGACGTGTGTCCCTTCCTCACAGCCTGTCACATTTGGGCTGGGAGGCCATCAGGGCCCTGACCGAGGGCCAGGCGCGGGTGGGTTTGTTCCTTATCAGCCATCCGGTGAGAGCGCCCAGGGGAAGCGGCGCATCCTTTGCTAATGGGGGTTTTTCCTCCCGGCGGATGCCGGCCAGTGGTGGCCGGGGGCTCACGGGGGCAGCTGCACCACTGCCCTGCACCTCTCTCAGAGAGAGCCTTTGCTCCAGCACTTGCCAGTGCTACCCCATCCCCTTCTGTCACAGCACGGAGAGGCCTCAGAGGGTCCTGCTCCCTGCAGTTGGGTTTGTCCCTAAATTTCACTCCACTGGCCCAGAGTGGGTGAACCTGGAGTTCTCTAGGGTCATGGGCTGGGGCTGAATAGGGAAGATGCCCACAGGGAGGACTCTGGGCTGTGGGCCAGGTCAGTGAGAAGGGACACAGAGACGTCTGCTCTTTGTGCAGACAGTTCATTTTGCTGGCACATAGTTATTAACGGGACAGCTCTTGCTCACAGCCCTGGTTTGACAGCAGCACTGTCCTGGGGGAGGGGGGAGAGATTGTCCCCCAAAGAACACTTTGAATGCCAGACATACCTCATCTCTGCTTTCTTCAGTTCTTCCACGCTACCTCCTTGGGTTGACATGAAGAATCATAGCATGAAGCAGGACTCTCTTTTACCCTTGTCCACAGCACCCTCTCTTTTAACTATCCTCAGCCAAAATGCTAATGGCTGGCATCTGTTGCTCTTTTAGGTGATAAGATACTTGCTGCATTGACCCTAGAAACACACCCACAGTCACGACAACAGGTCAGGAGCCCAAGAATCTCATGCATCAGTGAGACAGGCATGATGCTGTCATGGTTCCAGAAAGAAAGCTTGGCTAAGGCAAAAGCATGCTGCCCTGGAAACAGTCTGACTGTTCATCTAAACACACTGTTGAGGCAGCAGCTCCCCAGTGGGGTTATAGCTGAAACCAACAGGAGCATGGAGGCTCTGAATAGAGGCAGAGGGGGAGGATACACCCTGTTCTTACAACGTGGGGTGCAGAAAAGCTGGGTGGGAGAGGGAAGGGGTCCAGTGACTCCCTGGTCTCCCAGCTGAGCCAGCAAGGCTTGAAAAGAGTTAAGCACCTGGGCAGGGAAATACTTGCCTGGGCTTGTTTTTCTGCCCAGGCTATGTGTGTGTTTATTGTGCTGGGCCGTGGAAAGGCCATGCAGGCTCCTGGGGCTGTTTGCTGCTGCCTTGTGTGCAACCCTGGGCTCTGGCCAGAGCTCAGTGCCTGCCTGTGGCTGAGGCTTGGCAGAGAGAGCCACTGGAATGAGTGGGGTGACAGCTCTAGTCTGGAAGGCTGTGATATCCCATTCTGTAGGAAAGTTGCTGGGATGGAAGGGCTCAGCTCAGCCCGGGGGCTGCCAGTGCCCCAACAAAGCCACATCTATCAGATCATAGCACTGCATGTTGTTTCTGGGGCTGGCCCACAGGTGCCATCAGCCCTCATGGAGACACTGCTGGGGATCAGCCCCATGGCTCCACTGGAGAGAGGTTTGGGGATCTCTTCTTCACCCACCATCATGGCTTAATGATAACCTCATGTCAAACAAGTTCCCACAGCCTTTGCTGGAAGGCTCACAGACTTCTCCTGCCCAGAGGAGACAGGAAGAGGTGAGCCTTTCTGAGAACAGAGCTGTTTCTGGTAAGCTCCTTTCTTAGAGACTGTCAGCGTGTGCAGACATGCTGGATGGAGAAGTGGGAAGAGGGGATGTGGGGAGGTGCTGATTGTGCTGGCCCACACATGCCATGGGATGGGGCCCGAGGGCTGGCTCTGAGGCAGACAGGAACTCACAGCACCTCAGGCAAAGGGCTGGGGCCAGGACCTGGCTATTCCTACCAGGAAGACCCTTCCAGGACATGAGGATACCTTACACAAGGACTTGCTGCTCCTGCTGACAGGGGAGGGAGAAATAGGGGGAGTAAGTGGGGCTGCTGCAAATAGGCACGTGCCTTATCCTCTCCCAGAGCAAAGGCAGCAGGCACTAGCCTGGCCTCTGGCTCTAGCAGAGGTGAAATAGCAGAGCTATGGCACTTTGCTGCTCCCCATCTTCTGTCCAATCCACAGGGGCTCTGGAAGGATCCTTTTCCAGGATGCAAAGGAGGCTAGAGCCCCCTTTATCACCCTGTGACAAAGCACTGCACAGCCATCCCTGTTCCAAGGGAGAGTCTGGCAACAGCTCCAACAGCAGCTGTGGTCTCCTGTGGCACATGGAGATTTCTGTCTTGCCGTGCTGACCACTTCTGCTGCCACTCTCACTTCTCCTCCCTGCAGGGCAGTGGCAAGAGATCTCCCTTCTGTAGATCATGGAACCACAGAACATTTTGGGCTGGAAGGGATTTAAAATGCCATCTAGTCCAACTCCCCTGCCATGGGCAGTGACACCTTCCACTATCCCAGGTTGCTCAGAGCCCCATCCAACCTGGCCTTGAACAATTCCAGGGAGGGGCCAGCCTCAGCTTCTCTGGATAATCTGTGCCAGGGCCTCACCACCCTTACAGGGAAGAATTTATTCCAGATATCTAACCTAACCCTTCTGTTAGTTTGAAGCCATCTTGACTTGTCCTGTCAGCCCTTGTCCAAAGTCCCTCTCCAGCTCTCTTGTAGTCCTGTTAGTACTGGAAGGGTGCTAAAGTCTCCCTGGAACCTTCTCTTCTCCAGGCTGAACAACCCCAGCTCTCTCAGCCTGTCTCCATAGCAAAGGTGCTCCAGCACTCAGAGCATCTTGGTGGTGTCTGAACATGCTCCAGCAGCTCCACACTCCTCTTGGGGCCCCACAGCTGGGGGGACAGATCCTCTGTCTCTCCTCCATAGTGCCTGCTTTGTGGAACTGTTCCCTTCAGGGCCTGCAGCTACACAGATGGATTGCAACATCAGGATGTCTCCCCAGCTCTGCAGGGACTTGGGAAGGAGCCAAGGGCTTGATGTGTTCAGGGAAGCCTGCTCTGGTAGAGTCCCTTCATGTTCTTTCCCTTCAGCTGAAAAGCTGCCCAGGTTTCAGCTCTGCCATCCAGGCACCTTTCCCAAAGGTTCCCCATCCCCTTCCCTAGGAAAGAGCTTGCTCCTGGTGGCTCAGTTGCTCTATGGGAGGCGACTCTTCTCTGTTTAGAAAGACCATAACCATGTTGCGCAGTGAAGAGCTCTGTGTTTGTTTCTTTAGACACAATATCTTCAAACAACTTCAATCTTGTTCGTTGCAGCAGACAGTGCAGCCCTTGGCAGCCTCCATGGGACAGGCGCAGGATGGGTTTTCCTCAGTCTGGGCTGCTCCAGCTGCCAAGGAGAGGCACTAATTCCACTGCAGGTGTGCACCTTTCCTTGCAATGTCCCACTGGGATCAGCCAACAGTTTGCAGCTCAGGTCTGATGCTGCCAGGGGAAAAGCTGCACCCCACAGCCTGGCTGCCTTGGGACGCTGACTGGTAAGCTGTGGAAAATACAGAGTATCAGCACTTTGCACCGTGTGCTGGACCCCAAATTGGCTCTCATTTATAGAGAAGGAGTAAGCCATTGTGTTCAGAGAAGTGAAAACCAGTGTGATGCTCTCTACTGCTTTTGGAAACATTTTCTATGTAAAGCAGTTTCCTTAAAAAACAAGTCTCAGAGTAGTCGGTACTTCCAAAATTGGAGGTTTTCTGCCCCCTGTGGAGACACTGGCTCCAGACAGGTCCAGACGTTTGCTCCCCATTTCCTGCTTTATTCTTAAATGTGAGAAAATACAAAATCATGCGGTACCAAGCAGACTCTCTCTATCCTCTGCCATTTAATTCTCTCCCTTATTACAGTAGTGGCTCAAGAGCTCTACAGGAAGCACAGAGGCTTCTCCAAAGGGCATCTCCAAAGGGCATCTCCAGTGTAAAAGGCCACATTTGGCTCTGAGAAACCTTCTCCTGAGTTAGGCACTGGTGTCCTTGGCCAGGAGAGAGATGGGTTGGTGGGTTGGTTTGTGTCAGAGCAGTGGCTGAGCTGCCATTGCCACTGAAGAGAGGTGGGTTAGTGCAAGCATGAGCTGCCACGAGGCAGCTGGGAGCTGTGTCAGGGGAAAGAGGATCCCATTGTATGTCCAGAGCTGGAGTCATGTGTCAGTGTGTCTCCCTGCAGCATCAACACTGGCTGGGTCATCT
Organism: Lanius collurio; assembly: GCA_020086605.1. Taxonomy (NCBI): domain Eukaryota; kingdom Metazoa; phylum Chordata; class Aves; order Passeriformes; family Laniidae; genus Lanius; species Lanius collurio. Next base: position 3,720,138 of record JACBWW010000023.1, read on the forward strand.
CAAAAGCTAAATGTTCCTGCTGCCTCTTCCCAGCAAGCCTCTGGGATGGAGGACAATACTGTGGGCAGACAAGGATGCTGTTAGTACTTGTTACCAGGCCCTGCTCTAGTGTCACCAACTCCTGAGGCCTTGGAGGCTCCTGAAATGCTTCCTGTGAAGTGGAAATCATCAACATTCTCATCTGATCCACTCTGGCATCTTTCTTTCAGGTCAGATACAGACTCCTAGCTCTGACTGACTTTCCCTTTTAATTCTCAGTCTTCACTTTATTTCAAGGAATACAGATCTACTGTAACAAACAGTTCTTCTTTCACTAAGAACTAAAATAGCAAAAATTGCCAGCATGGAAACTCCCTGAAGGAGATGGGAGGTGTTCTGGGCCATTTCCTGTTTGTTTAGGACACAGCCTACATTCTCTTTATAGATTTGTTTTGCATATAAAGCTTTGCAGGTTCAAGGTGCTTTGTGCCTTCAAGAGCAATTCCCCAGGCATTAGTCATATATTCCCTCCACCTGTGAGGACCTTGACCCTGTGCACAGCTCAGGCTGGTTGTGAACAGCCCTGGCAAAGCTGTGGTGGGTGAGAAATGCTGCAGCTGCTTTCATGTCTCTCCTGGGTAAGATGGGATCTGGCACTTTGACCTGTGGTATCTGTGGTTTGGACCAATAAACCAAGTTCCTGGCTAAGGGTTGCCAGTGAGCAACCAAAGGTAGGGGATGACATCAGATCAGGCTTCTGAGTGTGCCTGGTGCCTGTCACCAGTGTCCCCAGCGGACCTTGTTCTCCTTTTATGTGCATCAAAACCAGCATTTAGGTAGCAGAACATCCGTCCTGATACAAAAATGTCCTTAAAACAGAGCAGGAGCTGGAGGCAGAGAGCCCAGACTCCAGCAGGACAGTGAACTGTCTGGCATGACATCCTTTTGTGCATGCTGAGGGTCACATCTGGGGCAGTGCTGGAAGGCCCAGAGGTTGCAGAGGACTCCCCATTGGTGCCCAGTGCCCAGTGTGTGGTCCCTCTGCCCACACTCCATGGCAGGAGCATGGGTGAATGTTTGCAAATGTTTTTCCCTTGTCCATGTTTCCAAGCCTTCCTCAGCCATACTGTAGTCACACACAGGGGGAAAACCACCCCCCTTCCTGTTATCTACTGCTTTTGTTTGGTGCTGTAACACCCTTTAGAGAGGCTTTGGGTGCAATGGGTAACCTCAGGAAGTCTCCTAAGGAAGGATGTGGACAGGCTGGGATAAGCTGGCCCTGGTTCCCAGTTACTTGGTTTTTCTGCTCTTTGTTTCCCTGAAGGCTGGATGTCCCTGACTCTCAGGGTTGTACACTCCATCGTTTGGATGCTGTGATTCATCTCTGTGGACTGAGATTGCTCGTGTAGGAGGTCACCTGCCTGCTTGCACTCATTCATATCACACTTTAATGTACAGGTCCAGATCTACACTAAAAAATGACCTGCTATTCCTGGAAACTAAAGTGAAACTAAATCAAATACATCAGATTCTTTGACTTCAGGTTCTTCAATGCTGCAAGACCTTAAAGAAGTGCAGTAAGGGTCTGCCACTGGTGTGGAGGAGCAGATGTGGGATGGGAGGGTGGTATAGGAAGTGGGTTGGGAGTGATGGTGCCAGTTTTCTGCCAGCTGCAGCTCAGGTTTGTCACTACTCATTGGAGCTGCCTACTCCTGTTAGAGGCAGTTGGTGTGCCTCGGTGTCCTGCTTTTGGTGGGAAATACAGGGCTTAGTGGTGGCTTAGGCCCTCGCTGCTGCCAGCACTTGATGGCTCATGGTGTCCCACAAAGCCACACTGAGGCTGCAACTGCCCTCCACATTCCTGCTGTGGAATTTCCTTGTGCAGATGCCACCTCCAAATCCAGCTGCTGAGCTCACAGGGAGCAAATGGAGATGTCCAAAAGTGACCTAGAGGAGTCGTATGCCAGATAAAACACCTCCAGCCCAATCTGCAGAGGAAAAGCAGCTGCATTATCTGCCAGAGTGCAGTTTGTGCCTTAAAACAACAATGCCTATGGCAAGTCATGCCTTTGGCAAACAAAGCACTCACCCTCCCATTTACCTGAATGTTAAAGCCCTTCCTTGGCTTTACCTATCTCCGGCAGCAAACCCCCTGCAGAAGAAGCAGAACCTGTTTCTTCAGGGGAGATGTGAGCCTGTGTGGGCTGTGCCATCACTTCCAGCAGCCAAGGTGCCCAATGGCTTCAGGCAATGCCACTTCCTGGGACAAAAGTTTCCTATAAGGCTCTGTGGAGCTTGAGAAAACATTGTTTGGGGAAGGGCCAGAAAATATCCCAACAGACTCAGCATGTTCTGTTCTGGCTGGATCAAACAGACTATTTCAAGCTTTAATTTTTATTTTATTTCCTTGAAATGGGCTTTTTCTTGTAATACAATAAAAACAAAAGCTGAAGTCACAGCCTGGGATTTTCACCAAATGCGTTGTATGAAAACCTGGGGGTTTTCTCTTTTGAAAACTGAAGTCCCAACTGGCACTGTTGGAATTTCCCACAGCACGGAGATGCCAGATTTGCACCAGACCTAAGAAAACTTTGGCCAAAAAGATTTCGGAGGCAGTCACAGACTCAGTCTTGATCTGTTTGCTGGGACTTGAGATAAAAGAGAAAGTAAAGATGCAGGATGTGACTACAGTGTTGGTATGTCCGCTTGTGACCTGGCTTGGGGCTGGTGCCAGAAAGTCCCCAGACAGCCTGGTTCTTGCAGAGCTGGGGGTCTCGTGCTCCTGCTCTCAGCATCAGCAAGACCCCGATGTCTGAGCCCCTGTGTATGGGGAAAATCAGGCTGTCATAGCGAGCACACCCTGCAGACAGCATGACCAGGGCACAGGAGCTGCCTGCAGAGTCACTGGGTCCCTGCTCACCCCTCTCTTTGGTGATGCTTCTTAGAGGTAGCCTGGCGTAACATCAAAGTGTAGCTGATGAACTCATAATCCTGATTAGCAAATTCCATCTCTTTTGGCCTAATGACTGCTGTTATAAAATGGCTGCCAAAAAGGAAAGGAATTACTGCTTTTGCATTTGGGGTAATTAATGAGCTTGCTGAGCAGCAGGGAGCTGTAGTTGGAGGTGGGGAGAGCTTTACAAGCCTAAGGACAGTGATGCCTTGGCACAGGCCAAGAGACACATTGGTGGGATAGGGAGGAGGGAGCAGCCGACCCCTGAAAAGTCCCTGAATAATTTGCCAAGCAGTCTGGGGCTGCTCTCCGTGTGGTAGGAAAAGCTGGTGTAGGTACATCTGGGGAATTCCAGGAGCCATCCCGCTCCACAGCAGTCGCTATTCCCTCCCCTCTCCCTCTCTTCCCTCCGCCTCCTGTCGTCACCCTGGACACGTGTGAGGGAGCTGAATAACAACTAAAGCTCTGTCTCGGAGCTTCATAATCCTGGAATGAGCGGCAGCATCTGTGTTGCTCCGGAGGATGCAATAAGCAGCCGGGAGTGGGAAATACTGCCGGTAATCCCTCCCTGCCCGCCTTTCCTTCTGCCGACCACGGGAACATGAAGGCTGTCTGTCTCCAGAGCCTGCTGCTTCTGCTGTGGGCCCTGTGCCTGGTGACCCTGGCTGGAGGTGAGCCGCAGCTCCGTGAGCCAGGTTCATGAGGGGATGGTGGTGGGGCCAGGGAGGGGGGAAGGTGGCAGTGGATCAGGCTATAGGGACCTCTGTGGGATGCAGGAAATCTCCTAGCAGGATCAGGCTGGGTTTGGGAAGCGGTGCGGGGGAAACCTATGGCCGCAATCCTGGCAGCAGGGACATCCGAGCAGCCCCGTGATGGCTTTTGTCACGCCTGAGGGCAGATGGGGAGAGTCGGAGAGACTTCCTGATAACCTGCATTAGAGAAAAAAAAAAAGCATAACGTACTTCTTTTCCCCCTTTTTCATGTCCCTGGGGACGTGGCTGGAAGACTGCAGCCTGGCCAAGGGTGGGTGTCTGAGGAGGCTGCACCGTGTCCTGAAGGTGCCGCCGCTGCCATCCCCGGGGGGGCTGTCACCTGCAGTGTGTGTGTGTGTGTGCACAAGTGGGAAACGCTCTCCTGTTCTCTGGATAAAGATCTCTGCGGGCTGCGGGTGGCGCCGAGCGGGGTCAGAGCAGCGGGACGTGGCGGGCTCACTCTGCCGGGGCTGGGCTCCATGTCAGTGGCCCACGGCCCAGGTGATCGCTGCCCAAGGCAGCGCTTCGGCAGAGGGGTGCTGGGCTGTCACACAGGCTCTGAGCACCGCAGGCAAGGCTGGACTTTGTCCAGGATCAAGGGGTGATCTATTCCCACGATGGGAAGGGCAAAAGAGCCCCTGAGCTCTGTGTCCTGCTGCCACCAGACGGGAGGAGTGAGGACAGCACGGGCAGCCATGGATGGAGCTTCTCCCTGCTCACACCTCTGGGCAGGTTCTCCAGGGCTGGCCCGAGAAAAGTGGGCAGCAGGGATCCCAGGAAGCTTACCCTGTCCTGGGAACCCGCTGCCTGCTTGGCACTGCCTGACTCTGCTCACCCATGGCCAAACATCTGTTTCCCCTACAATGAGGAAAGTGGGCTGGCTCTGCTGAAAGGCTGGTGGAGCTCCCGGGGTCTTTTGAGGAACTGTGCTGAAAAGCAGGTACCAGTGGCGCCTAAGAGCAGTGGTCCTGGGTGGAGAAGCTCCCAGATCCCTTTGGCAAACACTTGGATGCCGCTCAGAGAAGCGTGGTTGTGTGCCCCAGGAGGAGGGCTCCATGCTTCCTTGTGACATCCCTCTGTCCTTGGAAGGTGCCTTCCAGTCTCCTCCACTCTGGGAGAAACCTAACAGGAATTCAGCCAAATGCGAACCGTTTTCATTGGTGCCAATAACTGTTAAATCAGTTTGGGGTTTTCAGAGGAACAGGGCCTTTGGGAGCAGTCAGGGATCGGTCCCTACCATGCACATCCCTGGCTGCCCGCATGGATGTCTGGCCCTCTTGTCACTGTGCCTGTTTTGTTGAACTGTGCTTCTGAAAGTGGAGGACACCAGCAGAATATCCTCTGGCTAATGAGAGTTAATTGGGAAGGCAGCTGCCCCTGAGCAGGGTATTCTTGACCCTAAAGTGCCACAGAAGACATTATTGCGTGACAAAAGAGCTTTGCTTTAACTTTCTAGAGGTGGAAATGGGCTTCTGTACCAGGGACACAGCAGTGTTTGCTTGGGATTTCATTGCAACCACGGGTTTCCCCAGTAAATGGTTCAAATAATTCTGAGTTCTTCTGTATTGATGCTCATTCTTGTACCTGGTACCTGGATCATTCCTAACGGAATTGCATAAAATTCACCACATTCACTTGGGAACCAGAGGCAACATTTTGTGAGAGACAGCCTGATTGAAACCAGATGCCAGTTCCTTTCTTCACAGAGGCCCCAGATAAATCAGGGCTTGTTTTTGTAAATCTTGCCCCCAGGGATGTCAGGAACAAGTTGGCAGGATGTGTTGTGCAAGTGCCTGTTGTGGGAGGCTGGAGGTCAGGCATGAGTGGTCCCCAGTGGTGTGACTGGCCTTGCCCTTTGAAGGGGTCAAGGGGGGGTTTATTTTTACACTTTGCAAACTGAAAACCATAATTTCTGGTGGAGGTGGAAAAGATGTGTTTGGGAAGCCGGGCTGCTGAGACACCTGAGGGAGTGAAGCACCATTCACCACAAGGTTCTTTCTCTGCACCCTTTCGCTGAGCCCGTGTGGCATTCAGAGACCATGCACCAGCAAGCAGAGAGGCAGGATGCTCACCTGGAGGGGAGGTCCCACAGGAGGAAGAGATAAGATTGATAAAGAGAGGACAGAGCACCCTGCCCACTGGTCTGCATCTCCTGCACCAAGAGCCCTCTGGTGAGGGTTGCAGCAGGTCTTTGGCCGATGAAGAAATTTATCTTCTGGGCACTGTGCTGAGACCAGTCCTCCTGGGACCCAAAGGGGAGAGGACCTGCAGGTCCAAGGGCTTGAACATCCTACAGGACAAGCTGAAATGCTGTACCAAAAGCCCACAATTTTCACAGTGCTTTTTCCCCCCTCAGTTAAACCCTGTAGGATTTAACTTTTGTGGGAAACTTTGGACTCCTCCCTGGAGAAGGGGGAAAAGAAATAGTGCTGATTTTGAGAGGCCCTGACAAAAAGTCAACGCTTAATAATGTGAAATTTTTATTTCAGGGCAACCCAAAGCACCTCTGAAGTGTTTAATAGAGTGCAGAAGTTTTACAAAAATTAAGTTAGCAGAGAAGCAGATCAAGAGCTACCGCAGGACCGAACCCAGCTGCAGAAAAGAAGCCATCATGTAAGTGCTGCCCCACTTCCAAATGGGATCAGGGTTTGATGGATTGGGAAAGGGACTGAGGGACGTACTTGGCAAAACAGGGCAGAGGAACCAGGCGGCAAGAGAGCTCATGTGTTTCTCTGAAAGCAGATATGTTGTCTGAAGACAGATTCAGACTTGTGAGCTTGTCTGGAAGTGAGACAAGCTCAATTTCTTTTCTTTGGGATAATTGTTCTTTTTCGCTTACGCTGAAGTTGACGCACCACTGACACCGTTTAATTGCAGCCCAGGGGGTGGCTCCAAGGTGAAGTTGCTGGGTTGACCTTGGAAAGTCTCACATCACCCAGCAAATCAGAGGGTTTTGCCTTCACTCATGTGTGCCCCAGGGCAGCTGGGGCCTGTGAAGCTTTCTGCCCTGAGTGCAGGAGGGAAAACCGCTGTGTCCAAGCAGGACAATCCTTTTGAAAGAGAAAAAATGTCTTAGGGGAAAACCCTTCACCCATGAGTCATGTTCTGCTGCTACTCATTCAGTCAGATATCAGAGGCACCTGCCCTTCCTGAGATGAATCATCCAGACAACACTCAGTGTTTGCTATCTACACACCTTCCCCATAGCTCTGATCACCCAAACCAGTGTTTTCTTTATTCAGTGTGTGGTCCCTTTTTATTTTCAGATTTACTACTCTGAAGTCCAAGGAGATTTGTGCAGATCCAGATGAAGAGTGGGTGAAGAAGATCAGAGAGAAACTGGACCGGAAAAAGGCCACAGAGTCCCCACTTCCACGTGATGCCACCTCACCAGAAGAGCCCGGTAGCGTTGAGAAACATGTTGGTCTTCCAGAAGTGGTTCCGTCTCAAGCCACTGCTCCAACTGGTTTCCAAGGGACTGGAACAACAGTTAGGGAGAGAATACATGCTCCTGCTGCTGGGACAGAGGCGTCCAGCAAGTCTCCACCGGGCAGGCAGGATCCCACCCAGCTCCCTGCAGGATCCATCCCTGTGATACAGAAAGAGGCCACACACTCCGAGGTTACTCCAGAAGCACAGACAGAGTCCTCAAACTCTCCTGCATCTTCAGCAACTGTTGCAGCAGGCATGGACTCCAGCCAGTCCACCCCACACCCCACTGTTCAAGATACAGCTTCTCCTAATTCAGATTCAGACCTGATGCCTGCTACTAAAGGATCAGACCAACCTGTACTTCCTAAAAATGGATCCCTGTATCCTACAAGTGCCAGAGCCAACACAGCAGACACTGCTTCCAGTAGTTCTAGATCAGATCTCCCGTCCATCTGGGACAGTATGGAGACCACAACAGTCCCAGAGACAGTACCACAGAGTACTTCAGTTTCTACTCTAAGCACCACCACAGCCATAGACAAAGCTGCTTCTGTCCATACCAACAGGGCTGTTGGTCCCCCTGCAGATGTGTTTAGTACTAGAACATTTGATTATTCATCGCCTGTAGGAAAGCAAGAGCCTTCAGACACAGTAGTTTCCACTCACCAGGCATTCTCAGGCCAAGCCAGAGTGCAAATGATCACAGTCAGGCCAAACAATCTGCCTCTGCCCAGCTTCTTGTCAAAGTCTCAAATGCACTTTGTCATTCCAGTTTCTGTGGTATGTGGACTGATGGCCAGCAGTGTTGTTCTTGTATGGCTATATCTGAAATTTGGAGTCAAACCAGAAGAAACGTCAAGAGAAATGGTACAGGGCTTGCTCTACCAGCAGGCAGGACATCAAGACAACGTCTATCCAATGGAAGTAATCTGAATGCTTCATGGCATGGATGTTTCTGGCCTCAACTATATTGTGTGTTGCTGCAGAAAAGCTGTTCATGCTGAACTGGTGACCAGTAGGAAGCAAGCCTGGGAATAAAAATTACAGAGAAAACTGATTTATTTGTAGAGGAGGATGTCCAACAATGTATCTACTTCATCATTGACCAATCACAGTGTTTTGGAAATACGGGAGACACTTCTTTTCTACTGGCACTGTTACGTACAAAGGCTGTGGCTGTTCTATTGCTGTTGGTGGCTCTTTGCCAGGTCATGTGATCTTCCAAGCTGCTGTTGGGAATTTTTGTGTGGTTCATCATGGCCCAGCCAAGAAGCCACTCACCCGCCCACACTGTTGGACTTGGGCTCAGCCACCTTGAGCAATCTTAACACCAAACCCACACAAATTTGCACTTAAACTCTCTCTGCTTTTTCCTTTGCACTTCAGGTCTCTGCTCTGTCAGACCAAGACTGAAGCTGGTGGCCAGCTGGATGCTGGCTCTCCTTGGGCTGATTGAATTTACTCTCATCATTTTCTCTTGCTGGAGAAACGAGGGATAAGCCAGCTTTTCAGAAAGAGGGAACCAACACTGCATCTGATGGGGGGACCGAAAGTCAGTGCTCCAGATCTCAAGTTCAGAGAAGCTGGCAACCTACAGTCCCTCTCCTTCTTGAAATCAGGCCCTTCCTTTTAGCAGCTGTGGACATTTCTTCTTGCAGATGAATTAAAAGAGCTGGTTCTCAGCAAATCAATGCAATAAATCCCTTCTGCCAGCTGATGCACCCTGTGTCCAGCTGCATCCAACACCAGGGCAGGATAATGCTGATGAATCTTCGCAAATGGGAGAAAACAATAAGTCACCCAAGAATTTTGCTGTTCCTGTGTTATCGTTGGGACATTTTTTCTGTTCTCTGCAAGCACAAAACCCTGGAAGTGCTCTTGGAGGAGCTAAAGGCAATTCTGGATTTAGCCATGCAGGAATTACTCTACCACAGCAGACATAATGTCCTTTTAATCCCATTTTCTCTAGAAATAAGCACATTGGCTGATCCACAAAAAAAAAAAAAAAAAAAAAAAAAGCCAACACAAAATGCCCGTTCATGGTCCTACATTTCAGCCACATTTTAGTATTTTTGTTTTTCCATTTTGGGTAGCACTGATCACCAGGCTATGAAAGCACTGTAACAGAACCAGGCTTTTTTTTAACCCCAAATTGATTTTGATTTTTACACATCCTGACATTGCTGTACATAAGTCTTATGTTTTATCTGTGGTCAGGTCCTGAAAGCCCTTATTAATCTTTGACTTCAGGATGAATTCTGCTGGAGTGTGCAAAGGTCTTCTTGATATGATGTTTTGTAAGTAGATACATATCAAGGGTCAGATCCTAACCACCCTCAGTGCATTAGATCCCTAAGTATAAATACACAGGCAGAAAATGAAAGGAAGAACATAATAAGCAAGATCAAAAATGATGGGCTGGCTGTAAAGCAGAGTTTGAGGAATGTGGCCTGTTAGATCTGTCAGATTACACCTTCAGGGCATCCATCCAGCCCTGCAGGGAGAGGGGACAGACTACAACCGTGTTTGCTTTCTGCCATCACACATCCCTTACTTCTGCATTTTGTTGACTTGAGAGAGGAGAGCCAGGGATTCATCTCGGCCTTTGCAAGTACAGGATGCACTCAGATTAATTGCAACGATGAATTTGGAGTGAAATCCTTCCTTGTGCAGCAGCTCAGCTGTGGAACTCTGGTTGGGGTTGATTTTTGTAGAGGGTAAGTCGGGCTGTCAGTGCCACCTCCCCATGCACCCCACTTGTGCACAGCTGGAACTCATGAGGTGATGTACTGTGGCATTATTTTTATATGAAAAACTAGAAATGTTATTTTTGTAAAGAAGTTTTATAGTTTCTGAATGTGTATAATGTCCTGTCTGAGCTGCTTGGAGTTGAGACCTTTTTGGCAGCACTGGAAAACACTGTGCCTTGTCTATTTTGTTGCTGGTCTTAGATGGCTTGTGCATGTCCGGGGAGCTGGATCACTCTCCAGGCCCTTCAGCAAATGGAGTGGACACTTGTCTGGCTGCAGGTGAAGTGCTTGTCTGGGAGCAGTGCTGGGGAGATGGATGTGCACCAGTCAGATCACTTGGAGTGCCACCAGTCTTTGAAAGGACACTGCTTTCAGCTCCACCAGCTCCTGCTGTCTTCCAGCTGCTGTGATCCCACTGGGACTCATCAGGAGGAGCTGCTTCTCCAGGCTGGCCCTGTCCTCATGCTCTCCCTGCTCCCCTCTCCTGTCCCTCAGCTGTTTGCAGGCAGGGTGCTGGCACCCTCACAGGGGACAGGTAAAACCCAGGACAGGAGGACACTGCTATTTATTCCTCTCTCTGCAAGCCTGGGAGGGAGGGAGGATGGAGCCTGTGGGTGTCACCCATTTCTGGGGGTTAAAATTTCACTTTCTGTAGAGCACAGTGACTGTTACAAGCTCCTGTTCATTTGTATATTAAGTGTGTGCATGAGATATGAGCTGTACATTTTTATAGAAGTAAAAGTAATAAAGTCCTTATGTTAAAAACTTTCATCCTCAGGGGATTGAGCCCTGAGCTGGGTTACCAAGCCTGGTCCCTGCAGAAATGCAGAGATGAACACCTGTGAATGAGCACTGTGGAAAGCATCCCAGCATGACCTAGAGATGGCAAAGCCAGCACAGCTGGATGCGGCCAGGCTGTTGCTCCATCTCTCCTTAAAGAGTTTTGGTCTTGCAAATGTTTGCAGAAAATAGATTTCCTCACAGGGATTTGTAGTTCCCATCCAACTAAGGCAATAGAGAAAACAAACAGCTGGGGTTTTTGCTTTATTTAAGCAAAGCTATGGCCAAACAGCAGCTCAGGGACAGCAAACATTATGCTCCAAGTCTGTTCTGTAAGGGGACAAGGGCTCAGATAGGACCTCTCCCACCCCAGCCAGGGCTTGGGCTGCCCTTATGTGCCACTCTCTGGTGCTGGAGAGGAGAGGTGGGAAAGGCAACTCGATGAAAGAGTCACTTCACAGGGGTTTGCCTGGAGTGGGGAACTGGCAGGAGCAAGAGAGGCAGGGATGAGAATCTTCTATTTATTTCAGGAGTGCTCTGTCCCGACGGTCTCTCAGCTCCGTCCCTTTCTAGGTGGATGCAGAAGTCAATGAAAACTTCCTGCGACTGAGTCACCAGGCCAGAAAGGTCATCTGGGGGAAAAGAAACTCTAAGGAAATGAAAGCACTTTTTTGGTTTTTTTTAATTTCGTTTCTTTCTGTTGTGGGGAGGGCAGGCGAGGAAGGAGGAGTTGTTCCAAACAAGCCAGGCCTGACGGGATGAATCATTTCCGATCATTTCCAACAGGCAGAGCTGGCGCCAGTGGGGCTGTTTGGGGGCTGCTCCTCTGCAGTTTTGGGTGCCCAGTCCCTAGGCTAGGGTGGCACACGCTCCCTGGCTTTGCTGGTGTTGGTGTCTGGCAGTGCAGGGAAAGACCCTGTGCCCAGGTATCTCCACACACTTTTCCTTGCTCCTCCTGGAGCTCCATGGGCTGCCTCAGGGGTAGAGTTTGGTCCAGAGGATAACTAATGCCAGGTCTGTTCTGCTCAGGGAGGACAAGGGTTGCATTCTCCACCTGAAATGAAAGATACGTGTCCTGCCTTGAAGTTTTCCTACAGCCCACAGAAGATGGGGGACCCATGGTCATGAAGTGACCTTTCTCAGCCCTTGCCAACCCACATGTTTCATTCCCAGCTCCACAACATCTCCACCATGTCATTAGCAGCTGTTTTGATTGACATTGTGAGAAGGAGTAGTCACTGGGACTCCACACGGGCTCACCTCTATCCCTTCATGTCCCCACAGGATCCACCAGATGTCAGGCCTTGAGGGCTATAATCATCCTGACCAGCCTCATCTGTGGGTGGACTCACCCCCACAACACCCCCAACCCTCTGCCCAAGCCTCAGGAGCTCATCTAAGCTCAGGCTTGAGCCTCTGGTCCCTGCTGTGTTGCGAGTGCTGCTCTGATGTCCTGGCTCTGATCCAGTCTCTTGGACAAACCTCAGATCTATGCTGTAGATATCTTGTCCCCTGGCTGCATGGACCCTCTGGTGTTGGAGCCCTGTCTCTGTCCCCATTTCCTGCTACTGCTGAGAAGATTCCCCCAACCTTCCCAAATGAATTTGGTTCCTTGCGTTGGTGTGCCTGGAGCCATTGATGGAGGCTGTGACCCCTGTGCTCAGACCCTGTGGGCTGTCACCTCGCTAGTGATGACACTGCCTGTGCTGGGATCACCCTTGGCTCCTGGCTTGTCCCCTCCCACTGCTCTCTGCAGTCTGCAGCTGGCAGGGAGACACCTCTGCCATTATCTCCTCCAAGCTCTGACTTCTTCCCAGGGTGGTACGTGAGGTGAAGCAGAGACACTGCCGCCTCCATCCTCTCTCATTTGGGCTGTGATTTATGGCATGCCTGCCCCTGCTCAGCACAGTTGTTTTCCTGTGAAATGTTGCACAAGGACTCTCATGCTTGGGGCAGCCTCTGGTGAAGCTGGTGCACCACCACTTTCACCCTGCTGGCTCGGCAAAAGGCAGGATGTCCCCTGGCTGCTTTGGCTCTCAGGGTGCACGGCCACGGTTCTGCTGCGTAGTTGTGGCTCTGCTGGGCTTTGCATTTGCTTAATCTCCACTTTTATGAGGAGTGTCTCCCTGTCAATGTCACTGCAAGGGCTGCTCTTGTTGATGAAGTCCTCCCTGGGGAACACAGAGGTGGTTGGGACCTCTTCGGTGACCGTCACGGGTGATGGAGGAAGGCTCATTTCTTGAACCTTCAGAATTCACCTTGAATTCTGCCATGAAGCAAATCATTGGAAAAAAAAAAGAAAAGAAAAAGAGAGAAATAAGTGAGAGTCACCCTCCAAGGAGGAGTGTGATGTCAGCTTGCTGACTCTGACCATAACCCCATCGCAAACACATTTTCTTTACAGTATCTAGGTATCTTAACATGTCTTGCTCATCACATTCTTTAACTGCATTTATTTTTCTGATTGCTGGGGTTTTGTCCTAATCAAATACTAAGGAGCAGATAAATTCATAACTTGTTCTAGTGCCATCTTGAAATTATCAGGACTAACTCTGTTCAGAATTAAATCACTAAAAATTCAACTGCAATTGCTTCCATGTCCTATTTTTTTCTGTTATCTCAGTTTTGCTTTAAAAGCTGAACTGAAGCATGTCTGCTGCTGGCTTAAACTCTAGGAGCTCTAAAAGGGTCTAGGTTGAAAAAAGGAGCCTGAAGTCCTCATTAAACATCATTTCCCCTCTTTGTTACTTGACATAGAAGCCTCTCCAGTTTGGAGTCTCCTTCACACCCCAGGTCCATCCTTCACTTAACCCTGAGGCAGCTGATTGACCTCATTGGATAAAAATGGAAAAATGTCTCATTTTCAGCATGTTTGAGAAAACTGACATCAGATCCGTTTTTTTTCTCTTCTTTAGCAAGACAAGGCCACTTCCAGTTGTTGGTGCAGGTTCATTGACCCCTGCCTCTTCTTGGCTGTAGCTGGGAGGGTTTTCTGCCTGCCCACAGTGAGTTTCTGCTCTGTCCCTGTCCCTGTGGATGAGCTTGCCCAGTGAGTTAGTGCAGACAGAACCTTGGGGAGGGCTCCTGGACACAGCCTTCCTGCAACCTCCGCGTCTCGTGACTCCAGGCAGAACTTCCCGCACAGGATGCATCTCAGATCAATGGCTCACAGTACTTGGTGGTCCCCAGTGTCCATCTGTAGGAAGCAGATTTTGGAAGAGATTATAATTTTTCTAATTCTAGAGTGTCTTTCCAGGCTGTAAGACCTGGCACGGCTGTACCTGCAATCACAGGGATTTTGGGAAGGAAGAAGAGAATCTCCTTTGGTTTGTGATTGCATCCTGAGTCAATCAGAGCTTTGAGATGGAGCTGGGGAGACCCTGGAGTGAGCGCCCCAAAGAAATGTGGAGGAGCTTTACACTCAGAAAGCTGAGGGTTAAATAAAAGAAGGATGTCCCATATTGTAATTGGAGAAGACTCAAAGTGACTGAGGAGAACAGAAGAAAACTGAAAACTTATTCCAAATCCTCCCACCACCTCCTTGGGGACAGCTTTCAGGCCCTGTGTGATGCCCCCTTTCTCCTGCCTTGGCAGCCCAGCTGGGAGTGTTCAGCCACCCACTGGGACCCCAACCCCAGCACGGGGCTGTTCTGCCCAACTCCTTCCTCCTCTCACTGGCACCACTGCTGGCAAAGGCTGCACCTGACGTGTCCCCTCAGCTTCCCTCCTCCTCCTCCTCCTCTTGCAGAATAACAAGGATGCTGTTTATTTTTATGTACCAAGCAAATTCTTCAGAGTCCATTCTAATTAAAGGAAAATAAGGGCCAGCAGAGGGGCTTCCCAGCACTTAACAATGAATGCCTGCACAGCAGCCTTTCCCTTTCCAAACAGTAAAAGAAGAAACATCAAAAGGTCTCCAGGGATTGTGATTCATCTGGCTTCAACAGACATGGCTTCATATCCTGAGAAAAGGGAAGCAGAGCATCTAGGCCAGATCTTCTGCCAGAAAAAGAAACACAGCTCTGCAGAGCTTCTTGAGGTCCATCCAGAGCAGTGGATCTGGAGCCTCCATCAGCAGGAAATGTGTCTGACTGAAGCTGAGCTTAGGGAGAACTGGGCATGACCAGAGCACTTCTCAGCATTGGGTGGTTTTTCTCTCAAGTTTTTAAAAAGACATCCAGGGATGACAGTCCCAGGCCCAATATCCTGCTCCAGAGAGTAGCTGGGGGATGCCAATGTGAAGAAGGGCTTGAGGTGGCCCCTTTGGTAGTTCATAGGAGGTGAGGGGAGACTGCGGTGCCAGGGGATCTGCATGGGACCCTGGTGCTCCATGCATCCACTTAGAGTCTTGAAAAAAGAGGTTAAAAAGAGGGAAAGGTGAAAAAAATGTCCAAGCTGAGCATGACTGACAAGGACCTACAGAGGGACTCCTTAGACCTTCAGAAGGTCTGAGGAAGGGGGAGCCCAGCACAGGGGGGAGAACTGTCCCCTACGTTAACACAGAGATGCTGACCCCTTTCAGCAGGTCCCTGCAGGATCTGGGATGCCTCAAGACTGTGGAGGGAGAAAGATGAAGGAAAGACACCCAAAAACTTAGAACAGCAAGTTTTCCATCTGTTCCCCTCATGCTGATGCTGACTCCTGCCCTGCCCTGAAGGCAGGGGCTAAGCCAGCCCTGTCCACAAAGGAGGGCTCGACTACACCCCCTTCTCTTTTCTCCCCACGGTGCCTGGCTATAAAACAGGGATTTTTTGGTGGAAAACTTGTGTTCCTCTCCATAGTACCAGCATGGATACAATTTCTGCCAGAATTTGCCAGCTTGCTGCTTTCGAGCCACAGAGGGCTGGTGGCCACAGCAGTCACTGTGCTTCCGTTTAATGCTTTCCAGGATTCACAAGCCATCTCCAGCATATTTGTGTTGGCTCTGGGCTGAGTGACCTTGCATAGAACACCGAGCTTTGCCTTTCCTACAGCTACAAATCCCCTCTCTGAAGGCCTGGGAGCTTTTGAGTTTACATCTGCATAGCGGAGGATTCACTTCCCTCATGGTTTTTCCTGTCTGGGTGAACACAGAAGCTGACATAACTTGTTTAGTCTTTCCAGGTATTGTCTGTCTGTAATCCTGATGATCCCATGTGACATGGAAATCCCCATGAGCAATGTAGTGGTAGCTTTTTCTTGAATGTGGTTCAAATTCTTTGGAAAAGGGAGAACTGGGGAGGAGTAGAGAGGATAAATTGCAGCATCTCCTTGCCTCAGCTCAGATCTGAGCTCCTCCAAAGAGGCAGAGCAGCATCCTGCAAGGAAGAGCCCTCCCAGAGCCACCATGCTCACTGCAAGGACAGTCCTGCTGCTCGTGGGGCTCCTCAGCCTCTCCCCATGCTCCAGTGCAGGTAAAGCACCTCATGGGCCCCTGCTGCTGGTTGGGACTTGGGGTTGTCCCATTGGGGTGGTCAGGAAAGAAACCCCAGTGTGGAGCAGGGATGGCACTGCTGGCAGGAAGAGCAACCCCAGGCCAGGGCAGAGAGCACATCCTGGGGTGCAAGGAAGGATGGAGACTGCTCCTGGGTTAGATGGCTTTGGCAGAGCTGCTGCAGGGCTGGGGAATACCTTGGAGCATCCTTCTGCCCCAGGAAGGAAGGAGGAGGGCCCCTGGGGCTCCTCATGGCAGCGTTTGCAGAGCTTGGGGGATGTAGTGTTCATCAGCCTTGTCACAGGGGAAGGTCCTGAAGACAGGCTGCATCCAGAGCCAGCATTCACCCTCTCTCTTTGTTTTCTCCAGCCCCTTACGCTCCGTCCGAGTGCTGCTTCGGCTACGTAAAGGGCTGTCTCCGGGTGACCAACCTCGTGGGTTTCTACTCAACTCCCAGGGAATGTTTTTACCCAGCAATTGTGTAAGTCCTGGAAACTTCCCTACTGCTGTGCTGTCTCCTGGGCCACCGCAGGTTCAGTTAATCTGTTCCATCTCGGGGCAGGACAGGGACAGGTCTGCAAAACCTCCGTGACCTCCCAGCATGAAGAGGGGAGGATGGGACTGTCTGGGCACTTCTACAAGGCTGTCACAGCTCCTGAAGGCTCTGCATGGGCTGTAGGGGTGTTGGGCTGCAGGATGAGCTGCTTGTAGGACACCAAGCACCAGGGGCAGCACTCAGGAACAAAGGGAAAGGAGAAAGAGTGCAGGGGAGGGAGAATGGTGTGGGCACAAGTCATTCCTCACGAAGCTTCACCTTTAACCTTGGCAGGTTTGAGACCAAGAAAGGAGTCAAGCTCTGTGCAAACCCAGAGGAGAAGTGGGTGCAGACAACAGTTCAAAAGCTTCTAAAAAGGAAATCACTTCCTGCCCCATGATGCAGAGTGGATGCCCTGGTTCAGGCTACCCAACATCCTGGTGGGAAAGAAGGTTTACAGTCACCTTCCCAGAAGGGGCTATGGATGTTCCAGCTGCTGGGAGAGAGCACTGACTCCCCAGAGCCCTGTGCTGCTGTGCCCTGGGCATCAGGTCCTGGAATGCTGCTGGCCCTGCCAGCACCTGCCTGCTGATCACAGCCACAAAATAAACTTTACTTCATGTGATATTAGAGAGTGGTGTCCTTTCTTCTCCCAGCCCCACAACTGGGGCTGGGATGGGGGCTCTTCCCACTGGGTGTCACTAGGGCAGGAAGGGAGGAGATGAGTGGGACTTCAAGGGGACCTAAAAGGGGCTGAAGACTCCTCTGAGGGTTTTTAGGTGCAAAACTGCCATCAGTTTCAAGCTTAGAGGTCTCAGCCTGTCCCATGTGCTGCCCCATGAGGGAGCACAGCCTGTCTACGACGTGTGCCCAGGCCTGTGGTGTTTCTGAGCTGGGCTGGAGAGGGTGGGTTTCTCTGCAGAGCTCCCTGGGTAGATAGGACAGGCAGGGCATGCTGAATCAGACAAGGGATTCCTGCACATACAGCCCTGGAAATTCCACCCCTGCCAAGGGCCATGGAGAGCTCAGCAGTGATTCCTGCCAGGGCTTTGGGAGGGAGAGTAGAACTGGAAGGTCAAGAGTGAGGGAAGTCGTGAATTAAAGACAGTTTAATAAATAAAGCAAAACTGGCACACAAGCAAAGCAAAATAAGGGATTCATTCTCTCCTTCCCACCGGTGGGCAGGTGTTCAGCAATGAGGAGCAGAGCAGGGCTCCCTCACATGTAGCAGTGACCTGGGAACACAAATGTTGCAACTCTGAATGTCCCCCTACTTCCTCCTTCTTTCCCTGTGACAGTTCAATAAGGGGGAAAAAAAAGGAGAACCAACCAAAAAAGAAACCTACCAAAAAAACCCCACCAAGTGAGAAAAAAACCATCACTTTCCACCAGGCAGTGCCTGAACAACAGCCACCCTGAGAACCCAGCTGCCAGCACTCCCAGCTCCTGGGGAAGGGGATTTTGGCTGCAGCAGCTCCAGGGATGCTTTCACAGCAGAGGCAAAACCCATCCAGAGCTGAGAGATGACCCTGACACTCTGCAGGTCTGGAACCTGAGGTGTCACAGGCACCAAGAAGGTGGAGAACTCTGGGTGTACCAGGAGAGGCTTCAGCCTGCAGAAGCCTCTTAAACTGTTGCCTTTCTGCTTCAGGAGTCCTCAGACCACGGAGTCACCCTGTTTGCTTGGACTTGGTGCCCTCTCCTGACAGCTGTGGCTGGGATGCAGCACAGACCTCAGGGCTCTGGTGGGGGAAGCAGGTCCAGCCCAACACCGACATTTATCATGTGCAGGCAGTTCATGTTCTCTGTTAAAGTGTTAACCTTTGTGATTACCCACTCAAACTCCAAAGCATTTTATGAGTCAGAGAATATTTCCCATCTCTACATTGCTTTCTTTGTCCGTGCCTATCCATTTTAATTTCTAATGTAGGGGTTTTCCTCAGTCAGAAAAATTGGATTCAATCATTAATTATAGTGAGGTTGTGGGTGGTTTGGACACCCATAAAATCCTGTGCAGAGTCTGTAACCCCTTCTCTCCGCTTGCCTTTGTATTTGCCTTACCAGGAGCTCCACATCTGGGGAGAAGGCTGTGCCACTGGTGGGGATGCCTCAGGAGGTTGCTGGGAGCACCCCAGGCACTGCAGAAGAGGCTGGAGAAGACTAAAGCCAGACCCAAAGGTCTGCTACTGGGGCAGGGACACAGAGGGAAGCCCAGTCCCCCAGAGCCTTGTGGGGCCTTTCCAGGCCTTCAAACACCCAACCTGCACTGATTTGCTTTATGAAGAGCACATGGAGGAGGTATCTGCTAATGCTTGTGGGGATGGGAATAAATAGCTAAGGGAAAGGAGGAGCAGCTGTGTGCCTCAGACAAGCCTGAAAAAGGAGCTCAGGGTTGGCACATTAAGATTTTCTGTGCCAGGACATGCTGGTTTGAAAAAGCCATTAGCTCAGTTCTCCCTTAATTACAGCCCTGTGCTTTTAACCAGTGCCTAGGAGCTGGTGTGACCCTGGTGGCTGCTGGGCCCAAGGGTCTGTGCACTGGGGACATGGATAGGGAGGGCAGGAAAACCTGGGGGTGATGAAAAGTCCATAGAAGAGGACTAGGGCATCTGTGTGTCAGGCATTTTCTCCCTGCAGAGCCCTGCCTGGGGACAGTGGCACTAGAACCCAATGGGGCTGTGCCCAGCTCTCTACATGCCCACCCTACCCCAGGAAGGCCAGCAGAGCCCATGTCCTGCAGACCATTTCTTCTAAACCAGCATTTTCAGCACATTGGATCTGTTTCCTTCTCCTTTCTCCTTTCAGAGAAGTTGTGCAGACATGAGATAATCTTCAAAGAATCACATTTCCACCTTCCTTCCCCTCTGAGAAGCCTTGGATTGCCTCGTCCCCCAAGCCACAGCCAGGTCCCCTCCTGTGCTCCTACCTGGCATCACCCCATGTGGGTTCCCACCAAGACCTCACCCCCTCCTCACATCTGCATCTGCCTTCCCAGGGAGCAGATCCCTGTGTGGAAGCTGGGCTGATGTCCACCAGTGCTCCGTGGTGCTGCCATCGGGATCTGTGCCACCTGCCCCTCCTCTCTGGGGTCTGGGATGACTCTTCTGGGGCTGTGGTAGGATCTGCCCCATCTCCCTGCAGGAATGTCCTGACTGTGCACTGATGGCCACAAGCCTCCATCCCCCTGACCCTCATTTCAATCCCAGTGCTGATGTGGGAGGCAGAGGCAACAACACTTGGGCTCACACTTGTGTTCAGACCCAGACTCTCCTCAGGCACCCCATTGCAACAGTCTGCTGAACCCACTGAAAACATCTCTGACACCCCCTGCTCTGGAGTCCCTCCTGGATTGGTCCAGTGTGGCTTCTCCTGCCTGACATCCCGTCCCATCCCATCCCGTCCCATCCCATCCCGTCCCGTCCCGTCCCGTCCCGTCCCGTCCCGTCGTCCTTTCCTGCCTAACCCAGGGCTCTCTGTGTGGCCAAGGTGTCTGGGAAGGTCAGTTTGGATGGGACTCAATCACTGCCTTTGACCATCTGGGCAAACCAATTAAACCCACCCTGCTCAGGGACTGTGGGTTGTCTCTCCTATTAGAAAGTGACAAGCACTAGATGTGCTGTTCTGTCCTCATGGGAAGATGGTTTTCGTCTGCTTTCAGTTCTGCCAAAGTCTCCTGAAAGCTCCTTGCTACGTCATGGCTCTTCCACAGAATGCAGAACTGCTCCTTTAATTTTTCCACCCACTGCTGGATGCGTCCCAAAAATAATCGACAGAAACCCTCTTGACCCTGGCTTCTTAGGACAGGTCTGAAATTTTTGGAAATGCAGCCCGAGTGGGCGTCAGGCAGAGGATAAATGACAGCACGATGACAGCCACAGCCACAGCCACCAGGCAGGGCGGCACAGAGGACGGAGGAAGAGCCACCACACAGCCACCATGCTCCCTGCAAGGACTGTCCTGGTGCTCACCCTGCTCCTCACCTTCTCCCTGCACCACGCCACAGGTAAGGAACCTCGGGCCACTGCTGTGGGTCGGGGCTCTGAGGCCCTGCTGGGGAGGTCAGGCAGGAAACCCCAGCAGGGAGTGGGAATGGTGCTGCTGACAGGAGGAGCAGTCCCCTGGTCAGGGCAGGGCAGCACATCCCGGGGTGCAGGGGTGGATGGAGAAGGTGCTGGGTGGTCTCAGCAAAGCCAGATCTGGGGAGAGGCTGCAGGAGCTTGGAGCACGTTCTGGCAGTTGCTCCCCAGTCTCAGCAGGATGAGCAAGTGACTGGAGGGAGGGAGAACATGCAGCTGTTTGGAGCCTTCCAAAACATCCTGCCAAGTTGTGCCCTGGCCTTGGAAACCCCCAAAAGCAGACTGAGCACCCTGACCTTACCATGTGCTCTGGGGGCTGCAGCAATTTGGGCTGTGAGGCAGCAGGTCCCAGGCTGTTCCCTGCACCACTGCTGTCCATGTCCCAGTCCTGTGTTTGCTGTCCTGAAGAGGATGCTATGGGAGCTGCTGAGATGCTCCACAGCCTCCATTCTGTGTTCCAAACTCTGTGGTGCCATTGTCTGGTGATGTAATTCACAACATCCCCCCTTCCCTCCACAGCCCACTTCACACCTGTGGAATGCTGCTTTAAGTATGCACAGAAACCCATCCGACACCCTCAAAGCTTCTACGAGACATCCAAAGACTGCCCCAAGCCTGCAGTTGTGTGAGTATCCCAGGGTTTGCTTCCCATCCCAGATCTGGAGCAGCTCCCCCATCCCATCCTGCCCCACAGACAGCTCAGTCAGGGGGAGCTGTGGTAGGAAAGCAGCTCTGGGGCATGGGCAAATAGGAGAAAAATAAGTTTTAATGCTTTCTGCTAGTGGTCAAAGAGGGGAGAAATAGGTTTTAGTGCTTTCTGCTAGTGGCAGTGGTCTGGTAAGATTCAGACACCATCAGCCCAAGGAGGGCATGGGCTGCTGGAGAGGGCTCCAAGCCTTGATCCAGGATGGGGCTGCACAAAGGGAGGGGAGAAACAGTGCCCAGGAAGGCAATGGCTCCTGGCTCCTGTTTTCACCCTTTCCTCGCTTTCTCATTGCAGGTTTCTGGCTGCCAGTGGTGATGAGATTTGTGCCGACCCCGAGAAGCAATGGGTGAAGAGAGCCATAAAACGGCTTCAGAAGAAAAAATGAAATCCATCTGCCATCTGACTCCCATCCAGTCCTCCTGTCTCTGGAGGGAGCCAATGGTGCTGGCAGCTCTTCTCCAAAGGGTGCTGTGGCAGTGGGCACCATCACTGCAGGAGGAGCCATCCTGTACCCTGGCGGGATGAGGTGTCACAGTGCCATGGACCAGCCAGCTACCGAGCTCCTCCTGTTGTCACTGCCCTGCCACGATGTGCCTGTGGACCAAATATTTATAATAAAGACTCATTGCCACAAGTTGCTGTTTGAATTTCTCCTGATTCTCCAGCCCAAGCAGCAGATCCTACCAGCCCAGGGCATGCTGCAACCAAAAAAAAAAAACCAAACAAACTGTGCCACAAGCTCCTATTTCTCCAGGAGCAAACTGTGCCTGGTCACAGTGTGCTTCATTGGAGATGCCATGGTGGAGCCAGGCCTTGACCCACAGGTCCAGGACCCATAGGTGAGGTTACCCTCACCCCTAGGCAAGGCTGTACATCCTCAGAACCCCATGGGCTTTGCAGGTGTTCCAGAATTAAGAGGAGGGTTCTTGGATAAGATACTGACCTACCAAACCTTTAATACGTTGACAGATTCCAAAAGTGATGGCCACTGCAAAGTATCTAAGGGAGCTGAGAAACAATGCCCACAGTACCAGGAGGGTGAGGACACAACCCCCTCAGCTGGACAGAGGTGTCCTGGCTGCCTGTCCCTCTGCAGGGCTGGGGAAGGGTGGGAGCAGCATGGGATCCCAGATAGTAAAACCAGGTTGCTGGCCTATCTTCTCATGGGAGAGGTACAAATATACATGGGAAAACCTCAGAAAGGTGAAAGCAAGGAATGTGCAAATGATCCTCAGCCTAAAGCTTCATCAGTGTTTTGTGCTCATGGTTAGACAACACTTCAGGGCTGTATTTTCTAGCACACTGAATGGTACAGGAAAAACATCCCTAATGACATTTTTGCCCATGAACTGTAAGCACCATGGGAGGAAGGGGTAGTGGAAAGGAAAGCTGAAGCAGAATAAGATACTGGGGGACAAACACCTCGAGGTGTTTGTCCCCCAGTGTCACAGGGGACAGAGGGGGCCTTCCCCAATGAGCAGAGACTGACAAAGCACACGGCTCAAAACTGGCTCTTGCACATGGATGTGTATTTTAATAAAAATAATTCTGTCAATATACAGCAGAATGTCAATTTCTTTACCATATTTCCAGTATATTTTCATAGGCTTTTTCTCAGTTAAAATCCACCCCCCAACCCCTTTTTTGAAGTTTTCATGCGAAGCGTCAGATAACTTAATTCACAAATACTAAGCGTAGACTGAACCAATGTGCACAGTTTGTGTAATGTCCACGTAGCCAATGTTGTACCAAAGAGGTGAAACTCCCTTCTGAAGGCGATGAGAAGCCTGGAGTGGCACAGGGAGCTGTGCCCAGCGGCGGCCGCTCCTCCAGGGCTGCCAGGAAACCTGCGGAGACCTCGCACCCCGTGCTCCAGCTGAGCATTTCATACCTGAGTTTGGAGCAACCAGCAGGAGAGAAGAGTTCACTGCGTGCTGGGCAGGTCCTGGGGCTTGCACTGCGAGAGCTTCAGGGGCTGCAGCCTCCTCCTGCCTCCCTGGCTGCACAGGCAGGACTGAGAAACACAATCCCAATCCAGCGCTGCTGCAGTCCTTGGTCTGGAAGTCACCATACTTGTGTTTTTCAAATTTTCTTTAAAATCTGCATTATCCCCAGAGCCGCTGCTGCTTCTCCTTTCTCCAAGTCTGAGCCCAGCATACAAAAATCCCTCTGTGCTCCCTTCTGGAGGAAGGATGCAGCTAAAGTCCTCTTGAGCAAAAATGTCCAAGCACACACCTGGACCCAAGTGGAGTGACCAGAGAAAAGGTGTCTGCCTGGCCAGGGGACGTTCAGCAAGGAGCAGAGGACTGCACAGCCTCCAGGAATGTTTCTGTGGTGATGTGAGCATAAATTCCACACAGGATTCATGGGTTTCCTGTGAGCAGGAGAAAGTCAAGCCTCCCTCTTGGAATAAAAGAGCTGGCAGGACATGTGCTCCTCAAGCCTGGATGATGCCCTGGCTTGCTGGGCACCGCTCCAGCTCAAGCTGCAGGCTCTGAGCTCTGGTTTGGGATGTGGGGAGAAGGACAGACATGCCAGGTTCACTCATCCATCACCTGCCACCTCTCATGGCAGGGAAGGATGGTGGGGAGCAGCTAGTGCTGCCTATGGAAGAGGCCTCCAGGCTCTCAACTCCTCCTTTTCTTTTCCTCCCGAATCTGCTGTTCCCCCCACATAGCCCCAGTAACACTTCCTCCAGCTCTCTGCACCTGCACAGCAGATGGGACAAGGCTCACAGCCAGCTCTGGCTCTGACCAAGAACTGCTGGATTGCAGTTCCCTCCATCACTCATCCCTCTGGGGCAGAAGGGTCCCAGCAGCACCCAGCATGTCCCCTGGCACGTCCCCACCAAGTCTTTCCACAGGAACACCTTGGTACAGCTGGAGACCCAACACTTGCTCTGTACAAGAGGCCTGCTCTCTCTCTGACCCACCACTGAGGCTGCTCTCACACTGGCAGGGCTGGAAGGAAGATGCTCCTTCTGCAAAGGGGACTCCTGGGTGGACTGGGGCCCCTTGTGCCTTCTCCCAGGCTGTGACCAGCTCCAGGGGGCCTCACTGCACCCAGGACTGGAGCGAGGGACCTCTCTCTCCACCTGCTGCCACGGGGCAGTTCAAGTCTGCACTGCTTTTTCACGTGAAGAACTTCCTGATCCCATGTGCTGCACCACACAGCTCCATGGCATTTAACACTGCTCTACAGCCTGGCTGCCACAGGTCACCTTCCCAATCAACCCCACGACAGCAGAGCTCAGAAATGTGTGTCTAAGCAATGTATTAACACAGGTACCAAAGCACAGCTGCAATCCAGCCTGGTTTGCTTTGCAGAAGGAGGAGATGGTTCATCATCCCTGATACGGTGGAAAATGATACGTTCAATCCCCAGAACTAGTTCCAGCATCTCTGGTTGCTCCAGTTTTTCAAGGCAGCTTCAAGAACAAAGCTATTTAAAGAATGGTAAAGATGCCTTAATAAAACATGAAAAACAAGGACACAGCTTGAGGACAGATTGAGATGTCACTGTGAAAAAAAGAAGGAAGGGTATGGGAAGATGCTAGGTGTAGGTAACCATGAGGAATGGTTACCTCAGAACATTCCCAGAGCAGCCCATTCTCCACACCAGCCACAGCTGCATCTCCCGGTGTCCGAACTCGGTGGGCAGCAGCACAGCGAGGACCACCAGGATGCTGGAAACAGAGACAGGCTGTAGCACACATCTTTCACCACACACCTTTCACACATCCCAAGGCAACAAGCTCCAGCTTTGGTTCACATGGCACTGAGGGTGAGCATCCCCTGGACAACCTCCCCTAAAGAGCTGGATGCTGCACATTGTCCAGCACTGGGAGCCCCTCTCCATTCTGCTGGCCATACACAAGGGCTCAGCTCCTAGCAGGCTCCAAAAGAATGGCAGAAGTGCTGCAGCCAGCCCAGCTGCAGGCTGATGGGATGCTGTATAGTGGCAAAAAGGGACAGTCAGGACTGTCAAACGTGGACCTACCCCTTTAGGCCAGCAGAACAAGCCGAGAAGGGCAAGTTGGAGTTTGCCACATCTATGCTTGGCACAGACACAAGCCACAGAGCTGGCCTGGGTCTTGGAGCAGCTCCCACAGCACCCAGCACTGCAGATACTGTGGTCATGCAGCTGGGAGAACACTGGGATTGTGGGAGGCAGAGAAGCAAGAAAGGATTGCTGGTAGCAGCAAGAAGTTTTCCCAAAACCAGCTGGCTCTGGGAGCACACTGAAGGATAAACAGACTGCTACCCTCCCTGATCACAGGAGAGCTTGACTGAGAGTCCTCTCAACACTTAGTCTTGAATTAGCTTTGGTTAAGTATTTGCTAGGGTAGGCTCATGGAGCAGCAAGAGGAATCATCTGGAACAAGATGGTTCCAAGAGGAACAAGAGGAACCAAGAGGAACAAGATTTGGCTCCCCTGGCACAGGAGAGAGACCCACATGGAACGTATCCAGCAGAGCCACTAAGATGGTCACAGGCTGGAGTACCAGGTGTATGAGGTGGATACTCTCCCAAAAAACACTTACTTCAGCTTCTCCAGTGCATCTGACTCCAAAGTTTTCCCAATGTATTCCTGATGCTCTCACTCTCTGCTTATGGGGGCAGCATGAACCCTTGCCCATGGGGAGAGAAGTCTGGTGATATAATTCAGCTACATGAAGCTCTCTCCACAGAACCCCTGAAAGACATTTTAACCAAGGCTCCAGGTCTGGAGTTCTTGAAATGCTCCTCTCCAAAGGCCACTTAACAGGCAGGGCATTGGACTCAAACCCAAAGCCCAGGATGTGCAGGCCTGCAGTTCACCATCCCTGAAATCATGTTCCACCAGGTCCCTGTGAAATGTTTTCCTTCTGCAAGGCCTTTGCTACAGCACCAGTGTCAGGAAGAGTGTCAGGAAAGTGGGTGGGGTGTCCAGAGCACAGGGCTGGAGTGTGTTTGCTGCTCTCTAGACCACAGCTCTTTGGTGATGCCTGTGGACTAAACAGGGGACAGCTGAGACCCTCCAAGTGTGCAGCCACAGCGGGGCTGAAGAGGTTTAGCTGTCCCAGCAGTGGCATTTCCCAGGTCCTGGGAAGGATGTGCAGCTGGAGAGCCTCTCCTGGGGCTGAGGAATGCTGCTTGTGCAGAGTCCAGCTGAGCTCTGGAAAACCTCCCAGGATCTGAAGCCAGCCCAGCAGAGAGCAGAGTCAAGCACACATGATGGGAGTATATATGCAGTGCCATCAGCATTACAACACAGGGCTGCAGCTGAGTCCTTGTCCCCTCACCCAGAAATGGGACACCAGCAGTTTTTCCTACAGGCTCCACAGTCACTTACATGGCTTTACTGAAGGACTCTTGGGAGCAGTGACCAGGTTGCTTGAGGCACTTGGAATAACTAATCCCAAATCACTTTTAAAAAAGTAACTTTTGAATTGCCAGGTAGCCTCTGGTACAGCCACATTCAGTGTTACAGACCTCATTTTACTTTAGCTCTGTTTTTAAAAACTGCTGCAATAATCCAAATGTCAGCCTATATGAACCATGAAAGAGCAGCCAGGGAGATTCAAAGGCAAGAGGCTTTGAAATACAACCTGGCAAAACCATATCAGAAATGCCATCTAGGAATCAGGGGTAGGTTGAGGCTTACATCCCACCACACACCACAAACGTGCTTATCTTCCCCATTCTGAGTCATGGTCACATTAGTCAGAATCTGAGTACAAGAAGCAGAAACCACTAGTGAAACCACTAAAACACTTGAAATAAATTTCAAAAACCCTAGTAACATCCATCACACATTTCTTGGCACCAAAATAACCAGGTATCTAGGAATATCTCTTGTTTTGCTTTCTTTTGTAGTGAAACCAAAATTTTAAAAAATGCTTTAGGACAGTCAGCAAAGTTTTGTTGAGAGACCAAATGGGGCATTTGTATGACACATGATTAAGAGATTTGTCTTAAAGAAACCACAAAGAAACCAAAAAAACCTCAGAAAGAGATAAAGATGGTGTTGCTACAAAGATGAGAGAGAGGTCTGACTGCAGCCAGACTGCTGCAAAGCGGTGACCAACAGCAGAGGAAGTCGCCCAATGGGGGAGGCAAAGCAAGGTCTTGGGAGTATTTCAGCCTCAGTGCAAACAATGTGCTGACAGCCTGAGTCTCAGGAATGGAAAACCTGCAGGGGAATCCCACCAGGCAAAGTTCACATGCTGCCTTGGCACGCCTGGGACCAGAGGCTTTGGGAAGGAAACCTGCTCACTGAGTTATCTCTGCACTTGCAGCAAGGCAAGGACGGCAGGCTGGGCTGAGATGCATCAGCACAGCTGAAAATCAATAGAAGAGCTTTCAGGCACATGAGCTGATCCCCAGAGCTGGAACAGAAGCCCCAGATTGGCAAGTTAAATTCTGCTTGGTGCAGCTCTCTGCCTCTGTCTCCCTGGAAGAACAGCTGTGGTAGAGCACCCCCTGCTTTTTGCAGCTATACCAGTGATCTGATAAAAGTATCTCCTCCATCTCTAAACCTCCTGTTTTCTTAGTCCACCACAGCTCAAGCACTGCCCCTACATGCTGCACACCTTCACCAAAGGCAGGGATAACCTTCCCAGCCACTTCCAACACCATCTGCACATTCACTGCCACAGTCTGCCCTGGCACCTGGCCCCCTGCTCTGCCTTGATTTCAGACCTCAGGTGCCAGCTGCAGATCCAGCCTGCAAACCCAGAAAATTCCTAAAGCTTTGGGATGCTGCTACTTTCCTTCTCAGTGGCACACAAGCTCTCTTGCTGCTTGAAGTCTTGGCACAGGCCAACCTCCATTTTAAGAACAAACCTCAACAAAAGCTGTTCATCTTTCACTCACCTTCCAAAAGCCCCTTGTGAACAGCAGTAAAATTCACATTTGGTTGGAGCCCCCTTGGGTCCACTCCAGAGATATTGACCTAAAATTAATTTGATGCAGAATTCCAACTCCTCCTGTGCAGCCAGGCTGAACCTGCCACCTCTTAATGGTACAGCAGAGGATGCAAAGCACACAGTGCTGCCAGGCAGCCTCGCCAGGTAACAGAACATGCTCAGAAACACTCACAGGTGGTCTGAATGCTTGGCAGCACTCGAGTCCCCGAGCTTGGCACACAACATGGACACATTAGTCCATTTTACTCAGAGGTTACTCACCCACAGATCCCTGCTGGTCTCTTTTGAGCCTGAAACTTCGAAAATTATCTTAATAATCCTTATAGAAATATTGCTGCTCCTTTCTGAACAGCTCAGGCTTGACCCCAACCTGCAGCCTGACCTCAGCTTGTCCCACCTGCAAGGACAAGCACATCTCAGCCCAGGTTTCTCCAGACACTTCCAAAATTTAAAAGTTCTCATTTAGATCAGTGTTATGGGGATGGGAGAGGGCAGGAAATACTGTTATTTCTGAGTTACATGGCCCTCCTCTATGGAAAAAAAGGGGGACTTGTTATTTAATTAAAAATTGTCAGCCCACTAGGGCATCACCCATGGATGTTTCTGGCCAACTCACATGACCTGGGTTTTACCCATACAGTGGCAAATTACTTCATATTAATCAGTCCTGTCCCTCCAGTTGCTCAGAGAGCTGGATTTAACTCTTTCTCAGGGCCGTGAGATGCTTCTACAGCACAACCACCAACATAGGCAATCTACTCTTCCCACTCACAAAGCCAAGACTGAGAGCTCTGAAAAGAGGCACCATGAAGGACCAGGCTCCTCCAATTCCCATCATTAGTGTGTGACAGGACCTACCTCACCCAGCCTCCTGAGGGGTTGTATGACGTGTGTGGCTCGGACCAAGTCTGTGGGCAATAAATACATCAATGACTTTGTGGAGGTGGAAGAGACCTTTTTAATAAACATGATTCAAATTAAAAAAAAAAAAAATCCCTCTGAACTGCCACTGTGAGAAGAGTTCAGATTACTAGCACGGATGATGCTGTATGTGCACGATGGAGGGAGAAGGGAAGAAAAGAACAAGCTGTCACCAACTTGATGAGCTTCCTCAGTAAATCAGCATAAACCAGCTCAGCAAAACTCTCCAGATAAAATATTGGTGGAACCATGAGAAACAACTCAAATCAAAACAAAGAGAAAAATCCCTACATCAGAAGGCGCTACATCAGAATAACCAGCGAAATACTGAGTGCCGCTGGAGCCGCAGCAATGGCAGGGAGACGGGTCAGCTCTGCCAGTCTTCCTGGGGGCAGGAACAGCCACACAGTGAGGGACTCACTCAATCCTTGCACAGGCAGTGTGTGTGTGCTAGAGGGGTGTCGGTGGCAGGGAGGTCAGGCTATCGAACGAGGTGGTGGTGCAGAGTGGCAGCAACGGAGGGTGAAGGGCAGCACTCCACGACGTCAGCTCCGTCCCGCCCGGGTGGTCAGTGCAAATAGTCGTCTACTCTGGCAAAGGAGCAGGAGCCCAGGCCCACGCGAGCCATGAGCCGCAAACACTCCGAGGCCTGGCCCAGGGCGAGCATCAGCGGGGGCTGCTTTGGCAGGTTCTGAGATTCTGTGGGGACAAACAAAGAGAGCTGTTTAGAAGAGGTGTTCTGGCTGGTGCTGGCTCACCTGCACTCAGGCCTCTCTCCGTCCCAACTGGGCACCAAGCCCAGATCCTTGGCAGAAGGAGCTGGCTCTGGAAGGAAGCTACTTCCAAATACTGCCAGCTCTGTGCTGCTGCTGCTCCACACATCCCATCACCCATGACACATCCCACAGATCAGCAGGGCCTCTGAGAAAGTGCTGCTGTGCTGGCCAGAGCAACAAAAAGGCAATGAAGCTCCTACTAATGCTGTCTGCCAGAAAACCCTCAAAACCTGAGAGATCGAAGCATGGAGGAATACGGGAAGGCAAGAGAATCTGGCCCCAGGTGAGAGGCAACCTCTCCATTTCTCTCACCTGTGCAAGGCTGCACAGCAGCCCCAGCCCTGGACCAACTCACTCCCTCATCACCATGTCTTTACAGCGGCATGTTTTCTGGGGGAATGCTCAGCTGAGCAAGACAAGGTGTCTGGTAACCTGTGTGATGAAGCATGTCCAGACACCACGTCTCCCTGGTGACAGCCCTCAGCAATTGCCCATGCTCCTCAAGCACTGGACAAACAACTGCTGACCATCAGGGGAAGGGACTCTCCTTCCCAAAACATGCAATTTCTGTTCCTCTACTCAGTCAGAACAGCAGCCCTCACGGGCCTGTCCATCAAGTTATTCCTTTCCCCAGAAGATAATCTCTAAATCTCCTTCTGGAACATTCAGTGTGAAATGCACAGACCCCATAGGAAATTCGCATGGGCACAATGAGCCAGACTGTGAAGAGGAGCCAAGTATGGGCTTCTGAGACACAGAAGTTGTTCTGTGGACAGTATTTGATCCCTGTGGATGGGGAGTGTCCTCAAAGTTACCTGAGCAGTGACACAGTGTGGGCATGGTCTGGTGACAGGATCAAGGGTCCTGCCTAGAACAAATCAATCCCTTTCTTGCAAACTGACATCCTGCTGACACAAAGAGCAAAGCTCATCACAAACAGGGAAACTGCCTTGCTAGCTGAGGAAAAGGAACCTGTAACAAGATCTCTGAGCACAGTTAAGTCCATAAAAGAACAACAGGGCTTGTCTGATTCCAACCCTGGGCTGCAGGCAGCCAGGCTCTCTGTGCTCTAGCAGACATAGCAATGATGGGAACACACAGAGGAAATGCTCACACGGAAGACAAACCCTGCCTACACTTAACTCTGCATGTTCAGCATGAACTCAAAGGTAACTGGGATTATGGTGCTGGCATGCTTTATAGCCAATACTATGGAAAACAGTTTCACTTACAAGATGCTGCAACAGAGCAACTGCAGTCCTTCCTACAAAGTAGGATAATACGAGGGCTGAACTCTGCTAATCCATAGAGCATGTAAAAGAACCCTGGTAAAATCTACAGAATGATTCAGGTGGGTTCAAAACATGAAGGGAGAGGGGCAGGAAATGCATGAAAGAAATCTTGGTTTCTTCAGTAAGCAGGGGAGGAAGATCCTGAGGAGCATCCTTGGGACCAGCAATGAGGAAAATACAAGGAAGGGAGTCAAAAGGAGAGTGTATCAGGGGGTGTGCTCTCTGGAGGCTTCCCTCCTGCATTACTTCCCTTCCTGCATTCCTGCCCTGACAGTCCTCAGCAAAAGAAAAAAAAGGCCAAAGCTAAACACAAGTATTTCTGAATTTTCCCTAACACTCACAGGCTTGCCTGCCATAGGACAGCCCTTGAAAACAATGATGTCTGGAGGAACACTCCCACAGGAACCAGATCTTACCCAAAATAGCACTATTGAGAGCAGCACAGACAGGTTCCCTCTGGATCGGGTCCAGCTGTTGGCCAACGGGGCAGTTCCAAGGGTCTGAGTAAGCTAACAAGCTAAAGGCGTCCTGTGAGAGAACAGAAAGGCACAGTGAGGTCAGGCAGGGCTGCAAACACACAGGAAAACCACCAAGTCCAGCGGGGGCACCTCCTGCCATCACCACGGTGACAGGTGCCTACCTCCTGAAAAGAAATGGCCCTTTTCTTCTTGGCAGCAAGGGACCACAGTGAGCCATCAAGATAGTGGATTAAACAGGGTGCCCCCTCCACCTGGCAGGGGAGCCAGCACGGGAAGGCAGGTAGAGTGTCACCTGGAGAGAAGAAGAGCATGCAGTTGCTCCAGAAAGCCAGGCAGGAGCTGTATTTCTTCTCTCTTGTGCTGAGAAATAGGTGTAGATGCTCTACAGTCATATTTTGATCTCTGATCCCCACGCAGGTCCCTTCTTGCTCAGCAGGTGCAGAAGTGGGGGCTACCCAGGTGTCTGGAAGGGAACCCACAACCCCAGACCTGGCCCAGAGAATTGCTGCAATGCAGCACAAGGCCCAGGCTTACCTGAAGCATCTTTTTGTGCACGGTGTTCTTCCCATATTCTCTGCAAAGCTGCTCACTCAGGACTTGCAGCTCCCGTCCAAACTGGATCATCCTCTCTGTGGCAGCGTGGTTCCCTCCACAGAGCTGCCTCTGGGGGCAGCTGTCTTCTAAGGAAAAGCAGTGGAGAAGGAACAATCATCTTACAGTCCCCACCAATGCCCACTGTGTGTCATGATACCCACAAACTCCTTCCCCTTCTGGAGCAGCTTCCTGCCCTAAGTTTATCCCAGTGGAAGCTTTCTGTGAGCCCTGCCCTACAACAGCCAGTAGTGGGTTTGTCATAGTGCCTGTTAGATACAGGGGAAGATTTGAGCTCTGTTTAATGCCTGAGGACTATATAGAAATCAAGTTTCCTGGGATAAAATCCTGGGAGCTTGCAACTCCAGTCTGTTACCCTTTCCTGCAGGTAACACAGCATATATAACCCAGAAACCCCATGTCCAACAAATCCTGGACTCGGAAAACTTTCAGTCGAGATGCCAACACCACCAGTTTCCCAGTATTAATGCCCACAATTATAACTGGAGGAATCAGTTCCAGAGGTAGTGTAGCTGATTCCTCTGCTCCCTCCTGGCTAAAACACCCACAAACAGCTGAGCAGCTGTGCTGAGGCCACTCTGCAGCTGGACATGCCCAGCCTGGCACAGGCCAGCTCAGCTCCCCAGCAGGCACTTCTGCCAGGACTGCTCTGAGCTCCATTTCATGACCAGCATGGAACAAACCTTTGACTCCTATTGCTTTCCCTGCTCCAAAATATCACCAGCACTGCTCTGAGTCTATGAAAAGCCAGACCAAATTTTAGTCGCAAGACAGATTAATTTTAATTTTCCCCACGAAGCAGCACTTCACTCAGTGGGTGGGGAAAGAAGCCCAAAGCATATGCTTTTTCCTCACAGTCCAATCACAGTCTTAAACTTTTGATACCAGGTCCTTCCATTTCCCTTTAATCCTCCTGCCTCTGAGGACCTACCCATGCTGGACTCATCTGTCTGCAGGATCTCTTCATGTTTGTAGGTGCCATTCATTATCCTGGTGGATGAATTTTCCAGGACTCCATTGGGGTAATGCTCAGCTTCCATTTCCATCTCGCTGTCACTGAGGTGAAAGGAGGGAAGAAAGGTCAGATGTTTAAATTAGAAAAGGAAGAAATGAAGAGCTTATGTGCCAAACAGTGCCCAGCAATGGCCAGCACACCAGAAGAGGTGCCAGTGGGACTGCAGGGAGCCAGATGGTCCAAGTCAGTGCAGCAAAAATTGTTGCAGGCTTCAGAAGACAATTTATGAAGCAGGTTTCTGTTCCCTAAGTGCCTGTCATAATTCCAGGTGCAGAGTGCTTTGCATTTTCCCTTCAGGAAGCGGTGATCCCTGGGACAGCAAACAGCAGCCAGATAACAGATAACACACTCAGAGACTGCACAGGAGGGGAATCTTGGCAATGATACGTCCCCAATCCTTGCAAACAGTGCATTACTGAACATTTAAATACCCAAGATAGCAGGCTGAGACTGATGATTAACTACTGATTAACTGAAATTATGAGAAAATCTCACCGGAACTTGGGCTCTACACTTAAAAAGAAAGAATGACAAATCCAGCATCATTAATTGATTCTGGTAAATTCAGTCTGAACAAGTGTTTCTCACTCAGTTACATGCTAGGTGGCTCTCCAGAGGTCACAACTGAGCCTACAAATTGCCCTGCAAGCTGTGCTCACCACAGCACTTGAAGGATGAGTGCCAGCTGCAATTAGCAAGAGATTCTTTTAATCACAATGACATCCTCTGCTCCAGTGGGACCTCAGACAGCCCTGCAACAGCAGTGTGGAGAGTGAGCCCAAAGGAAGCTCAGTTTTCACTACAGCTCACTCTGCTCCACACTCCAGAAAGGCAGCAGTGACTGCACTGAACTGCTGGATCACCTGTGGCTTCTTGGAGAAGGGAGGCTCAATCTGACCTGCTGTCACAGCATGAAACAAATTACTGCTGGCTCAGGCTCACCTGGAAGGAACAGGGCAACAGGTAGCCCAAGGAAATTACACACAAAGGCAATGCACCAAGCCACTGTTGGCCTGAGCTGCTGCCTCACCCAATACAGGACAGGAAAGCTGCTCAGCAGGAACAAGTGCCTGGCTGAGGCAGCAGAAACAACGCCAGGCTGACTGGGAAAGCTTCTGGGCAATCTATCACATTGGGCTCCAATGGCATCAGTGTAATGGGACAGCTTGGTGCCTGAAACAAGAGCATCATAATATTCCTTATGACATGAACCTCCAAGCCTGAGCCACCACAGGGGAGCCAGAACAGGTTTCTGTCTGCTGGGAATAGCAGTGCCCTTGCAGATAGCAAATATTGTTCAAAAGGGCAGGATAGATGCCCTTCTGGCTCCTTAGAAAGCAGGGTGAGACTTTTCCCACCATCCCACCCTCCCTCACGTGTCTCCAGAGGAAAAACAATACCTGGTTTCTTGATTACTCGTACTACTGTGCTGCTGAGATTTGGTAGAATCTGTAGAATTGGACTCAGAGTAGTTCACAGATGAAGGGGAGGAGGAGGAGGAAGATGAAGATGATGAACTCAGTGTTGGGTATTTACTGTGACTCTGTTTGCTTTTTGTGGACATGACTCCATTGCTACAGGTTGGACTATCTGCTCCTGAAAGCCAAGAACAAAGAAAAATGAGACCAGACTGACAATATCACTCTGTTGTGAAGCCAACAATTCGGCAAGACAGCAGGCCCCAACAGAAGAAAGCAAAATAAGACTGCAGATCTTAAATGATGGTTCATCATTCTTAAATTCAATGGGGTTTAGAGAAGGCACAAATGAATATGAAAGGAACCCCATTGCTCACCAGCAACATCTGAGCTTCATGAAGTTCTAAAAATGGGCTGTAAATTAGAGATTGGCAGGTACAGTTCACAAGTACAGAAATTACTGCTGAGCAGAACTGCCCAGGCTTTCCACAACCTATCTAAGGTAAGGGATGTACTTCATTCACCCAACACTCAGTAAATAATAGCAATCCTCTTAATGAGCACAAGCTAACCTTCGTCATTCAGGAGAACAGAATCACTGAGAGTCAGGCATTAAATTTCACCTGCTCCTCCACAAAAGGTGCTTATCAAGTGCAGAACACACTGACACAGGACACAAATGTCTGCTCATTACCACAAGTTTTATCTGGATTCAGAACTGACAGGGGCTTTCATATTTTGGAAAAAGCTCACTATGGGCTTGTCTTCATATTCTTCCCTAGGCAACCAGTATTGATCACAGGACCCTGGCGAAATGATGTGACCTGACAGAAGTGATGGTGATAAATCCAAATTGATCAGCTGACCTCACAATTACGTTTATAGCAGGGAATGTATTTCTATTTTCTATCACAGCAACACAAAGATTCAAATGGGCTGTTTTGTGCATTTTAATGACAGACTGTTCACAACAGTTCTGCTTTATCTCCAAAATATGTTCAGATGAAATTACCACTCTTTTGAAAGTACAAGGTCTGACAGAGAACTGTGGAAGGTGATGTCCATGTGTAGAGACAAATGTATATAAATGCTGCCTTGCACTGCAGTTGCAGATATACATGTGGGTATTACCAAGAGCTTTTTTGGACTTATGGGATTGTTCCGACTATCTAGTCAAAGAAACACACTCAGGGCTTCTCACAAGACAGCAGAGGAAAACAAAGATACTGGCTTGGAAAGGTGAGTGACAGCTTGGAAGTATTCAAATAATTGTCTTCCTTTCCTTAAATATTTGCATGTCCATAATTTGTCAGATGCAGCAGTGGGAATACCAACCCAAAACACACTCAGATGGCAGTGAGCAGCTCACAGCTCAGCCTGTTTCCAAGGGCTCTGCAGGTCATTTTTCCTGGCCCACTCCAGCTCCAAAGCTGCAGACAGTAATTACCTAGGGAGGCTATCTTAGGTGTCCTCATTTATCCTGCTCTTTCCACTTCAAATCCTAAAGTTTTATTTCCCAAACTCCAAAGAGTTGATGCTCCAGAGATGGGTTTTACTGGAACAGAACTGTTCCCTTCTCACATGCTTAGAGCAAGGTAAAGTCCACGGGGTAGGGAGGAGCTTTTATGCAATGTATCTCCCTTTGACCTTTTGGTCCATTGGCAATGCAGCTTCTGCTCAGTTCTTTCTGAAAAGCAATTATTTTGCAGACTCCAAGGTACAGAAAACAGGCTTTGCTTTCCAGACCTCCTCTCAGCACTCCATCAGTGAAATCCTGAGTCACAGGGGGCTGCAGGAGAAGACTGCCTTCAAAAGCTTTTTTATTCTGAAATAAACCTGCTCTGCAGACAACTGTGGAAAATGACTAATGCAAAGCCAATTCTGTGAGAGGGTAGAGACACTCATGGTAAAAGAATATCCCTTCAGCTGGGGAAGGAAAGGAGCATTTCTGAGAATAACACATGGAAAGCAGCAGGTAATGTTATACAGAACCAAGTCCACCTCTGACATCTGCTCTCCTCACCTGGAGACACAGGACACACTTACCAGTACTGTGAACGTGTGAGTTGCTTGATCCATGTCTAGGACTTAAGCTGGGGGACCCGGGGTAGCTGTCCTGGGATCTGGGGCTGCGGGCACTGAAACAACGCACCTCACTGTCGGTGCCATTCACCATCTCCACAAACTGCCGGCACCTGGTTTCATGGGAGGCAAGAGGGACAAAGGGGGGCGTGACAGCCAGGATGCTCTGCACTGAGCCTGCCTCAGCTCCTGAGTGGGGAAGGCCTAGAAGCTTTCAAACAAACATTTCACACTCCTGAGGCCTTTGTATTGTGAGTGCTCTGATGATGCTATAGAGGAAGGAGTTCAGAAACTTCACTTTTGATGTGAATGGATGTCAAGATATTCCCCAAAAAAGCAAGTTTATTTCCACTGTGCTAAGAAAAAACTGTTCCTTTACAGCTTTCAGCTCCAGTTCCTCTGCAGGTACTCCAAAATTAAATTGTGGAGGGTTTTTTTTCAGGGAGAAGATACTAAATCTGTCAAACATCATCATTCTTTCACTACTCCATCAACCTAAAAATACTAGTGGCTAATGGAAAATAGAGAAGGAAGAGTAAAAAATGCAATATCCACAGTGACAGTGAGGACAGCTCCTCATTTAGCTTTACTGGAAATTGTCCTCATATGTCTCAGAAGTCTGGGAAGAGCCACTCTGTACAGCTGGGAGAACTGGGACACTTCTTCCTTTAGTCTCTACCCCAGAGAGCCTCTTCCATTCATCTGGCTTTCTAGGAACCTTCACAGTGACTGCCACTGTTCCAGTGCTGCAAGATCTCCACAAGACCAGTAAAGAAACTCCTTTGAAGGAATTTCTGGCAGTCAGCAGAACTAAAATTCACCCACCTATGCCTGACCTCATGAGGCAAAGCCATACTGGGTCAGAGCAGCAACAAAAGCTACTCTACGCTGCTACAAGCACTGTGCAAAGGACTCCCAAAGGAATCTCAAACAGTTTAAATTCAGAGCAAGGTGTGCAGCCAGACTGGATGTCTGGAGGGGCTCTTCCTTCCTTCATACACACATTTCAGAATTAGGGAGCATAAAGCTTTTCATACTTACTTTAACATGAAGAGCAGGTTGGGGTTATGTTCTAGGAGACCAGGATAGAGCTGCTGGGTGGCTTCTATAGCCTCTCCCACTCTGCCTGCTAATACTAGCTTCTGTATTCCTGAAAGCAAAAAGAGACCCAGTGATACACAGGACCAGCCACCAGGAACAGCCAGAAGAGCTGTCTCATACATTCCACTCAGCTCCCCACTACCACCTTGTACAAAGGCTTGGGAGAACTGGAGACCAAATTTGGTTTATTATGGATTAGGGTGAGGAAAACCCTGTGAAAATGAGGAAGGATCTGTCAGTAGCAAAAAGCCATCAAGAGTAGAAGGATGAAGTGGTTGGGTTGGGATGGGGTGCTCTGAGACTTTATTCCTTTAGTCACAGAGCTCTGCAGCAATGGAAAAAAAAAAGCAGGATACACCAGCTGGATGGAAACAAGGAGGCTGCTGGGGAAGTGATAATTTCAGGGGACAAGTCCCAAGGAAACCCTCATACTGCATTGTCTGGCTGGTTCGTGCTTGGAAGTGTATGTACAGTTGAGCATGAGATAAATGGAGTATTCTCAGAGGGTCTGTGGGCTTAAACCACAGCACAGTACTGCTTCCCCAATATTCCTAGCTCTAAGCAAAAGTAATTGTATAAACAAAACTGTGTTCCTGCAAGTTAACCTCAATGTATTCCCAGAGAAGTAATGCTACAATGAGCCAAACTAGCTCTGAGAACCAGTTATTGACTAAGCTAGAAACAGCTCAACGAGCTGTACACTTCTAGGAGGTGCAAAAATAAAAGGCAGAAGACACTTAACATGCTGAGTGTTCACATCCCATGGATGTTTCTTCAGTGGGTCAGAAGACACAAGTGCAAGACTTGAGATGCTCAGAGATGCTGCTGATCTACAGTGACTCACATTTGTTTTTTCTAAGTGTACTTACAGATAAAATTAAATGTACTTGAAACTGCATGTTTTTCCAGCACTCTTTACAAATAGCAGAGGGAAGGTTTGGAAGGGCCTGTGAGGTGCTTTGCAAGCAGAGCCTCTGGTAACAACAGGCTGTGTCTTTCGCAGTGTTGGAGCAGTTGGCAGTCCAGCCTGGTAATCTTCATTAACAATCCCAGTTACAAACTGCAATGACTTGTCTTTGTCTCCCATTTCTCAGTGTCTATCTGGTTGTTATCGTAGCTGAAATCTGGAACCAAAGCCATGGCTCTCACACCAACACAAGAGCTCTCATTTCACTCTCTTGCACGTCCATTTTCTCGTCTCGCTGCTTTTGACAGCTCTGCTTTGCCTTGTTTGGCAACTCTCACAGATGTCATTCCCTTTCATATTTCCCCCTCTTTTTGTTTTCCCATCTGTGTTTTCCTCACACCTTTTATTCAAGCCCCAGCTTTAGGGGCCTCCATCCATCTGCCTTGTCACCTGTCCTCAGACAAACGAGCCCGCACCGTCTCGCGTGCCTCCCGTCAGGCTCTGCCACTTAAACCCACACCACTGGGAACACTGGCTGGGGTCAGGGTTGCATAATGCATGACCTGGAAAGCACAAAGCCCATCAGCACTAA
Source organism: Lanius collurio (assembly GCA_020086605.1). Lineage (NCBI taxonomy): Eukaryota > Metazoa > Chordata > Aves > Passeriformes > Laniidae > Lanius > Lanius collurio. The sequence continues at coordinate 3,759,619 of JACBWW010000023.1, forward strand.
CAGGCAGCAACTGCAAGTTATTTAAAAGCAGAGTCCCCAAATGAACCCGAATGCTGGCTAAGCACATGCAATGTATGGAGAGCGAGCCACAGAGGGGCACAATGCTCTGATACGTAACAGTCACACGAGAAACAGTTCACAAAGGGAAGGGAAATGTACAGGGATGTGGCCTGCATTCAACAGCCAGCAGAATGCAGAAAACACACCAATGTTCTGCCACTCTGCAGGCTGAGCCAGTGAATAGAAAAGCTTAAAAAAAAAACAGGTATAGCAGGAGAAAGCTGCAAGCCTTATTCTGCAGGACCAAAAGTGCTGACAGCCCTACCAACTGAGAGATGAGCCACCTGGGAGCAAACAGCAGCAACCAAAACAGACACAGAACACCACTTATTCACTCAGTATGAGCTGAACACGTTGGCTGGGAATTTGAAAACCCCTCAGTATGTACACATTACCTGAAATCACAATGTGCAGAAGGGCTGGAAGAGTCCTTAACTCTGGGAGCTGCAATGAAACTAAATGGATGTGTCTGAGTCCCTGTGCCCAGGCTAATAGAACTGCCCCTGCTGCAACAGCCTGCAGTGAAGAATTCAAACCCAAAGGCATCTCTGGGGCACAGTGATCTCAGGTAAAGGCCAAGCAGAGCAGACAGGGACAGGAAAGAATAGGGCATTTCTCCAGGCAAAGATGGCAGAGGGTGGAGAGGGTGCAGTGATCATGGGCAAAGTGCTCCTAGCAGAGGTTCCCAAGCCCTACTCCATGGTCAGCAGAGTGCTGTGGACAGCTTTGTACTCTCACGGAGTAAATTCCACAGCAGTCACTCCTCTGCAGAGTCCCAAAGGGAACCCACTTGAGGAATGACTACCCAAGAGCCTTACTTTGTCTATTCTTTATTGAGGTCTGTTCTTCCTGGATTGTGGTGTCTGTGACTCTGGCAAAGGCAGTTGCTGTTGAACAGTACCCATGGTGAACCAAATATGATGACACCATACTAGAAAAAAAGAAGATACAAAGAGATGATGAGGCTCTGGTGAAACAGTCATCACACTGGAGAAAAAAAGAAATCATACACAACAGAAGTTGCAATTTCAGTGAGAAACTCAGCTTGCTTAGGACATAACCAAGGTTCTATTTCTGGGTCCAAACTGTGTATATATTTAGAAGATAATCACCTGATTCTCTGAAAACAGGAGGGAGGCTCTAAATTCACTTTACAGAGTGGAAAAAGATTAAAATATTAAGAATCTGAGTGTATATACAGTATTTCTTTATTTAATGACTGCTCCCCAAGGGTCACTTGTAAGGGCTCAGTACTGTGTTACTGCCTGTGACATCCTCTATAGACATAAATCTGAACCTCAGAGAGGTTCATGGCTTTCAAGCATGTGTAAAAAAGAAGAAAAGATTCTGGTCCTGAATTTCTTCCATCACTTATTTGCCAGCAGTTGTATCTTTAGTAGTTCAACCTCCTTATGAATTCTGCACATTCACAGATACTTTAATCTGGTGACTGTCAGCACTGATTTTAAAAACATTAGCATACTTCGAAGTGGTGTTTTCAAAAAATCTTGGGGGAAGGAAGAGTATCACTGTCAGAAAACAAACACAACAATAATGTCTTCCTGAACAGACCATTTCTAATGCACTTGTGCCTTCCCAGGACACAGTGATCCAATGTTAATGCTTACTGGATTTTAACAAAATCTAAAAAGCCAGCAAAGGATTTCAAAGCTTCTCCCAATGAATCTCAAAATGGGCTTCTCATGATGAAGCTGGCATTGATCTGATCAAGTTACAGCTCAGAGCACACACTCAATTTGGCTACTTTCAGTATAAGAAAGGAGTATTTTATGAGTCAGCAGTCATTTTTAGGCATAACATTATAAGCAGGTGTGTCATTTTTAGAAGTTGTTTTAAATACAAGTGCTTGTGCCCAAGAGCTCCATAGGAGGAACTCCAGAGTGGTGACCCTGACAACTCCACCATGCACATAAGAAAAAATTCTGGAGAACACAAGAAACAAATACAGGGATAAACTGGTCCCATTGCAACAGAATCAACAGCTCTTGTTAGGGGAGGTCCTGGTTCTCTAATTTAGTCCCATTTTGGAAGGAGTTTGGAAGCAGGCAAATAACAGCATCAGTAACACTCCTGACCTCTGACAACTCCTGCCAATTGTTCTCAAGTTCCACTCAATTCTTTTTTGCAATGGGAAGTGCTTTCAATATTCATAAATTTATAAAATGTCATAATTGTGCCTTCAGTTAGATTTGGAAGCCTTTGGTTTAGGCTATTTCTTGCTCTTTCATTTCTGAATTCAGCTGACTTACAGACTGGCTGTTCTCCTAGTTAAGATTTTTTATGGTGTCTTCTCCCCTCCCCCAGTGCATCACCTCAAAATGTGTGTTCTTCCATTCCCTCAAGCTTTCAGGCAATCTTTGGCTGAAAACTTTTCCCATATCTTTTATATTTGAAACAGCAGCAATCTACACAGGAAAGGCTCTTAACAAAACAGAGGGTAAAACAACTGAGTGGCAATTTTGGCCTAAGACAGCATCAGTTACCATTTAAGAAGTATTCAATGCCTAACAAAATGGAAGAAGCTGAACACCAAGGCAGTGACTTACTTCTGCAGCATGGCTTGCCACTCTCCCAGCCTGTCTCCTATGGGAAACCGCTTAATGGTGCTTTGGATCTTCGCCCTCCACTCCCTCATGTAGTCCTCGATGTCAAACACAAAGGGCTGCTGCCCAAAGTTGGCATCCACGATCTCTCCTGGAGTCTGGAGACCCACTGTAGGGTAGAGGTTTGACTGGGAAGGAAGAAAAACAAACCTGTATTAAACACAGCTTTCTCCTTCTAGTTCCAGTTACACGGTTTGGTAAAACCAAAGAGCTGCTCTTTAAACTGAAGGAAATATAATGGAACTGGGAGAGGCACCAGCCCTTTGGGTACTTCTCAAGGAATCCTGTGACTTATTGTGCATTTATGAAAAGTTATGGCATCAAATCAGAACAATGGATTCAATCCCCCAGCAGCCTGGGACTGGCCATGACTGCTGTCTGTGGATGGCCACTTCTGGATTAGTTTTCTGAAATTTCTACCAAGCTTCAAGAGCCAGCAGACAATACAGTAACAACAACAGCATTAATAACAACAACAATAGCAATAATAATAGTAACAACATCATAATTATTATTAATATTTTCATTATTATTATTGTTATTATTATTATTATCATTATTATTATTACTATTGATGAAAGATGCATGGTCTCAATCAATGGATCTATGTATTCCCTTCTGTTTCAATTGAACTCTTTTATCCCTTGGAAATTGTTATCCAAACCTTTTACATCTCTGATGAAAAGGGAACACACGGTGGTGAAGCTCTGAGGTTAGGTCTTTGATGAACCCAAGATCCCAAGACAACCACACAAGAAATTACACTACTGATAGATGAATTCCATTTTAAGAATAAGTCTATGGATCCAAATGGAAGCTTTGACCCATCACCAGAACATGGGGAAAATAAAAAGATTACCACCATGAAAGTGCATCTAAAATTCAGCCAATAATTCAGCTTCTAAGGATGATGCAATTGAAAATAGGTGTTCAAAGTCTATCAGAAGTTCTCTGAATTCATGCTGTTTTAAGAATAAGGTTATGGATACTAATTGAATCCCTGAGCCCACTTAAATGCTGGGAAAAGAGAAACAGCATCAGAAAAGGCACAGGGGTGCCTGGTTCTCATCACTCTGATCACATTTTTCAAGAGCATGTTTCATTCACTGTCAAGTTATTTCTGTGCAGCACAAATTACTTTTATGTTTGCAAAACACAAACTTCACTAATTCTCTGCTTCACAGCATGTGCTGAGAGCCTGCAGGGTGGGGGAAGAAATCTCTCTCATACCACTCAGGAACTGTTTGGTGTTGGGTTTTTCCCACTTTACTCTAAAACAGTGGAGACTGATCCACCAGAAACTGGACACTGGGCAAGGCACAGGGACACGTGTATGGAACTGAAGTCTGGAACGTGCCTGGCTGTGATGCCTTGCTCTGGGCTGAACCCATATCAGATATTAGAACAGCAGAGGGGCAGCCCTCTCTCCTTAAGTCCAGTCAGAAACCTAGGATGACTTTCTCTTCCTCTACAGCAAGAAACATGGGCTTTCCTATAATTATCTTGAAAATTTCTTTAAATTATTCTTCACTCTTGCAGAGACATGAAACATGGGCAATGTCATTGATGACCCCTTGAGACTTACTGTAGTTGTGGATTTTACTTTTACTAAAGGTAAAATCCTTGTGATGAGGTAGAGCTCAGTCTAATCCCAATCAGTGGCAAAAAGGGGAGCCAGCAGGCAGCAGAAAGTGATCACTCCTCTGCTTCCACTGGGGTGGCTTCACCTGCAGGATGCACTCAGCTCCCAGCTTCCTCATCCACATCCCCAGGACAGATGGACATTCCCAAACAGGGTCCAGTGGAGTTCTGCTAAGATGGTCAGAGGGCTGGAGTGCATGACATACATGGAGAGGCTGAGGGAATTAGCTTGGGGAGGGCAGGCAAAAGGGAAAATCTAACTGCAAGTGTTCCACACCCAAGGGGAGGTGATAAAATAGATGGAGACAGATTCTTCTCAAAGGTGTTCAGTGAATAGGCAATAGCATGAGCTGCAGCCAGGAACACTTGATGGGACATAAGGAAGAAATCTTTCCTGATGAGGATGATTCAGGCCTGGAACAGGTTCCAAGAGGAACTGGAGCATCTCTGTTATCAAAGAGTTTTCAAAACTGAACGGGGTAAGATCTGACCAACCTCCTCTACCTTTGAAATTATCAAACCTCAAAAAACAAAGGAAATAAATGAACCTATAAATACAGGCTAGAAACTGAAAATGGAGATCAGGATGACTGCATCGCTGCTGACTCACCACACCTCCTCCTTTCCTGTTCTCACACCAAGGAACTCTCTAGGTAAGAGATGGGCAAAGTAAATACTGCATGATAAAGGAAGAGCCAGAGGGAAACGCCTCTATTATTTCAAAACCAGCTGACAAGGATATATCTCTAATGAGAGAGCAGATATTTTCCACAGTCCATACATCAGGCTTTTTATTATCTTCTTGGTATCTTAAACCCAAGGGCTTTCAAAGCCTGGAATAAGACATCCAAAATACTTGGAAGTTGGAAGCAACCCCCGCCACACCACCAGTTTACAGGATGTCATGTATTTTTCAATCACTTTTGGCTAAGTTCATCTTTGAGCAGAAACTGCCTACCCTCTATGTCTCTCACATAATCTGAGTTAAAATTCCATTTTTTACACGTGGGATGTGTTCTCTCTGGTTAGCAGCTGTTGGGAACTACAAGTATCTCCAGCACCCTGCCAGATGCAAGCAGACATGATCCCAGAACCCAGTGACCCAGGAGATACTTTTCCTGCCAAGTTCTTCAGGAACACCTTCCCCATGACATATGGTCCACCTCTTGCCCATGTTGATGGCCAGTTGCTCACAACCCCCTTGTTCATCTTGACCTGTTTTTTAAGCCTCTTGTCCCTTTGCACTCCTACAATCCCACCCTGGGCTCTTTTAGTTTTTTTTCCCATCTCCTATTGTTCCTTCAAACCTCCAGGCAGGATAGATCTGATCTAGGCTTTCGTAAATAACAGTTAGGCCTGAGCACTGACTTAAACTGGGAAAAAAAAAAAAAAAGAAACTCCCTCTGTGGGAATTCACTCCTACTTCCATCAGATATTCTGGTTTTAACTTCAGCCTGTGCTAAGCTAAAACGTGGTTTCTTCTGTCACAGTATTTTTGTACAAATGGAAACACCCTTTACAGGAAACTGAAACAAGCCAAAGCAAGTATGTTTCAACATATGTGTCTCTGGTTTTCAAATTAAAGTACCCATTTCAACTTCCTAATACTGTGAAGTTTGCAAAATATTGCCTTCACTGTTTGCCTCTGAAAGGGGAATTTTGAAACAAGCAAGGAAATTACTTCCCATCTAGCAATGTTTTGAAGGGTCAATTTAATTCCTTGTGTAATCTCACTGATGACCCAACCCTAAAATTTAATCTTAAAAAGCATGGAAGAAATGGGGCTTACTGTCCAAGCTTCTCACACATGTGTGTTACCAGTCAGCTTCAACATCCCTTAGGCTGTAACACAAGGAAAAGCTCTCCCTTAAAGTCCTCCTGGAAGGGGGAGTAATGAGGAATGTGTCAGAGACAAAAAATCCATGTGGAGCTGCTCAAAGCAGAGCACCTCAAGAGTCACTCAGGTAAGTTTGCTGTTCCCACTCCTGTTTGCAGTTACACTGTTAGAACTGCAGCTTTAGCAGGTAAAGAACACAGATTACAGTCCATCTCTTTCTTGTAATGGACATTTTCTCTTCTTTACCTTATAATGACTGGATATTGTGTTAGAGCCTGGATCAGAGAACTATAATAAATGAAAAACATCACCTGCAAGTGATCAACTTCGTAGTCTCTACTGCCTCAAGACTTCTACAATCTCTGACAATATTAATTATATTTAAGCCAAAGTCTATCGTGAGTTTGGCATCCCCTTCTTTAGGAAACCTCAACTGCTTGAAGCAACCAATAATTCATGGACCAAGGGAGCAAAAAGAGTACATGGAATACATTGGTATCTGCAAGGGTGAAGGAAGAAGGCAGTAATCCATGGAAGGATATTGGAAAATAGAATATTGAAGTCAGATGCAGGCATCCTTAGGATGAAACTGCCAGCAGAGCAGCAGAGCGATTTAACATATGCAGAGGAATGTCCTAGATCTACTTGGAGGCAGAAGTCTCCCATCCTTGCTCACATCCACAATTATGGGGAGAAAAGACCCAGTTAAGCTACTCTCCTCCTCTTTTTAAAGAGGAATTACCTCTTGAAGGATAATTCTCAATAGTAGGAGGCCTACAGGGCATCAGCTGTTCTCCTTCACGTCCCAGAACAACAGTGCTAGGGATTAGCTGCTGCTGTAAAAGCCAGAAGGGGATTTCCCCAAAAAACAGCTCAGCAAACTGGCTGGTAAAAGGCAGAGAGACCATTTACACACCATTTAACCACTGGAGACTCCACCACAAGGAATCTGCCAAAACCTACCCTGGCCAGATCTTCTCCCAGTTTCACACTAAAGCACCTCTTCTGCACAAGACATACAGACAAAGAAGCCTGAGATCCTGTGAGGATGATCCAACCAGATCAAGAAATAGCAAGACAGGGAGATGCCAGGGGCTCAGGAGAGTTTTGAGTTCAACCTCAGCAGCACTGCAAGACCTCACTGCAGCAAACACCCTTCTTTCTGCTCTGTTTCCCCAGCCTAGCAGAGACTCAGCACAGAGGTGAACAGCTTACACATGAACATTAAATGTCTATGCCAGCTCACTGTGCACTCCAGCACCAACAGGATGCAAGTTAAGCTAAGCAGGACAGGGAATTCTAACCTGCCAAATCTGTCCTGTGAAGCTCCATGGCAACACTTCAGCTGTAAATGACAAAGCAGTGCTACATGTGCTGGACAGCTGCTTTTGACTGACAAAAGCCTAAATACCAATTCTCTATCTATCTCAACATGGAGACTGCTCCTGTTGCAGAAGGAGAAGCATGCTGTCTAGCCAAATGAGAAGACAAAGTGGTGAAAATATTAGAAGGAATATGGTAAACCTGGGACTACTAATGCAATCTATATCCAGAGGGAAAACAAACAGCACCAAAAACTAAGGAGCACATCACAGAAGCATCTTCTTGCTGGGGATGCAAGGTTGTTAGAAGACCTCACTCCAAAAGGTTAATCTTCATGGACAAGCAAAATATTCATGTACTTTAATAAACTGTACTTGGACCAAGTGAATGAACAGCTGTGAAACAACCCACATAAAGAATTTATGGTTTAGAACACACTGCAATGTTACCAGGTCCAAAGACCCTAGGACCAAAAAAGCCCAACCCTGTATTGACAGCTGATGTGAAAAGGCCAATCAAATAACTGCAATTAAAGTGCAGGCTGTAGCTGGGATATGGGAGAGATCTGTAAAGCCCTAAATTCCACTGAGAAAGTGAACAGAGAGTGCTAGCCATCATTTCTCACAATACAAAAATCAGAGGAACAAGATAAATTTTTTGGCAGGAAGTACAGAACAAAGGAAAGCAACCTTTCCTCCACACAACAGGCAGAAAAGTCAGCCAAGAAAATGAATGACTCTGGAGGCCTAAAAAAGTAATTGAAACTAAGAAATTTCTCAGATGAAATTCACTTGGGGTTATTAAAAACAAAGACAGGAGTGCAACCTTAGGGACAAGAAGTCCTGTGTATGAGACATGGATGCAGTGGATGTGTTGGTGTTTGCCTGACCTGGTTTTACCTTTTTTCACTAAACACATCCTCCTTGTCCAGGAACACTTGGGTCTAGAAAAGAGGGAACATTTTCTTCTGCATGACCCCCTGTGAGACCTGACTAGACATCAGTGTAACTATGCACATGTCCTCCTCCTCAGAGTGGAAGCTGCATCTGGAAGACAACCTCTAATGAAGTTTGCATCCTTGCTTTAATTCCAGGAGGAGCAACATATTCTTAAGGGTGGTGAGGGATGAGAAGAGGTATGTGAGTAGCCCACAAATCCAGTCACAGGATTACAAAGTTTCAGAAAAAGGAGCATCCACATCATTCAGTAATGTGTGTTATCATAGGTTTTTTTAACAGGTCATCAAACAGAAAAAAAATCACACCCCCATACTCTTCCCCCTCCCTTCTGTTTGCATCCTTAGTTAAAATACTGAAAATTGGTGTACTTACAGGGAGGTCTGTAAAGGCTATACCTGTGGGGGGAAAAATATTAGAATTAAAAAGACAAAGGATTTTTTCCCTGCTTGCCTACATCCTTAACATGCTGCAAAACATTACTGTATTCCAATAATTCCCAGCTCTGATCCTGCATCTCACCACTCAAGTATTTAGAAGTAATTTCCCTCCCCATTCCCCTCCTCTGCAAGGTTTTGCATCTGGAGAAAGGTTCAGGAAAAAGCCTAAATGTTTTCAACGTCTCTCACAAAAACTTGGTTTTCTAAAAGCAGCTCCTCTTTCCTTTGCTTCTCCCTCTGTTACTGGGAAGGAGTTAGTTTTCAAGACTCACTTAGGTGTTAGAAACAGTTTTAGTATAAAATTGTTTTGGTTTAGGCTGTAACTGGTTCTTCTTATCAGCCAGAGACAGGAATGAACACTCAACACTTGGCATTACAGCTGAGGAACAGCCCTGCAACAGGACCAAGCTGCAGCCAGGAGCACCTGAGAAATGCTGTGCAAAGAACAGCCTCATCCTCAACTTGGCTGCTACAGTTCCAAATAGAAGAGATGGGTAAAAAAGTGTACAGTTTTGCTTTTTATTTACATTTGGCATACCAGAAAAGAGGCATTTAAGCCGAGGTAGCCATTGCCTGGGATGGCTACCAGAGATCTGGCTAGAGACAACATTCACAACAGCCAGGCTACAGCTCTGCATCTGATTTAGATTCCAGTTACTGCTCCAAAGGATGGTGCCTCTCCTCCCTCTCCGGCCACAGGTGGGATCCAGCAGCCAGGCAACAGCACAGTGAGACAGCAGCTCTACCCCACAGGCTTTGGGTGACCCTCACCAACAGCACAGGGGACACTGCTGCCACCACCTCATCAGGCTGAGCTAAATCCATACTTGCAGCTAACATTGCAGGAGTCAGTCTGAAAGCTGCAGTCTTCTCCCATGTGTGCTCCCAAGGATGCTTTCTGTCCCCAGCCAGAGGATGGCTGGTACCCACACCAGTACACCCAGTTCTCACACATGTCCCACCTCTCCTCCTTCCCTTCTGCCTGGCACTGGAAGGCACTGCCGAAGCAGGAGAACACCACCTTCGTTTTTAATTTTAGGACTTTTTAAATCCAGAGCTGTAATGTAACGTTACCAGATCAGTCTGAAATGGTAATTTAAACTAGTTTTAGGACTCAACATAGGAAACAAATAATTTCTATTTCAAACAGCACAGATTCAAATCAAATGCTCAGAAAGAAATCCTGAATATTTTCCTAAATAAAAAGCCAATAACATTAAATTACCATCCTGGCAGATATCCAGTATGGTTTAATGAGCATCCTGGCAGTTTGGACCTTGTTTACTGAGCACCCTCTCTACAACCCAACCAAGACTGTGCACACAGGTGATGCTGAACACGTGGCTGAGGAAAATGTTCAGTAAGCATTTCTCTCACCTTGTCATTTTGCCCAGACATTGTTCCTCACTCAAACCTTTCTTTCACTTTGCAATTACTTCGCTCAGCTGGATGAAAAGGTGAATGAAAACTACTTCCTACCCTTATACCAGAGTGAGGCCAATCTCCTTGAGCCTGCTGCCCAGTGGAGTCTTCCTCTGCCCCAGCACCTCGCAGAGCCAAAGGTGGCCAGGCTAGTGTAGCTGTGTGGCTGGAAGCTGCTTCCAGCACCTGAACAAGCACATGGTTTTTGAATGGACTACAAGGTGGGTGGAAAATTGGCTGAACTGTCAGATGGAAGAGTTGTGATCAGCAGCTCAAAGTCCAAGAGCTGCCCCTCAGGGATCAAAGGCAGAGCCAAAACAGTTTAATATCTTCCATTAACAATCTAGACAATTGGACAACTGCTCCCAGCAGCCTCACAGGTGTCACCATACAGGAGAGTGGACAAAAGGCTGGAGGGCACAGTGCTTCAGCTGGAGAAATAATTCAGCACAAGCCTCCCAAAGCTCAACAAAAGCAACTGAAGAGGCCTGCCACCAGGTTGTGATACTCCCAGAAAACAGGACAGGATGAGACTGACTGGAGAGAAAACAGATCTGCAGAAAAGATTCAGGGTCCTGCTGGGCAACAAGCAGAGCAGGAGCCAGTGGTGAGTCCGTGTGGCAAAGGAGATCAACCACATCCTGAGTTGTACTAGTGAGAGTGTAGGTTAAAGGATGGGATTTCCCCCTTCTCTTCCAACACTTGTTAGCCTACACTTTGATTATGATGTTCACTTTTGGGTTCCCCAACACAGGACACAGTGAGACTGGCGTGTGTCCAGCAGAGGCCAGCAAGACAAAGGCTAAGGGAAAAGACTCTGTTCAGTCTTAAAAACATTAGGGTAGACACTTACTGCTGCCTACAACTGTAATATAGGAGGGTAGAAAAAAGGCTTTTCTCAGAGATGCATGGTGGCAGGAGACAGGAGGCAACAGAGACAAGCTGCAACATGGGAAATTCTAATTAGAAAAATTCAGTATGAATTGTGGCCAAACACTGAATCAGGGCCAGAAAAGCCCCCAGGTGATCTCCATTCTTGGAGACAGAAAAGACTTGATGCATTTCTGAGTAACATGATCTAGTTGGGCCTGCTGTTAGAAGGGCGTTGGATGCTTGACCTCCAGAGATCTCTCCCAGAGAAAATTATTCTATGAGTCTACAAATAAACTTATTACATTGACTTTACAATGAGACAAATGTATGTTTTCCACCTTCTGTTATGTAACTCAGACAAATAAAATGCTTTATGCAGACAGCACTTGATCTGCTGCACAGACATGCCTGCTTAGAGTTTCTGCATCTGCACTGCTACACACCTGCATCCAGGAGAGCCAACAGCAGAAAGCTAAATAATCACAGCTTGAATGTGAAACTGTTTTCTGTCTCTGCAGCCCCTTCAAAGCCTAGATCCAATTTAAAACCACAACCTTCTTAAAGACTCAAAGACTGGATAAATCAAGAGGTAAGGAAGCAAGAGTAAGTGTGTGAAGAGCCTCCCCTCTAAGTCCATGATGTTGATGTGATCAAGGCAGTGATACAAAGACATTAAATGAAGGTTCAGTGTTAAGGCACAGTGTGACTGCCACCTTCACCTGCCAGCCAATCAAAGGACTTCCACTTTCCATGACTCAAGTGCACTTACACATGACCCCATGCACACAACATGTTTGTGGACCTTCCAGCCCTTCTCTGCTCTCCACCCAGCAACAATCATCCTGTCTGCCTCCTGACTGGCCACTTTTAGAATTCAATTTCCACAAGACAACATAAATTTGGGTGATCAGCCACAGCACTCCACTGCCTGCACAGCAAGGTACTCCTCCAGTTTAGCTAACTATGATCCAGAGAATCCTTAAGCAGTGCTGGTGGATTGCAAGAAACAACACATTCAGCAGGGTGAGCATCCTAAAGAGCAGACTAGGAAATGGCAGCCCAGGAAAATACCTGAATACTTCTCCAACATGCTGCTGAGGAGAAGCACTGTCAAACCCACACAGTTCTACATGCCCTTGGAAACAGATATCCTCCAATCAGGCCACTTGGGTAAAACTGCTCACACAGACAACAAGGTTGTAGCCAAGTCTGGTATTTTCTATTCATTTTGGTAGTGAATGAGGCCCTGGCACAGGCTGTCCAGTGAAGCTGTGGCTGCTCCATCCCTGGAAGTGTTCAAGACTAAGGTGGATGGAACCCTGTGCAACCTGACCTAGTGGAAGGTGTCCCTGCCCACAGCAGAGGGGCTGGAACAACATGATCTTTAAGGTCCTCTCCAACCCAAATCATTCTATGATTCTAAATTTGATTAATCTGAAGTCTTGTTTTGAACATCCCAATGCTCTTGCTCTCTGCAAACTTCATTTGAAGTTTTGGGGTCAAACCTATTAAACCTGGGACTGACACCTGCATCTCTCTATGACAACAGATTTCTGCATTACCCCTAATGTTCCTCCTAGTCTCTAAACTGGCTGCAGAATGGAAATTTTACTTTTTAGGTTAACTTGGTCTTTCCAAGAGCCTGCACTAGAACTCAAACTACGTTAAGTTTTCTATGCCAAGACTTCAGAGGGTTGCATGCTCTTTTTATAGTCCTGCTGCTCCATTTACCTTGGTCTGCTGTCAAAGTCTGAGATCTGAGACACTCCTATGTTAGTCCCTGAGCAAACTCATCCACTTAAACCCAGAGACCTGTAGCAGTCACATTTCCTCCTCATGTCCTGGTCCAAGACTTTCTGCTTAATGGCTGGCGCCCCAACATTTCTCCCTCTTTCTCTCCAAATTCACTCTCATCACACTTCCAGCCACATCTCATTATGTTTTTTACTGCCAGGACTCTGCTCAGAACTTGTCAAAAGTGTTTCATCAGCAGCCAGAAGACATTCAAGACATTTTCCAGAACAGAGAATTAAGACTACATACGATGTCAAACAGTTTTCATGTGACGTCTCCAAACAAAGTTCAAGACTTAGCTCCAACCAGAACATCCAGAATTTGTGATGGCCAAGAAAACAGTTCTTATACAGTGCTCCTGATGGATCTGATTAAATGAAAAAGTATGGAGACAATGGAAGATAATAGTTAAGCAACAGAAGAAACTGCAAGGAAAACAAAAAGGGGGGTGTCTAATTAATAGATGAAAAGGAGAGGACTTAAATGGTGAAGAGTGAATTGGAAAGACAAAGCTACAGTAATTCCATTAAAAGAAAGACAAATTCAAACCCTGAAACCCTGCTCTCAAGCTAAATGGCCTCACAAAGGGGCTGAACAGCCTCATGAATATTCTTGGCATCTGCAGTAGGATTACACAATTACCTCATCTCCTAGGAGGAGACATACATGGCTTCCACAGCTTTATGTCAGGGAACACCAAGAAAAAACACATTCATCCACTTCCTGGTAAACCTTGGGTTTACACAACACAGAAAGGAGATTCTCAAGTTAGCACTGAATATCATGGAAGTTCAAGACCTTCAAGGAGTTGCATCAAGGAGGGAAGAAAGCATTCTGACTTCCCAATAAATCACTGCTCCTGCCTCCACTTGGCCTTGGTTCCCCTGCTGACACCTGTCTCACCCCCTCCTGACATCTCTCTGCTCTGGGCCCACGAGGAGCTGTGTAACCCCTGGTCAAGGGGCTCCTCTCCTCAGCATTCCACAGGAAGCACTTCTCCTGGACGTTGTGTTTTTTTATTAGTGACACAAACAGACACTGCTGGCCCTTACCAACATCCTCCTCAGGTGAGGTTTTCATTCTACTTTTGTAAAAAGGCAGTAAAATGTTCCTGCAGCTATTGTGGGGGCACTTGGCAAGGCCTGAGGTCTGCTGCTCCCTTCTGCACTTCCATCCCTGTCTCCTCTAACCACACCATCCCTCCTCTCTCAGTACAGCCATTATGCCACTACAGCTCAAAGAAAAGTTGGTACACACAGGAGCCAGCTGTGAATGCTCAGGAGAGGCTTCTACCTGTCCTCAGACAGCTCATGTCTTGCACTGTACATCTGAAGAGCTCAAGAGGACACCCAGGGAACAGCTATGCTTATCTCTAATGCTGTTCTCTAAGCATGCTAACTGAATTCCCTTCCTTTCCTCTTTCTTCCCATTGGCATTGTTTACTGCTGGGGTAGGCTGCTCCTCAAGTGGTCATTCAGTGTCAGATGAGAAAAACACAAGTTTTCCATCCAAAAAGACCCCTCTTTGAAGGAAAAGGAACACTTAAATTTAAGAAAGGAACACTAGATAACTTCAGTGCTGTAAAAAACTCTGAATGTCCCACTCAAAACAAATCTCTGAGCAAGGACATGAGGCAAAGAGTCAGAGGGTGGTAATGATGAAAGGTAACAGAGAAATTACTGAACTGGGCTCTTTATTTGGCTTCATCTGCCAAGACACCCAGGCATAGTAACACAGTCCTGGGTACAAAACAGAGAAGGAGAAAGCAACAACTTTTCAATTGATACAGCTTATACTGTGCAGATTCTGGTCATTAAAAAGAAATTAAATTTCAAATGAACAAACTTATATTCATTAAATAGAAGACCTGGCTCTCACAGTTTTGTTGTGATGAAAAGTAACAGCACCGCCAGGGTGAAAAACAGTGAAGCTGGAAAACCACCCACTCCAACAACAGAAAACATCCAGAAGAGCACAGCACAAACCACTACAGGGCTTCTGTGTAAATACATGCTAAAAATCAAGGACAGCTACTAAAAGGAGAGATTTTGTGAATTTTTTTTAACTATTTCATACCTCAGTCGCTGTTGTTTTATTTTGTCTCATTCCTAAGCAAAAACTCCTGCTCTACACCATCAGCTGTTACTTTCAAGCCTCTACTTGTCTTACTAGCACTGGACTGACATGGGCAGACTGAACAGCCCCAGCTCTGCCAGCCTTTCCTCCTAGGACAAATGCTCCAACTCCTTCATACCTTGGCAGCCCTTTGCTGGACTCTCTCCAGCAAGTCCATCTCTCTCTAATATTGGGGAGCCCAGTACTTTTCCCAAGAGCTCTCCAAAAATTCTGCACTCTCCAGGCACACACTGCACTCCAATCCCACTCCTTCCTTCAGCCCAGCCAGTAACTCAAAACAACTTTGCTCTGTTAAGTGTTTTGAGTGGGGTATTTTTCTACCAATTTAATCTTGAACTCAACAAAGTAGAATTGACACAGCAAGGAGAAGCAAAGGAAAGGAGTGCTTGTCCCTCCCTGCCAAATCAAATGAATCTCAGCACGAAATGTGAGATGAACTTATAAAAACTTGCTGCACATCTTATGTGACAAAAAAAAAAAAAGAAAAAGACAAGAATTTATCTGGTGTGGAGAAGATGTCATCCAAGGAAAAGGTATTTTAGGGAAAAATGGCCAGAAGTTTCTATTTTAGACAAATAAGATAGGACAGATGTCTGGAAAACATCTGAGGTATAAATTTGGGCAAAATTTTTAAGTCCTTAAAAATTGTCCTTTAGGACAATTACTGAGACAAGTGTGGAATGAAGCAAATTAGATCTCAGTGCTTAATAAGACCTCCTGTGCTGAATTAATGTCTGGCTTTAATTAATTCTTGGACCAACGTGTTGAGGCTTTCAGATGGACCAGTCCCTTCAAAAATGAAGACACTGGTACTGTGGCTTTACAGGCAGTTGAACAACACAGTAATTAAACTTCCCACTTCTTTCTTTCCCTGTTGTCCAGCCATTACACATCTTATCCAACCTCCCACCCATTGTGCAGTAGCAGAGGAAAGCAGAAGCTGTGGATGAAATTCTAACATATATAAACAAACTGAGCAGCATAGAAAGCATTTTACCTGCTGGAAGTATTTCTGTCTTGGAGCTAAATTACAACTGCTGACTGCTGCAGAGAGTTCTTTTCCTCTGCCATTTCTTAAACCTTACTCACAGGTGTGGGACAAGAGTTACAATACAAGCAAAGTATTAAAGAGCAGTGAGAGCAGGGCTGGAGCATCCCTCCCCAGAAACATCTTCCTTTACTTACCTAAACTGTGGCCATTTTTTGTGTAGAAGCAGGTATTGTTGATAAGGTTGACACAGCAGCCGATCACATCCCCAGTGGTGAACGTGGGGCCGTAGGGCTGCCCTGTTCCCGAGGAACAGAAGGAGTGCCCATCGTCACCATGGTACCCATAAGAATGTTTATCCCATCCTGCAAAAGACAAGGCAAAAGAACAGGACAGCAGTGAAGCCAGTTCAGCAGAACCACGTGGAACTACTACGGCTCTCAGGACACCATTTTCTGTAGTAGTTTTCAAATTTGATTTCCATTCCTGATTCATCCCAATATTAATTTTCACATATTGGTAGCTGGAAAGAAATTAATGGTTTTTAATCAGAACACATCATTGACATTTCAACGTCATTTATCCCTCATGAGAAATAATACAAAGAACAACTTGTCAGAAGTCACTCTGATAGACTGAAAAAAAAACCAAACCCACATTAAACCCCTGTTTCTCTTTTATCCTGCCTGAGGTGAAACAAACTCCTTTTGTAAAATATTTGTGTTTCTCAAAAACACAATCTTCCAGCAAAAGCATTTAACAAAATAATTCTCAGACAGTTGCAGCTTTGTCTGTAAGGGCTGTCACAGCTGTACCAAATGGACAGAGGTAATTTTTGCATTCTCAAATCTACATTTCCCTTCTAACAGTTGATAAGGATTTCTATGTTTCCCTTGGGATACAATATTTCCCATTCTCCACACATCTTAAAACACAACCCTTAAATGTCAATGGACAGTTTGCAAAGTGGTCAATTCTAACATTAATATTTTTTATTTCTTCTGCCAGTAACGCTGTGCTAAGCATTACAGCTGGGCTCAGGGATTGCACCCTGCCCACTTGTTCTTTTCTGTTTTATCTCCCAGTAATTTCATTTGGAGCATCCCTATGAACTGCAGAATCAAAGTCACATCTCACAGAGAGACAGACTTCTACCAGAAAGTCAGATACAACATTACAAACAGACACCTGTGTTTTAAATGGATATGGCTGGATCCTTAGGGAAGCAGAAGAAGGTGCTTTGGCCATCTACTGACCTTAAACAACCCAAGAGTAGTGCAGAATCTGTTAAATGTGGAGCGGTGGCTCTGGCAAAGGGGCTGTGTAAGAAACACAAAGACTGTGTAGGAAGTGCACATCCTGCAATGAGGCACTTTTAAAAGACTCAACACACTGAGAACTACAGAGCAGAGCCCTGGGAAGATGGGCTGGAGCACTTCTACAAGCCAGGATTTTTCTCCAAAACCATCAACAACATGAGGGCGCTAGAAATCTAATCTTGTAAAATAGTGCTCCAACACTGTGGCATCAGCACCCACATGCTCAGGGTTTCTCAGAAAAGCACAGAACAGTCAGTGCATGTCTAAGGCCCCCTGTTTATTGCAGCACACCAAATGAATGCCAGTGGAAAAGTCAGGGAATGAAGCAAGACTGAAACATGTCACAGTCCAAGCTTTTGGAACTCAGAGCAAAGTTTCGGAGTGAAAGGCGTGAAGGACTCCCAGCAAATTCTAGTCTAGAAATAGTGAGTAATTTCCTCTATTTAGTCCCACACATCCAACAGGAACAGACTGAGATGTCCCAAGAGTCAGCTCCGTCTTCCCTCGGATCAGCTCCAAACAAGCTGTTGACAGTAGCACCAGTCCTGTTTCGTATCTTCATGAAAGACAGGGACAACAGCACGGGCAGCACCCTCAGCAAGCACAAAAACGATGCCAAATTGACTTGCCAAAACAAAGGAGGAAGTGATAGGGGCTCTAGAGTCTGTTGTCAAACTTCCACTGCTAAAACTCCATCCAGTAAAAATATCATTGAAATATTTTTGAATTTTTAAAACTGTGTCTCCTTTCCACTATCCCTTTTATTTTCTGTGTTGCCATCACTGATCTATTATTTTAGTCTCCCCAAAACCAGACCTGATACATGAGTGTCAATTCAGAACTGCTTCTGTGAAGCTCTTGATAAGTTACAATTCAGATTATAACTTAAACCAATTTATCTCCTAACCTACTCATAACACAATCCAAATACAAACTTGTAGGTCTTCTGCATACAAAACATTCCTGGCATTACAAAGCATCTACCAAGAACTTGTCATCAGTTACATCTAAGCAGCGAGGTGCTTACACATCATGTACTGGGTAAGGCTCCCATAAGAAATACAACGTGTCCAACAGTGAGGATGAGTCCACTAAATACTTGTGCCAATGCAGACTTTACTGGTTCTGAAGTGTAAGAAATAGAGGTTTCATTACCTAGAGATCACAGCTGATCCTATTGAAAAAACCCTCCTCCTGTTCCTTTATGACTTGAGCTTCACAGTGACATTTTTTGCTGTAACACCAATGGTGGTGGTGAACTCCAGTGAGAAGGGACTGAATAAAGGCCTTTGAAGACAATGACAAACATGGTACATACAGCAACAATGCCTGGAAAAAGCTTGTTTTGAATCTTATTCTCCAGAGAAAACCACTAACATAATCACTTAAGGAAATTCACCCACCCAGCACTTTGCTAATGATACACAGAGTTCAATTTTTCAACTCAAATGTTGTGTAGTGCTGAACCTGGACCTGGCACCACACTAGGGGCTTTAAATCTAGACTGTCAGCCTTATCAGATCACCATGGTCATCTTCAAAAAACAAGGCAGAGTTGTTTGAGTGAACTTACTGTACTCACTGTAAACATAAGTTGAGTGGCATTAATTATATGCCTAACCTTAAGTTATTTATTAATAAAAACCAGATCTCTATTTCTTAAGTTCTGCCCAAAATAAACATGAGGGTGGTGGCACACAGGTTATTCCAGCATTGGCCAGCTTCAGCCAATCTTCTGAAATTTCCTAATAATCTGAATTAAAAACAACAATCAGCACTTCTAGTATTTCTAGGTCAAAGTTATCTGGGCCTGTTGATTTAAATAGTGTATCCCTATTGAAAGCATTTGGCATTATCCTGGATTACCAGCAGAGTGGGGAGTAACCCACCACATGTGTTTTGAAAACACAGATTCCAACTTTTCTCAAAACACTTCCTGAAAACTTGGGCTTTTCCTGCATCATTAACAATTTGCTATCGCCACCTAGGAATGGGCCCAGCTTATTACAACCTCCTCTGTGACTCCCTCAACACCCTCTGAGCCTCCAGTTACTCAACATCTTCCTCTAAGAAATCCAGCAGTGCTTTAATAAGGCCTGAATTAGAACTTCCTGAAAGCCCTCCCCACACCTGCATCTGCAAATTCTCCAGACAGTTTAACCTCTGTGCCACTTGTACTCAAGTACTTGCAGAAATCCCCGTTGAGACCTGGAAGGCAGAGATGAGGTGATACCCACACGCTCTTAAAAAGGCTGTCCCTGGATAGGGTGTCAGCCTGCACAAGGATGCTCTTCAACAAGTGAGACAGCAGAAGTACAGGATGTGCACATATCCCACCCTGACTGAACAGTGTTACCACTTCCCAACCATCTTGTAAGCACAGACAGACTGAGCCAGATGGAGATTCTGTTCACACAGTATTCCTGAAAGAATTTTGTTTCAAATAAATTGCTCAGTCCCCCATTAAGTACATATACACTCATATCATTCACTGTGTCCTGCAACAAGGAGTTTGACAGAGTAACTGCTAGCAGTGAAAACATGCCTCCTACTATTTGTACTGGATATCCTGTAGTTCTTGCACTGGAGAAGATGGCAAATTATGGATTTGGTGTCTCCAGAATACAGGTCAGTATGCAGACCTCTGTAAAATCCCCCACAATTATCCCTTTTCCAGGCTGATGACTCCTAATTTATTTAGCGTTTTCCTGCTTTTCTGACCATCATCATCTGAACCTTTTCTAGATTTACAGAGTTACTTGTGAGAATGGAGATGAAGGTGCCCCATGGAGAAGGGAAGCAGGCTGCAGTTGTTCTCTGCACTGTTCCCTAGCCCTCTACAAGTTAATCCCAGCACTTTCCCTGTATTGTCCTTTTTACTACTGACCTGATGTTTCCATGAAGCCATTGTAATCACTCCAGAATGCATCACTCATCTTGTGACAATGCTCCCTCTGCACAGATTCTCATGAGGCACATCGCCTCAGCTGGCTCTCACAGTTCCCCCAGCACCTCTCACCACCCTCAATCTCACAATCCTCAGCACTTCCAGCTGTCCATCCCAGGACAGAGAGGTGCAGGCAGCTGCTCCTAAGAAAACCCTGGGAGAATCCATGCACTGACAGATGGTGACTGGCACTTCATTCCAACAAGGCTGTTTAAAGAACAGCCTGTTTCAGTCTCTTGGTGATAGCTATGTCCAGAACAATGGACACTAAGCACCTACATGCAATTGTGGCCAAGTCTAAAAATTCTCAAATGCAAGTGTAGATTTCTCTCAAAATTTCAGAAATACGGACAAAATTGGAGAATGTGCTTTTTCTTATAAAACAGAGGTCATGGACTCCTGATGGACCATACTCTACAGACTGAAATCAAGTGACCTAGAGTGGCTACAGGGTCCAGTTCACAGCTCTCTCCTTCTTTCCTTTCCCTTGCCTATCCTCTCTTCAAAAGAACAAAATCATTTAAATAGGGGAGACAGGCAGAGAACAGAAAGGATTTGGCAACCTGGCCCATGGCAGTGGTCAAAGCAGAACCTAAACATCATGACCCTTAAGACTGTTCTCACTACAGCTCATCTTGAAGGCAACCCTTTGAACATGCAAACATAGAATCACAACTACTCTACAGTAGGACCTCAGCAGTTATTGAGCAAAATGAGGCTAAATTTACATCCTTTTGAATTGAACCCTTCAACATCCAAACCCAAATATACTTATATATCTACTAACAAGATGCAGAATAACTCAGATTGTGCAATCAAAGGACAGGAAGAAAAACAAAAACCATGAGTAGGGCTTAGGAGGACATTTTTATATGTTCAGCACCAAACTGAAGTTCTGTTTGGCCTGCTAACAAGAAAAAGTTGATATGTTGACCTTCTTGGCAGACTACCTTGATCCCAAAACATAGGGGAAAAAAACAAACAGCAAGTTCCATTGCTGCTGCCTGATAAACAGGTCCAAATTATGCAATGCCAGACATGTGGCAGAAAAGACTTGAGTTACTTCAGGACACTGTTACAGGATAAACTGATAAACTGATAAACAGTCACTCTTAAGCAAGCACTGGAGTTAGATGTAGTGCACTACTACTATCCCTGACTGTTCTACATCAATCCCTGTTCAATCACAGCTTTCCCATTCAATGCCAGCCTTGCATTACTCTTGACTTTTTGGTCAGATCCTGACTTCTGAGATCAGACTCTGCCTTAGAAAGCAGCAAGTGGGAAGTGGCTCTGTTGAGCTGGGTGACCATTTACGCCTCAGCACCATGGAAATAAAACAGTGATTTAGCTCTGCTTCAAGAGCACCAGCAATGAACACAGAACTTCTGGTAGGCTCTGGGCAAAATTGGCATCATGGCTACATCTCACACCTACAAAAACCAGGACCCAGATATGCTGCTCAGCCTTGAAAGCATGGAGCATCATATAGAGGGTGGATGGATGGGAGGATGGATGGGAGGATGGATGGATGGGAGGATGGGAGGATGGATGGATGGATGGATGGATGGATGGATGGATGGATGGATGGATGGATGGATGGATGGATGGATGGATGGATGGGCAGGATGCCCTGATGCAGTTACCAAGGGCAGTAGTTTCACTACACCTTTTCTGGCCTGATGCTTTGCTCACACAGGGTGAAGAAAGCCAAGTGATGACATCCCCCACTGCACTGAGGTTCAAACATGTCAAACTTGCCATTGGGCACAGGGGAACAGGGAAGGCAACACCCACAAGGATCTGTACCCACAAGGATCCCCTCTGATGATATGCCAAAGGACTGACACGCAAGACTCAGTGATCATGGAAAATATACTTTTCCAGTGAGTCAGACATGTCAAGACTCTTCCTGCTCTGCACTTGCTGGGCTAAAGATGCTGGCAGACAGATGAACTTTATCACTGACACATAGACCCTTCCCTGCCCATGAACATTCCAGAGGAGAAACATACTCTACTGCAACTCAGCCCAAGCATTCATCAAAAATGGGTGTAGAAGCTGCTGCAAAGGACAGGGCCTTGCTGGCCACACATTCAGTGGTAACCTCCCTGCAGTCAGGGAAACCTTGGACATCTGAAGCTGTAAGGAATGGTGAAGTATGTCTGGGCATACAAAGAGCAGATGGAGTTCCTCAGAAAGAATGTGAAGATTTGTCAATAGGGTTTGTCTGTAGTATCATGAGTGATGGGAGAGTTTGAGGGTTATTCTTCAGGACAGACCCCAGTGACTGCTCTACAGTCTTTCCAAATTTTATCTCTACCTGCTTTCTCTTTTTCATATTTTGGGACACTTTTCACTTTTCTCCTTTCTCTATTCTTGTCCAGTATTTTGCCTGTGGCATTTCTCTTCCCACTCCCCTGGTCAACAATCCTATCTTCCCACAGCTGCCCATGCCAGGGCAAGTGGTGTGCAAACACTAGGCTGCAAAGGGACAAGAACTTGTGTCAACACACTGAAATAAACCAAACAAAATAATTTTATAAGATTTATTGAATCCAAAGTCCAGCAAAAACAGATGTGCAAACTTTGCTTGTGCAGTGCTTGGGGAATGGGATGTGGAGGGTGGAGGCAGCAGCAGAGCCCAGAGCTGCTGCTGGACCTCATTCCAGTTGGAGGCAGGGCCTTTTCCATGCACTGTGCTGAGCAGGCTGCTATTGCTCAGCCAGCTATGGGTCTTTGGCAGCAGCAGAGCATGAGGTCAGGGGAGGGGAAGGTATACTCAACAGATGGAATCTGGTGCACAGTGAAGTAAGATGTTGCTTCTGCCCCATCCTGGGCTGAGCAGGCCCAGGCAGAGACAGAACAACGATGAATATGGGGCAGGAGCCAGTACCACAGGAGAAGTGGAACCACCCTCTGTTGATTACTCCATCGTCCAGTGGATTTGGCTCTGCAAGTGGATGTGCCTCTGATGCACATCAGTCCAGAACAGTGAAAAGCCTTTGACCCCAGTAAAAGGAAGGCTGAGCAAGCTCTGGTGCTCCTATAGCCTCAGAAGCCAAATGCCTGCTCATGAGAAGTCTGTAAATGCCTGGCCATGAGAAGCCTGCAACCCCAGGGAAGCATCTGAGGTGCTGCAGCATCTCAGTCGTAATTCAGTTTTAAAGCATTTATGCCAAGCCTTATGAAGCTGCATACAAATCACATGTTTGGGGGAGAGCAGGGTGGTTGATTTGCTTTTCTTTATTCAATCATGCTTTAGAATCAAATCAACTACTAGTGCTGCATCACATCTTTCTGTTTCCATAATGAGCCTACAAAAATAGCTGCTCAGTGGCCACAGCAACCTATGTTACAGATTTGGGGTGGTGGGCCTAGGGGAGGCATGGCCCTGGCATGGAACAACTGTCTAGGTACAGTCACAACACCAACTGCAGGACAGGAATAGGACCAGGGAACAGCGTGCTTAAAACATTACAGCATCTCCTTGGCAGAACTTCAAGGGCCTGGACATCTGCCCAGAACATGTCAAGGGTAAAAAAAAAAAAAAAAAAAAAAAAAAAGACCCTAAAACCCACTTACCCAGGGTCACCAGGATATGAGGAAGCCCTAGCTAGAAACATCCCCAACTTTACTTGCTTGCAACAGCTTCTATTTCTTCTACAAGGTGGCAAATTGACTGAATGCAGCAGAAGGCCAAACCCTGCACTACAGGACCAATGCTTGTACAGAGAATAAAACCACTTTACCCCAGGGAGCACAAATGTCCCACAGCATGGGCTGGATGGGTTCAGGTCCCATAACCTTTGCAGTATCCCACTGAATCCTGTCCAAGGTCATGGAGCAGTGCAGCCCAACACCACACACACCCCAGCGAGGCACTGCTGCTCATGGCCTCTCCCTCACCCCAGGTCCCAGCAGATGAAGCAGAGTCAGTCTGGCCCCTGCAGAGCCCCAGCAGATGATGCTAATCAGAGAGTGCAGGACTCTTGGCAGGCCTGGCCACAGCTTTGGCTCAGAAGATATTCCATGTTTTTCAATCAAGTACTTGCAACTGTAAAAGAGACAAAACTAAGACCAAATCCTCACAGCAAGACTTATGTGTGGCAAGAATCCAAAGGAGAGGAAAAAAAGAAAAAAAAAGGAATCACAACATCTCTGTCATATTAGCAGAGCGCAGGAAGGAAAGGACACAGTGACCCAAAAATCAGTATGACTCAAGAGTGTGGGAGATTGGGCAGAATGTGAGTGCTAACAAGCATTACCTGATCCACCACGGAGACAACAAGCAGAGTAACACTGTACAATTCAATTTTTCACAATATTGATCTGGCACAGTGATTTTTAGACCAGATCAGCAAGTCTTAGCATTTGACAACTACTGCATGGTAACTAGCCTTCAAAACAACATCAAACCACAGTCTACATCATATATAGAGTGGCACTACCCATTGACTCATAAAGAGAAAAAACAAAATCAGAAGGCTCTGGATGGCTGTAACACAGGCAATACCTTTTGAACAGGAAAGGTCTGTTCCACCAGCCTCAGAAATTTGTACAGAGTCCATTTCACTATTCCTTAGCATGCACCTCACCACAGAATATAGTCATCAAGATAAAAATCCTACTTCCTTCAATGAATAAAGATGGCAAGGCCTCCTAACTTACAAGCTTGATGGGTCAATCTTCTGCCAGAGTCACAACATGATCTGGCTTTCCCTCCCCTAGAGAGGTCAAGATGTGCTACAAGCCATTTGCAGCCCTGTGACGAGCACACCATGGTTAAAATACCTACAGAACAGGTTTCTATCTACAAAGGAAAAGCCTCTCTAGCATGATCATGCACTTTTATATACATTATATTCCCTGACACACCACACTGGAGGAGGTGGGAAGTAGATCAGGGGTGCAAAATAATGCAGGACAGGGATGGGGAAAAGGAGTCAGATGAGGAACTTTTCCATTTATCTATTTAGTGGAAGGGGTAAAGAGCAAGTTACAATCAAAAGCTTGTAACATACATAGGCTTCAAATCTCATCATACTAAATAATTCATATGTTCCTTTATGGCCCAACTTTCAACCTTCAACTGATGGCAAGAACATCATTATAAAATATTAAGACACCTCCAGCAAAATCTTGCAAGGTAATGGGCATTTTACAGAGACACCAAGGCAGGACAGTTCAGTGATTCAGCCAAAAGCAATGTTAGAGTTCACTGTAGAATGCAGGGGGCTCATGTCTAGCTACTATCAAAAACAATCCCTAAAATGGTATTTAATGAGCTAAGAAAATTATGTTCCACTTATTATTCCACTTATCTAAACACAAGCCCTTATGGAGAGAGAAGTCTTCCAGAAGAAGCACATCTCATGATGTTAAGAGGCTGCAACAAGGCCTTCTGGATTCTAAACTGAGGTTTCTTAAAAACTCTCCATCAAGGTGAAGCAACAGGGTTTTCTGAAAGGGCTCATATTTATCCATCAGTACAAACAGCTGCTACCCAGCAGCTTGGGTTGTAGTGAAACTGAGCTTTGTGTTGATGTTACCTTTTATCCAAACAGCTCTGATAATAGGTACAGCCACATTAAAGAATTTGTTTTAATCTGAAAAACAAGCACTACTGTGATTATGACTTGAAAGCTAAATTGCTGTGTCTGAAGTGCCAGTCAACTCTTAGCTGCCACTAAGATACCTGGATTTTCCAAAATCTGTGCTACAGCTGGAGATGTAACCTGTGGCACTGGGGAAGGCCAAACCCCACAGTGTAATGCCATCTCTGCTCTGCTTTGGAAACTCTGCTTTCACAAAACCAACACAACCCGCTGCATGACAGAGACCTCCATGCAAAGGCAGGAGCTCCAGCATACCCATATCATACCTCTCTGGGAACATGTTGCATGAGAGCAAAGCAGAGGATCCCTAAAAGAGGCCAGCCCAGCTCTGAAAGAGATACGGCACAGAAATCAGGGCATGGAGACCTGCGGTTCAGCCATAACCCCTGAGTAAGAATCACTTACCCATACTGAGCACTTAATAGCCAGTGGAAACACTTTCTTTGGTTATTTTCCAAGGCCAGGATTACTGTCTTGAAATACTGATTCATGGTTTTGCTCAGCTTTAATGGCAAAGCACTTTCCCACCTACTCCAGGGAGTAGAGGCATGGCTGCTGAGAGCTCAGCTGGAGCCTCAATCTGCCTCCTCCAGTCAAACCTGAAGTCTGGGTGCCCAAAGACAGTCTCATTCAACAGATCAAAAGAAAGAAAAAAAATGAAAAGAAACCAAACACTTCCCTAAAAACCCACCCAAATGACTGGCAGCAGCTTCTCTGGCTGCACACAGGACAATCATCACAACAGATAGCAAACACTGTGAACTGAAGTCAGTTGGAAAAGGAAAAAGGCACAAATTTTTACTTTATACAGTCCTAGTTTTCATATACATAAATAAAACATGATATTAATTTTAACCTTAATTCAGAAGGTAATTCATCCCAATTCTGTGGTGCAGGAGCTGGTTTTGTTACTCTTCAGCTCTGAACACACCTGATAGCATCAGGTCAGAGCTCATCTGAGGACCTGATCGCTCTGGTGTCACCCCTCAGTACCTATCATGAAGGAACCAAGACATTTGTCCAACCCCCCTGTGCCACACCAGCTCAGCCAGTATCAGCCCTGAGCACAAGGCCCATGTTCCAGAACACATCCACCCAACCAAGCTCAGCTCTGTGCATGATAAGCTCCTTAGGGGCAACACCCCAAATGTGCAGAGCACGAGAATGTGTGAGGACGGAGCTTGGGCAGCTGCCAGGGTAAAGAATGGCTGATGTGAATCCAGGTTATTCAAAAAACAACAAAAACTTACCTAAAATATCCATTCACTCGATGTGTAATTTATAACAAACCCATCACCACCATCCTCATACACAAATTCAGTCCACAACCTTCCCTGCCATACCACAATGCACCCACAGGGAGTATATACTCAGTTAATTCTTTTCATGACACACCAGCAAGTTTTAACTTTGGATGTCTGTGAAATTTAGATCTTTCAAATCTGAACTGTGTCAGAAAGCCCATTGATGATTTCTGAAAAATGGAAGAATGTGAAAGAAAGAACTTGCAGTTCTTCTAGAGGACAAATATAGGATGTGAATGAATGCACAGCACATGCAACAAATCTGTTTCAGTATTCAAGCTGGAATTTTCATACAAGTCCAGGTGAGCTCAGCACATAAACTGAAAAAACTGACTGAAAAAAGAGAAAGCTGACATGGGATGAGAAGATCACTGAGCAGTTCAGTGGAGCTCAGCTGAAGCTGACGGGCAGTGAACAAGTCAAACACAAACTCCAAAGATTCCCACAAAGACTTTTTTTTAATAGAGATCATTTAATTTTGAGAATTCTAAAATTTCAAATGTTAAAAATGTTGTGGTTTTAAATTTTAATTTTTTAAAGGTATTCAACTGATCTGCAAAGAGTAGAAGCAGGAAGAAAAAAGATGAGAGTGACTTAAGTAAAGTCAGAGGAAAAATCAGATTCTTCAACACATGATGCAGCAGGGCAGACATTAAAATACAGACAGAATACATGTACACAGAATTTAGAGTGAAGATGAAAAAAGAAACAACATAATGAGTTCTGTATGCCTAGGATGAACAAAAATTAAGTGCTCCTCAGATTATTCCCCTATGATGGCATTTTACATACACTGAACACAACATTAATTCCATAGGGGAAAAAAAATCTTAACACAAAAATATGTGAAAGCTTCAGTTCAAAGGAAATCCTTTTGTTTTATTTCAAGAAGCCCAAATTTCTTATTAATTTCTTTAGTATAACCTTAATTTTGACTTAAATTTAAAAAAATAAATAAAAGCTATTTTGAAAATAGCAGATGGTACAGTACAGTAAGAGCAGATTCAAGAAAGAAACGAGTTTCAGCCAGTCTCAGAACACTTTCTCCAGTATGAGGTTTTTAATTTTTTTTTTTCAAATGGGGCTGGATATCATGTATTGCTTAGCCTTGTGTTGTGGACTGAGTAGTTATTAGTGGCTGGAGTGCACTAACTGTGATTGTGGAGTGCATCTTGCCTTAGAAGAAACAAGGGTAGCACAATCAAAGATGTAAATAAAAGTACAGGCAGTAGTGACAACCAGGAGATTCACTTACATAAATAAACCCCTTCTCCAAAAATAAGAGACTCATGTCAATAAAGCCAAAGAGCTCTGACTTACAAAGGCCAGAAATCTCAAATCTGCTGTAACATGTATATTTTCTTGGTAGAGTATGTTTTTTATCTGCCACTGTTCTACATAAAATTATGTACTACAATAATTTTCACTCACCCAGGCGAGCTCTTGTGTGGTGAGGAATTTCTCTAAAAATCCATTCTGCACAAATGGATTCAGTAATTCTGGGAGCTGACCCATCACACTGACTCATTTAGCTCTCTTCTTCCACTGTGCAGTGCTAAAACCTGCCATTTCTAAACATGCTGACGACCTCTTAGGAGGTACAAATTATGCTTTCAGGTAAAAATATAGTTAAGTCAGCAAAAAGGCTACCCAAGTGAAGTTTTAAGAGAAGCTCTCAGCCTAAACAAAAATTCAACCAGCCAAGTCAGCTTCAGCCCAGTATGCCTGTAAAGATGCCCCTTTGCAAAAATGTCTCCATGACCATGATAACTGTTAATTGAGGTTTTCAACACATATGTCTTTCAATCAAAACTAACCTCCAACCACTGTTAGCCACGTGATTCTGGAGAATAAAGCTTCCCAAAGGAGCTGTTTCAACCTGCATTACCTGTGTGATGAAGCAGGCAAGTGGACAGATCCAAGTTAGTAACAACCCCAGAATCAAGCAGTGCCCCCCACCCATTATTATTAACCCAATTACGTGACCCATTTCACATGCAGCCCCACAAACTGGTTTGATAGGATAAATTAGAGGGTACCAGAGGCATAAGCAATTTTGTGGATAGGAACTGGCACAGCCAGCTGAAGGACTCACTGAATGTGTAACACCTGTCTAAGGCTTTGCTATGACACCCTGTGGAAATCCCATGTGCCATTCTGGACAAGTGTTTTTAAGGATAGTTCTGAAAGAGCTTTGCAGCAGGACAAACACCATAAGGTACTATAAGACAGAGCTTCATCAGCTGCATAAATAAATAAACTTAATAGAAATTACTTCTAAAGACAGAAA
Source organism: Lanius collurio (assembly GCA_020086605.1). Lineage (NCBI taxonomy): Eukaryota > Metazoa > Chordata > Aves > Passeriformes > Laniidae > Lanius > Lanius collurio. The sequence goes on from JACBWW010000023.1 coordinate 3,789,190, forward strand.
ATCAAGCAGTGTGTCCAAGTTGCTGATGTAACCAAGAGCTCTGAAAGCAATCACTGTTTGTTTGCCACATACTGTTCATGTATTTAATCCCATACTTCAGGGCTTTTGCTGAGCCCTTCTTTTCCCAGGTAACCATGTAGCTTCTTCCCCTCCTGCTTCTGCTGAAGCTTTAAGAACTGTGAAAGCTTGGCAAGGATTTTCCTTTGCCCTTGTTTGCAAGATGGGATAAGAGCCACTTCCTGGACTTGCTCTGAATTTTAATGTTTTCTTTTACTATAGAAAGTAAGATACTGGTACTTGTGATACATCCAGTGATTAAATGTTCAGAAAATGTCTACAAGAGTTGTCATAAATCAAGAAAACTTGACAAACAGGGAAGGGTGAAGAGCCAGGGAGGTATGATCTGGAGAGAAGACCACAAAGCAGTGATAGATGTTTTCATGTATAGAGCCACAAAGAGGAAAGAAATTAATTATTTTCCACCTCCACGTGATCCAAGAATAGACTCAGACTGCATGGGATACTCAGCTTTGTCATCAGGAAAAGTTTCCAACACAAGGACAGTGTTGGAAGAAGTTGCCAGAAAAATAATGAAAGACTGGTTTAGACACACACCTGTCAGGCAGGACTAATGCATAATTGAATTAGCTTCAGATCAGATGATTTGGTGAGGTCTCAGCTTCTATAATTATTACATTTAACACCAGAACTGAGCCCTTTAGCACAGGTCCTTTGTTTGTCAGTGGAGTCACAGAAGGTGACAAACCAAAGCATAAATTGAAAACTTCCGTAAACACATCTGAAGTAGAAAGATTCCATGCAAATCATAGAAAACAAAAGAAAAGAGGAAAAAAAAGAAATAAAAAATAAACCACATCAAAACCAAAGCTGGCTAGAAGGAAAATCTGGACATCTTTAGCCAAACTTCCCACTTGTAACAGGATTAACTTAAGAGTTACATGAGGCTGCCCAGAGCCTTGTCAAATTGAGGTTTGAAAATCTAAATATAGAGCCCCTGCAGAAACCCATCCACAACTCTGATGAGGAATAATATCGTCCCACGAGAATTTTACTTGTGCAGGACCGGGAGCTGGACTCGATCTTTGAGTGCCTTCCAACTTGGGACATTCTATGATTTTATGATACAACACCTATCCAGCCTCTCTTCTCTGGTCGCTCCCAGAGGGCAGCACAGCAGCTTGAAAAACCCTTGGGAACATCCCTAAGGAAGAAACGAGTAACTTTTTCCTCTCAAAGAATGGAAGAGGAGGACAGAGTACTCAACAGTCTTACTCCCCTGCTTGCATCTCCTCTGACAGCACGTAAAATAAGCTGAGAAGAAATAAAGTCCTACCTAAAATGTCAACAGAAACCTATTAGCAGGAAAATTCAAAGGAAAGGATCTTTACACAAAACTAAAATGAAAAGCCCAGTCCATATGTTGGTTTATGGAAGATGAAGGATTGCTTTCACAGAGGAGGAGAGCAAAGGGAATTCTTAATTCCCAGGGCTCATTTTTATTTTATCTTCCTGTCTACAAAAATGGGTCCCTCAGAAGGACCTTTCGCAGAACAAAGACTCTGGACAAAGTGTTTCTGGTTTTGCAGACCTGGTTTACAGCACCACGGTCCCAGAAGAAAAACCCCAACATGGAGCAGATTTCTGTACACTAAATTCTCTTGATTTATCTGGCTGCACACTAATTCAAGTTTATAAAACATTATTGAGTTTGAAAGCTTGTTCTTTTAACAGAGGGTTTGGAGCAGGCAGATAGTGAATAAATCAAGCAGTATCCTTTTGTTTGAAAAGCAAGCTGGAAAAATTACCCATGTTTCTGAAAACCAAAGAATGGTGAGTGAAAGCTGGCACTCCCTTCAGCATGTACAATGCTGCATAGCAGGGCAAGTCACTTATTAACCAGAGGGTGTTTAAAGTCTCTAGAACTGATTGGTCAGATCCTATCTATACTGTTTAAGAAACTGAAGCAGGGCATGCCTAAGGGTGTGGTTTCACAACATTTTAGGCTGAATTAAGAGCTTGCTGCTACCTTAGAGATTCATCCCTCCTTCCCTCTCTGCCTGGCTCTATGTTCCTGCTGGGTTACCCTCAAAGAGCTCAAATGAAATGTTATTTCTCAACAGCCTGAAGGACTTGACCAATGCAGAACATCACATGCAGGGGAGAATAATTTCTAGTGTGCAATCACATCCATGTTAAAGACAGGACACTTATCTTCCTGTTTTATGAAGGTTTGGTAAAACCTGTAGCAAACAACCAATGCATTTTCAGCTGGGCTCAGAAAAAATTACTGCACTGAAGGCATCATCATCATCATCATCATCATCATCACAATAACAATAATAACAATAACAGAAGTAGTAGGTGTTATATGCAGGATGCACAGGTAAGAGCATTGCTCCACGAGTCCTGAAGAAACCAGCCCAGCAAACCCCAACAAAGCAGAGGCAGGCATGTTCCTGCCTCGCCTGAAAGCTGGCCTGGCCAAGGAGGTGTCAACTGCCAGAGCCAAAGGCTTGCACCAGGGAAGAAGAGTGGCTGTGCAGATGGGGTGGGGAGGAGGGAAGGGTCAGGTTTCTCTACTTTGATGACACTGAGTAAGATCAGTTCAGCTGCAACATGTAATTTCATCCTCAAATACCAAAATGCTGAGCATACACAAAAAAACGTTGTATGTGGGGAAAGAAGTGAGCAGAAATTTCAATAAAAGCCACTGGCTTAAAGCAGAATGTTTATTAGTAAATGTTCTAAATGTCTCTAAAACAATTTTAAAAAATCAAGATATGTCAGGGTCACAAAAGTTGGTAGTTAATAATAATCCCACAATCATGTCAGACCTGCTGACTGAATTTCAAAGCACAGCACAAAGAAACCCCAAGTCGAACATGGATGGGAAACTCTCCAATTAAAAGCAGTCTCTTCCCAGTGTAGAGGGATAGTTAAGGGAACTCAGCTCATGCTGCTCCAATCACACTTGCAACCTTCAGAGAAAGCTCAGCACTACCCCCACCAGCACCCAGCTGGGCTGAAGCCAAAATAAATCTGGAATAAAGCACAAATGCCCTGACTTGGAACTGGATATAACCAAAGTGTTTGTCCTTGTGGGGGTAAAAGGAGTTTGAGACAGAACCCAGCAGCAAGATTGTTCTTTGAATTAGGACTGCCAGGGTGTCAAGGATCCCCAGTGAAAGTGGGAACAAGAAAGAGACCAACTTTGGCTCCTGCAGCAGGCTCTGGGCTCCCGACCACCACTTGTAGTGGTTACACACTTCCCTGGTAGCACACTGAGTAAAAATCGATCTGTTAAAGCAGAAGTAACTAAAAAAGGGTTTAAGGAGACAAACCTGGCAGGGTTTCAGGTCACAAAAAGTTAAAATTACACTTTGACATGAAGCCAAGTCAAGACTCCAAAGTCTGTCACTCCTTGTGAGCTCTCACTCTGTGCTGTGAAGGACCTGATAACAGTTAAGCCTAGAAATATGTTTCTCACTTCAGTTACTTGAACAATACACTAAAAAAAAAAAAAAAAATCAGACTCATTCTGCAAAAGCCAGGAAGGTAATTATTGAGCTGTAATACAGAGCCATGCAGTTAATCTTACACAGATGATGGGAGAGCGACCTAACTATGACTACAGAATGACTCTTGGCAGCATAATCTGCATGTGATCAAACAAACAACAGGTTCATAGGATGAAATTTGTACAATTCATTGCTAAACAAGCACTATCTCAAGTCTCAAGTTCACTTTATGCTTTATTTCACTGAGAGAAAAGAATTCCATGTTCACCACATGCATTCAAAAAAGGATAGTGGTATACAGGCACTTTGACTCAAACTGGCCTCAAATGCTGCCCATGTAACTCCTGGGCTTTAAAACCATTTATCAGAAGTGGTTTGAGTAATTTTTAGTCACCAAAGGGAAAAAAAATAAAAGAAAAATGAATTACACTGGCTGTTCTATTTTGAGACAGCACATGTGAGACATTCAGTACACACCATCTCAGGTTAGTGTTGAACTCTGTGTGTATGTACCTGTGTTATAACCCCAGGAGAATCCTAAATTAAGCATAACCCAACCAACTATCTGCAGGCCAAGTCTAGAAGACATTCCCCCCCATCTTTGCATCACACATGCCAGAGAGCCATTTCTTGAACAGAACAAGCTCCATTAAAACAACCCCTCTGCCAAACACTTCAACCCTGGAAGGAGATGACAGGACTGGATCCATGCTTTGCCTTGCACATGGCACACAACCCACTTGGATCAGGAGGACGGGGGAGAGAGGAAGTGCAGAGGGAGTAGGACTGACTGGTGCAGTTGTCATAACTATTATTAACAAATACATTTTGCAGTAAGGTGCAAATTCTTTAAAGCACAGGTGTCACTGAAACCATTCTCCCCAAGACAGTTATCAGATCTTTCTTTTGTTAGGACATTCACAAAACATTCTCCTTGCAAGATGCCAAGATCCATAAGGGCTGAACAGAGATTTCATCTTTGAAACAACTTCACCAGAAGTAACAGCCAAGGCCAAAAAAAGCCCCCACCACTGACCAGCTGTCATTCATCCTGGCATCTGAAGAACATTTACTTTCTACCAAATACAAACTTCCAATTTCAAGCCCAGTTGAAAGAATTTCTGGCACAGAAGTCACTATGTCAATACATATCTAGAAATTGTTCTTTTACTCAATAAATTGTATATTGTTAAAGAAGGATTACCAGTTACTTATTTCTAAAAATAAGCCACTTAACCAACTTAGAGGCAAACCTAAAAACACACATTTCAAACAAAAGAAGCAACAATATTAACTGGAAACACCACTTTTTGTAGTCTTTCAGTGGGAAGAAGGAAAGAAGAGAGACAATAAAACAGGCCAATTATCCTGTCATTTTCAGATTCTTTCATGTAAATTTGTCAAGTGAAATACAGAGGTTATATGCAAAATGATTTTCCTACTTACTTTTCAGACACAAAGAAGAGTTTGTCTGTCTGAAAGCCCCATCATCTTGCCCATTATTCATTAGTTTAGCATTAATTTCTGTTATCTGCTAAAATCATTACGGCTGCATTGACAACACCAGTAACTCAACTTAACACTCAATACGTTGAAACTTCCAGATATAAGACAATTATTGCAATACAATTTTATTAATAGAAACACAGCTTCACTAATATATATTAATAAAGAAAAATCTTTATTTCAAATGAACATTTAACACAGATTGTAAGTCAAAACAAACCTTAACAGTGACTTACCAGGAAGCCTGTTCATGTTGACTCCTTGAGCAGAAAGTCCTATTCCCATGTACCTTCAAAAAAACCAAACAAAATACCAGTCAAGCAAGAGAATGGTCAAGGCACAAGATCCCCTGCAGCAGAAATATAGCCCAAAAATAAACCCAACCCATACCCAAATTATTTAAGAATTACAAAATCACTAATGATTTTCCATTACTCATGTTTTTTATTGAATACAAAATAAAATATCAGTCTCCTTTACTATCTGACAGCTTTCTGATGTACAAATAGTTACTCTTTAGATCTTAACTGGTAGGAAAAGGATTGGAAAACAGTCAGCAATTTAATTTCCAGTTTGGTATCTGTGACATTTTTATCCATATATCAGAAAAAAACTATTTATATAGGTGATTAACAAGAGAGTAAAAAAACACCTAAGTGCAAATATAGTATATGAGGACAGATGTCTGTGTAGCCTGATGTACTGTCTCCAGAAATAGCTGATAGTGGATGCACAGGACAGAACATACAGCTGTACTTTCCAAGAACACTCTTTCATAGCTCAGCATATATTTTACACAATCTCACTTTCTGAACCTTTTAAGCTCTTTGAAAAGCTAACATCCTACAGCTCCCCCATTCAATTCCTCCCCAACCTGCATTTTTAAAATTGGAAGAGAGAGGAAAAGCATTTTCCAGACAACTTTCTCAAGGATTTTGAAGTCCTGATTCACACCCCAGCCCCCAAAGGTCTCTTCTCAAGGCTGGTTAAGCACAGTCTACTCAGCTGTTCTTACAGAAACTCATCTCTACCTCAATGCTCCTGCTACACTTCCAGTTCTGTAACTTCTTTGAGAAGCAGGGAATAACCAGAGCCACCAGCATCACACAACACAAGCCCATGGTGATTATTACAGATAACAGCATAACAATGTTCTCTGTTTTGGTTTCTATTCCTCCCCTTTCTGATCTCTATTATTGCATTTATTTTTTGCCTGCAGATGAGAACTGAACTCATTTTTCCATGGAAGTGGGACACAGCTCGACTCTGCACTCTTAAGAGGCAGCTCAGAGGCCATTTTTTGTATCAAGTTTGGATAGTTCATTCTGCCCTGATGAGAATCCTTTTGCAGTTATCCAGCAGGACAGAAAGGCAAAGCCAGCCTTCACAAAGTCTCCTCTTCCTCACTGCAATACTTAACCACATTCCCATTTTGTGTCTTCTGTTTCTGTTAATTTGTAATTCTCTAAATATCCTCTGGTAACACAGCTCAGGGTTTTTTTCAACATACTCCCATATTTTTAGGTTACTGAGCTTTGAAACTAACTGTTGGGCTCTTGTTCTTGTAAGAATCCAAGAGGGCTACAGCCAGTAGTCCTACATCCATACTGTAGTACTACATACAGTGTCCTGCTATTCCTTCACTCTATCAGTTTTCTTTCTGTGGCTTCCTTGCCCACCTGCTCCATAAAACATTAATCAGGTACAAAAATATTATTTCAGAATTTTACCCCTAAGTTACAATTTCTTCAAGTTAAGTGTGTTAAGTCCCCTGCAGAAACTGTTCCCTGTCCTTGACTTCCCCATTTCAGTCACCGTCACATGGAAATGGTAATAACTGATTGGTTTTTGTTTACACTGAAATTTTAATTCTTAGGGATCTGCAAGTTTATAAAATCTTAGCCTATAATTTCTTTAATAGCACAAACCAGAATTGTTTTGGTGGAAAAACACCTTTAAGATTGTCAAGTCCAACAACTGACCAAAACTGCCAAGCTCACCACTAAACCATGTCCCAAAGTGCCACAGCTGCTCATCTTTTAAATCCCTCCAGGGATGGTGACTCTACTACTTCCCTGGGCAGCCTATTCCAGTCCTTGACAAACTTTTCCATGAAGAAAGTTTTCCTGATATCCAACTTACACCTCCCTGGTGCAACTTCTGGCCATTTCCTCTTGTCCCATCACTTGTTACCTGGGAGAAGAGACCATCTTCACAAACATGGCCAACTCTCTTGTGCACTCCACATTTTGGTAGCATGACCTTCTGGATTTCAAATCCTTGAAGACTAGTTTTACAGTGCTTTAAAATAAGTCAATCCTTTTTTTTAAAGATATGCTCTGTTTCTGAAGTTGCTCCAGCTCCCAGAGGATCCCAACCCTTCCTCCTCAGACCAACAGAGCAAGGAGGCAGCAAACTCTCGGTTTGCAGTGCACAGAGCAGGTTATCAACCACACTGAGAAAACAGAACTCCCTGAGCCACACACATACACAAGTCCTGATGTGGTCATACCAGCTAAACCCAGTTTTCTTCCTAGTGGTCAAGGAGATGAGATCATCCAGGAAAGACTGGCTGTTGATGTACAGCACGACCCTGAACTCACACACTGCACGTGCTGTGGTGACTGCCTGGCACTTCCACCCTGAGCCCTTCAGCTCCTGAACCTTGTGTTCAAGAAACACAACAAGGGAGGTTCTGCTCTGATGTAGAGATCTCAAGGATGGAAGGGACTTTAGAGGAAGCACTATGTGATCTCATTCCTCTGGATCCCTTGAGGGGGGGGGTGGAAAACCCCATAGACACAGATCTCTTCTCTGTAATCAAGACTTTTTAAATGTCACATTCCATAGTCCATGACTCAGCTATTTCATTCTTTAGAACTCTTGAATGAAGACCAGATAACCCCAATGATCTCTTCCTGTCTTTTATGGATTGTTGTATTAATCCTTCAAAAGGAACCAGGTTATAATTTAAAAACAAAGATTAGCATATGTTTTGTTGACAAATTATATTGTTGCTGTATTAACTCTTTTTCTTCAGAAGGATAATCCTTTAAAAGCAAAAGACTGGCATCTGTGACCCTCTAAACATTGCTATGTTTTCGAAGTTCTTCATAAGAAGTTCTCCTGCATTATCTCTTGGTTTTAGAGACTCCAGCTTGCTTCCCATCCCTGATGTGTTGGGAGGGAAAAACATTCCTTTAAAAATTCAGACCTTGAGCCAGATGTCCCTCAACTCATTTTGGTCAACCATATTGCATTTTTTAAGCTCAAGAGTTTGTTCTTTCAATTTTTCTCATTGAATAAAATTTAAACTTTTAGAGTGTGCATCTCTATTGCCTCTCATACCTCTGTCTAATTTTGTCTACTGTCTGATCCTCCAATAAAATGTCTTCTTAAACAGTCTCTGCGCCATCTCAAAGTATTTAAACCTTCTGATTTTATTAGCTATTCTTAAACAAGCTTCTTTAATTTATAAGGTTTGTTTTCTGGCTTTTTTTTTTTGTTGCTGGGTGGTGCAGTTCTTGGATGAACACTGAAGTGGCAGGGTCTGGGGATCTTTCATAGCACTCCTCAAAGGACACCAAACATGAGTGATTATGGTCAGGCTGCAGAGCAACTCCTAAACACACCTTTCTTGTAAACATTTCCTGCACTGCTCAGAGCACGAGTCAGAAGTTACATCCTCATGAGTTCCCTGACTCACAAGAGCCTCTCCAAAGCAGGCATTTATGGCATCTAAAAATTCAGCCTCACAGTGTCATCTGACATACATGCATCTGTAATAAACTGAATTTGGGGATATGTTTACAGCCTTTGAGGCACAATATAGAAGACTTTCCCCTATATCTGCAGGGAGTACTCCAGCTCTTCCCTGGCACTTTCTTAGTGCACTGGCAGATAAAGGAGCTCTTGCTCAATTTCCATATTCCTACTGAGTCTGGAATCTTCTGCTGCTACAGAGATTTCCTTACTACATGGTGGGTTTTGCCATGTGTTTTCTTCCAACTGCATGTGCAAGCAACCAGGATCCCAGTCCACAGCTACAACTGCACTCAGCTCTATGAGGGCAATGATGAGTGCCACCTTTGCCAACTCTTCAAGCCTGAGGGGAGCTGTGATTCAAAGTACACAACTGCTTTAACTCAATATCAAAGCACCATCTAAGCCTGCAGCAAAAACACCAGAGAGCTCATCCTGACACTGGCAGGTCTGAAACACTTAACAGAAACCTGTCCAGGAGCAGACCATTCTGCTTCTCTGGCAGAACCATCCCCACCAACATCACCAAGCTCCAGATGTCCCCAATTTGTTGGCTGTGATAAATTTTGTTTGAAGAGCAGGACATGCCTCTTGGCATAGGGAATGTTTCTTATGTCCTGATCTGTTTGGCTCAGCTGAAGGTAAAACACTGTAGAACTGTGGCCACTCTGTCATGTGGTGGTGTCAGATTCCTCCCTTTCAGTATCACACAGCACAGCCCTGCTGGCACAGGCCCACGGGCCAACTCCATCCCTCCTTACTGCCTGAGGGTGCTTGTCTGCTCCTCTGCCTCTACATCTGCTGCTGTCAACATTACCAGACCTAGAACTGAACAGAGAGGACACCTCTGCACACAGCCTTGGCACAGCTTCAGCACAATCCCAGCTGCAGCACTTCAATGGGTGCCCTTTGTCCCCATCCCTTCCTGGCTCACTGCACTGTACTGCACCACAAGGGTGGCAACCCCAAGGAAAACATTGGAAATTAGAGGAAATAACCTAGTTGTTGAACTCAGATAAAATAGGTCATCACCCACTTCGGCTTATCCAGCTTAACTTCATTATTTTCTATGCAGATTCATCCCCCTCTTTTGTGTACAGCAGCAAATCTGATGCACATAACCAAAGACAAAACTTACAGAATAGTATCTTTCCATTTTCAGACAATATAGCTTTAAATTGAGACTGGAAGCTTGTGTTTTTATAAAAAGCAAGCATTACAACTCCACAAATACTAAATTTAGGATTACACTTTAATCTAGATACACAACACCATGGAAATTTGTTGCTTAAAAAAATAAGGAACATTACCACAAGCCTTCCTGGTTCACAGTTTTTTGCTCTTCAACTTCTGCTCCCATTTAAAGCTCAAGACAAACTTTAAAAATAAGACCATAATGGCTGTAAAACTGTACACAGAATTTGCAGACAACCTAAAATAAAAACAGACTCCCTCACCATGCTGAGTTTCAACTCCACAGCCCACAGCTTATATCCAGAACTTCAAATTGTCACAGACTTGATTGCTTGGTTTTGTTTTAGAAAGTGGTACTTTGCTTTTCCCATCTACAAACAATTTAGGTACCAGAAGTAATGGATGAAATGAACTTTAAGATCTACAAAGCCTCAGACAAAAAAAAAATCACCCTATTCTCTTGAAAACTAGGAGGGGGAAAAAAATTAGTATTCAACTCCACCACCTCTAAAAGCATCAGCCGTTTTCTGAACTTCTTGGTGCAGAACAGCTTCTCACTTCCTTGATTCCAAATGCTCCAAACCAATTTTTCAATACTAGTTAAACAGTATTTGTGGGCATCATCAAGAGCAAATTACTGCCTTTTTTTTTTTTTAAATGAATCAATTATGATATTCAATATCATTCAGCATAAATCTCTATGGTCTGCCTGCCTGTATCACCCCTGGTTTTGAACCATAATAGTGTGTACAGACTCCCTGTGGGGTATTCCTTAACTGGAGATCCTTTTTGAGAGATTCAAAGAGCCTCTTAAGAAAAAGGATGCACAGGAATGTTAGCACCCAGTCTCAAACAGGAAAAAAGTTATTTTGGGGGTAATAATACATTTTTACCAATTACCCATCATAGGTAAGATGCAAAGCTAAACAAAAGCGACCTCCTAAAACCATCTTCTCAGCAGTGAACACTGAATAGTTGGAACTGCCCTCCACACCTAATCTGACGCTTCAAAAATGCTGCATCAGTAGACCAATTCCAAATAGAGCAGAGTGACAAAAATAAACGCAGACACATGCTGGTGATTCAGTCAGAACAGTCTTGTTTCCACTCACCAGCAGCCTTGCCAGTTACCATAGCACCAAATTCTTCCAGACTCCCACTTCACCTCAGCCCTGCCCAATGCTGGTTGCTTTAGAAAATGTGACTGAATCAGCCACATTTAACACCAGCCACAACATCAGCTCTGCCTGTTTTATCCACGCCCTGGCTCTGCTTGGCCACAGCAGAAGAATGAAGGACCTTGGTAAAAAGCTCTCATGTCAAAAGATGCTGGCTCCACACACAACCAGCAGTATTCCCAGGATTCTTCCCTATAGGTCTTACAGCACCAAGACTGTGCTAAGATTAAGCTCAAAGACACAAAGCTTTTTGGGTCCCTTCCCCAGTTCCCAAGTATTTCAGCAATAAACACCATCATGTAACTGCTCCAGCACAGTGACATCTAAACAGGACAGCATTCAATTCTGGCTTCTAAGACAACTTGTGTGGTGGACTCCACAAATGTTTTCAAAGCTGCATTTTAAATTTGTGGTTTTTTTTTGAAATACGTATTATTTTTTATTTCTGTCAATAAAAGACTTTCCCTTGGAAAAGATATGGAAGACCAAAATTATAACTGTACTTCTAAATTAAAACTTAACTCTAGAAAAGATTATAAATGCACTGACTCAGTCAGGAAGAATTATATATTGTCACTGGGCAGAAACTAGCTGAAAAACAATGAGAAAAGTTATTTCACAGGAGTGTCAGCATTTGACTGACCTAAACAGAAACAAAGATCTCTTAATAAGGCTGTTCTAAGCATTACAGTCATAGAAGTAGAAGAGACATTGATGGCTGTGTTTAGTTTGTCCCAGAAGGGAAATCCACCCATATGAGATGCAATTCTTTGAGTCAAAAGATGTTTCTCCAGAACAAACCACAGATACCCAGATGAGATGATACCCAGAGAACCTGCCAAAAAGTCAACATAAGAAAAGTTTCTTATGTAGTCTAAAGCTACTTTGTATGAGGAAACCCACAAAAATCCTTGTGAACCCAGCAGAAAAAACTTCAGAACAGTCCTGCCCTTTGACAGCAAGCAGCTAATGCTGAAATTCCAGGATTTGCATCTATTTGGCTTTTCCAGTGCAGGAATGAAGAACTCATTGAGTCGAACAGAGGAGAACATGGCAACAGAACTCATGCAGACCTGGACTACATCCTTCAGTTTCAAGAATTCCAGGAGCAAAGGACCTCTCCCTGGAAAGCACCTCACACTTGAAAAGCATTGCTATGTGCAAAATAAAGGCAGGGCAGAAGGATGGAGAAAGCAAATAGTCCACAGTCCTCACTGGACAAGCAGTATACTTTAAACAAAAAGAGGTATTTCTTTACTCAAAAAGCTGCAAGACTTTCTCCAGTAAACTTAGAGTGAGTACTCATCTCTAACACTAAGTAACAATTAGCAAGGCAGATTTTTTTAAGACTCTGCCAGGAGAAGAAAGACAATATAAATAATAAATAACAACTACAGGTTTCCCCTGTATTTATTGTTTAACCTGTTGAAAGGTACCAAGTCAGGAGGGTGAAAGGATCTCTGCCACTCTTCTTTCAAGTGGCTGTGAGGTTCACCCAGATGGCAGACAAAATTCAACCCATCTGAAAGCTGGGGAAACAAAGGAGGAAAAACTACACTGGTTGGCTAACAGCCACCAGTCCAGAACTGTTCTGAGCCAGTCCCACCCTGGCACAGTACAGGAGGCTGGAACGGGACTGCCAAGGATGCCAACAGGCACCAAGGTCCAAACTTGAAGAGTTAAGACCAGAGAGGTTAAATAATTTGTTCTGAAGGCCATGACTTCCAGTAAAGCAGTTGTTCCCTGCTCAGTTGTGAACCAACATTAACACAACACACAGGAAAAATTCCTGGGATTGGCATTTTATTATGTGGCTCAGCCAAAGCCATGCAATTTCACTGAGCCCTGAGTTAAACAAGGGATGTTCCACTCTTCCAGAGGTTTGTGATTCAAAGGCTTCCTGTATCCTGCAGTTTTTTCTAATAACCACACCTACGTGGCAGGAATCCTGTCCTCCCAGCTATCATGCACCCCACTCTTTCAACACACACTGTTAAATCTAAAATAAACTAAATTAAGTTAGAGGTGAATAATACACCACACTGGTGGCATTTCAGAGACTTTCACAGTCTCTTGTGCAAAGCTGTGAACTATCACTCTAGTCTGAGGTGGATCCTGACTTCATGCCAGGTTTAAAGAGTGGCTAGAAATGATAACCCTTATCAACTCACCACTTGAAACAACATTGTCGCAGTTCTGGTGGGGGAAGGGGAACATTGTTTTAAGGCAGTGAAAAAACAAGTTACATCTGTTTTAAAAAATTACCTATGGTATGTAAAATACTGGATTCCAACTGTCTCCAATTCCTCAGTCTAACAACAAATATTTTGGAACTACTTCATAATGAAATATAATCGCTAGAGTGGAAGTGGTTCTGGTTTTATTTGTGCATATTGTGCTGTTCTGTGCTGGAGCTTCAGAAATAGCACTGATGGGCTCCAGGAAGAATCCCAAATCCCCATGAAGAGGTCAGCAAAGACAAATAATGCAAGGCTGAAAAGAAGTGGATAAAGGGAATAAAATAAAATTTTTAAGAGCTCATTAAAAACAACTACAAGTATCCTGAGGCATGGAGGAGTCCATTGTACACCAGCCCTTAGGAAGGCAGAGAAGGCTTAAAAGCTGAAGATTGTGGAAGGGAAGGTGAGTGAGCAGGACAAAACTGAGAGGCAGCAATCTGGTAACATAACACATCTTCTCAGGGTGTTTATCAGTAATTGGTGACAAAATGACAAAGAATGAAAGGCTATTTTTGATAGACCAAGGTATCATATTCCCAGCTCCCTTCCAATTTTAGGATCACATTCAACTGGTATCTGCCAGCTGTAGGAAGGGCCAAATCCATCCCTCATCTGTGCTACCTTCTGGAGAGGAAAAGACTGATGATGTAGCTTAATAATGTTTGTAGGAACACTGGAAGATCGAAAATACAGAGACAAAGACTTGATCTGAGCACCATGTAAGAAAGAAAAGGTAAAATACGAGCACCACCAGGGTAAAACCAGCACTAAAATGTGTCCAGAATAACCGGTTTCTCCATCTGCTACTCCAAGCATCACCACAGCCAACAGAACCCCAAACCCTGTGGTCAAATGCAAATGGAGCTGAAGCAAAGGTGTCCCACTAATTTATTATTTTTTTCACTCTTGGCAGCTGACTCATTCTTTAAGTCAGCTGATATCCAACAAAGTTCACACACAAACCATCTCAGTGACAAATAGTGCCTAAAGTCTGGGAACAGCACAAAGCATTACTGATACTCATTCTCTGATTATTTATTCTGGTTACACCCAGCTGAATAAGTAGGATTTTTGTTCAGGTTGTCCTGCTGATTAACAAACCTCACTTCCAAATGCATTGCTCATAGTCACTGAAAATATATTAGGGAAGTTAAACAGGTTTTCATGACTGAATGGACTTAAGATTGTTTGACTGCCAGTCTAAGCAACAGAACATTTTTTCTGCCATGAACAAAGCCTAGAAAACAGTAAAGAAAGATGCTAGAGTTACCACAAATGTCTAATAGGCATTCAAGAGAGGGCAAGTCATTTAAAGATTGTTTCATTCTGGTGTCTATTGCATTTCAGCCCATCGTAACAGACAGGTTCAAAAGGCACCTTAAGCCCCTGTTTTTCCCTCTGAAAAAGAGGGGGAACAATATAAATTCAACACCCAAATCAGAAGAAAACACTCCACCACCAGCTTAAGGGGTATTCTCACAGCCTTTAAGGCTAATTTCCTCTGTTTTATGCTTGGATGGTAACAATTCTTATGAAAGGAGGATTTACCTGCCAATAATTTAAGAAATTACAGAAAGAAGTAGCTGCAATATTTACGTAAGATCTGGAGAGGGGGCAAATTATGTGGATAACATACAAGAGAGAAAGTAACACCTGAAGTTTTGAGAGATGTACTGGTGAAATAAGAACACTTTCTCTTTAAACAGCAGCAGAGAGTCAGAGCTGGGGTGAGCACTGGGAAAGCACCACACACTGAACTCACAGATCTTTACACACTGACATCTCCACAACAAGGGACAAAGGCTTCATGTGGACCAGAGCATCCATACAAAGAACTTGTAAACAAGCAGGCAGACTGTAGTGTGAAAACAGAGATCCCATCTTGTATCACAGGTACAATGTAAATCCCATTGCTAGAAAAGCAGTTTAAAAAATTAATCTGGTTGCAGAGTCAATATAATACAATCAACACAATTCAGCTTCAGTGGAGAGCTGAAGAAAAAGAGTCAAAGCTTCACAGTGGATGATAAATTCTTCAGCAGTTCATAATTTCAAGGCATCTCAAGTGAAAGAAAGAGATTTTCCCTACAAAAGTTATCCAACTTACAAAATTTAATTATTAAACAGAATTCCTTAGATCTGCAAGCTTAGAATATGTAAATTATTCGTTTTTATTATTTTGTGATTTAACTACAAACATATTCTGAAGAACTGAGCATAGTAATGTTTTACACATCTTCTAAAGATGTGGATTTTGCCAGAGTTTGCTTTTGTCATACTCTTACCATTTCTACAACAGATACTCAGAAACAGCAGAGGGAGGGGGGAAGAAAAAATAACCAAACAAAAATAAGCCCTTCCTGAAATTTTTCTTCTTTACTGTTCAAAATTTTGTGAGCAGGTGAACAAAAAATCCCAACAACAACAAAAATAATTATCACAGTCTGAAATCCAGGAAATCTCGGACATACCTAAATGCACACATCACAAGTGAAAAAGTCCCATATCACCATCAATGCTTCCATTCTGTTGTCTTATTTCACCAATTATTTTAATGATAAACTGATATTCAGCTATTACAATGGATGGCCCATGATACTGTTAGAAAACACTCAGTATAAATTTCCACTTAAGGAAATTAGGAATTAAAGGAATTAAAATTATCAACTGCAAAACAGATATTCAAATCCCGTGACTGCTTTACACTGAAAAGTTGCTCTGAATATTACTCCCTTTTGGAACAGCATGGCAGAACAATGACAAAGAAATAACAGCTTGTATGAGGTTGACATGAAACCCCTGCAGAAAATGAGTCTCTGTGCCTGAGAGCACCAAGGCACAGTTGGTAGCTGAGCAAGAAGGACTTGCTTGGGCAATCTGCAAATGGGAACAAGGCAGGAACTGTTAATGGAATGTACTTGGGGGCTTTATTTATGTGTTGGGTTGTTTAAATGAATGTCTGCAGAACAGCATAAATTCAAACAAGCTGACCTACCTGCAAACAGAACAACCCCCTCCCTGTGCTGGTTTTGGATTCTTGGAAACGAGGATGGAAAAACATAAAAAGGGGGAGGAAATCAATTATTTACAGGCTTATCAGTGACAAATCAGGAATCACACAAGAAATCCTCAGTTCCTATAGAATATCCCTTAGCCTTGCCTACAGCCACATCCAGACAGGCAGGGCACTCCAAGGTGTCTGAGCATAAGCAGGCAAAGCTGTCAGAGTGCTCCAGGGACAGGCCTCTGTCAGCATCTGGAATGCATTAGAGAACACAACCAAAAGGCTTTTCACAGAGCCATCACACTCACCATATGCTGAGGAGAAATGGAAAGTTGGCAAGGAGAAACATAAGCAAGGAAAAGGGGCAGATGATTTGTTACTAATGTACAGACTGCAACCAACCAACACATCTGACCTTTATTTTTCTTTTTCAGTCAGAGAGAAACTAAGCTATTTTTAAGTCTGGCTTATGGTGCACTTATGTATGAAAGCTAAAGGAAGATTTTAAATAAACTATGGTATGGACTAAGCTCAATTAGCTCTTCAGCCACTCTCCTCAAAGAACTCTTTTCTCCCTCCCCAGAAGATTGCCCTCAACCTAAGCTAGTGCTGAGCAGTATCTCTGGACAACAGACACAGCTAAAAGCAACTGCAGAATGGTGCTGGAAGAAGGATACCAGCATTCCCTGTGGCTTATGTCTTCCCAACTTCCCTCTGCCTTTCTGGGTCTTTACCTAACACAGGGTACTGATCCAGCAAAACGACTGTGAACACAATTGAGCTCACTACACAGTCACTAGTGCTGGCACACAAAAACACATCATGGCAAAAACAAAAGCCATACTGGGATGCTTCCTGGGATGGCTCAAAGTCTTCATGAAACCACTGGGCTGCCCTGGCACAGAGGGCCAGGCTCCTTGGCACCTCCTCTGCCCACAGAGCACACTTGCTGTGTTTGCACAGAGTCACCATGGGCAGGCAGTGGCTCTGTCCCCACCGGAGAGGTCAGGATGCCAGTGCACCCAAGTATCCGTGAGTAAGCAGCTGTCTGAGACCAAACCATTCCCAGAAAAAGACAGCTGCTGACAGCAAACTGCCATTGCAAAGGCAATCCACAGGCTGCTGGGCTGTCTGTTCCAGGAGCAGCTCAGAAATGCAAAGGAGGCTGCAGGACAGGTGACTTTTGCCAGAATCCAGAACCCGTGCATCATCAGGGTTGGCCTCTGGAATGTCCTCCCCAGTAACACTCCATCACAACCCAGCACGTGGCTGGGGGAGGTAAAACCAGTCAAGAAACCAAACTGGTGGTCAGGAACACGCACTGTCACCCACAGACAGCTCACCTTGCCCCAGCATAAAGAGGACAACAAGGATGACATGTCCTTCTGAGTCACAACAGCCTCTAAGTTGTGGGTTGGCTGCCCTACCCTAATGAGTCTCTCCCTGTTCCTGTTTACCAAGCAGACATAATCTAGTGGGGAAACAGAGGCTGAGATGTGCTGACAAATCACCACCAAACAGAACCATGTATTGGAGGGAGAGAGGACAGGAGTTCAGTGCTTCAAATACAGCTAAGGCTGAACTGTTACAAACAGCATTGTGATAAAAGCCTGAGTTATTTGTGGCAGCTCAGGAGCAGAAGAGTCACAGGCATTTCTGCCAATCTGCTCATCTGAGGAATGCTGGAAGCAAGCCATCCACAAATTCATGGAGAGGTTTGGACGGGAAGGGACCTTGGGACATTCCTTCTTCATCCTTCTGCTCAAAGCATAAATAACTCTGAAACTTCTATCAGTCAGCAGACTGAGGGCTCCCCCAGGCAAATTTGATGAGGGACATGCCAGTGCCTCTCCAGGCATCCTGTCTGGGTGCACAACCAGTTTCACAAATCAAAATTCTTTCTTATGTCCAGCTGGCATTTCCCTTGCTATAACTTGTGACCCACTGCCTCTTGTCCTTTTGTTCCAGTTGACAACACTCAGGAGACAAGCACACAATGGCTCAGGAATTAACTACCAGCAAGTCTTAAAACAAAACTGTTCAACAACACTTTGAATGGAACTGAGGGTTGCTGCAATCCTACCCTTCCATCTCCCAGCTCAGCCCATCCCATCCCTTTATGGACTCGCCTTCAATTACTATCAGGGAAGGGAACCCTGAAAAGTAGTCCTCAATTTAAAGAGGAGGAAAAAAAAGGAGCAATTTCTGACAGTGACGTCAATAAATGAAATCATCATTCATTATTTTCTGAACAGCTTTCCACCAGTTATCTCCCTGAACCAGCTCACCAGAGGACGGGGAAGCAGTCTGTCAGGGAAGGAGGAGAAACACACAGCAAACACAAGGGCAGAATCCCACAGCCCTGACATGTATCATCCTAAAGTGCTGTGGAACCACTCCCTGTGTGCTCAGCACAGACAAGGAGGAGAGAAGAGGGCTGGGACAAGAGACTGCTAACTAAGTTCTCCTCTGCCCTCTGAGGATAAGAACAATCTCCCCCCTCAAGATCAACCTACTGACAGATCTGATTTGTTCCATGTTACCTAGAAACCTTGTCAAGACAATTTTTCAATGGTATCCTGGCAGCTTCCCCTCTCCCAGGAAAAAAAAAACAAAACAAACCAAAACTGCACAGAAAACAAACTCAGTAAATAAACATGACCTTTTATCAACAAAGACTAAATCCACCATGATAAGAAATGGCCACCATTCAACAAAAAGTAAGTTTGAATCATGCTTGCTTCTTGCAAAGGATTGTGGTTTTATCTCATGGGCAGTGCAATATCCCAAGGCTAAGAAAAGCTGATCAATCATAAAAGTTTCTTACAAACACCAAATGGACTTTTTGGATGCTGTACTTGCTTTGAAATATCCACCATCCATCCATCCATCCATCCAATGCTTTTACTGATGCTAAGGCAGAAAAGTCCAATGATGGCAAAGGCAGAGTTTTCATAAATAATTTTGTTTGCTTCTTTAGCAAAAGCACCTTTCTGGGGCAGGTGCATTAAGGCACAGGGAAGACAAGACAGTGCAAAAGGGAGTTTTTCTAGCAGTTGTGGCAGTGCAAAGCAACTTGTGTCTGTGCTGCTGCAGTCCCTCCCTCCCTGTTCCCTTGTGCTGGCTCTGGAGTGAGCACAGGAGTTCTCAGCCTGGAAAATGAGGGGAGGCAAGGACATCTGTTTTGACAGCTAGGATATGATGGGGTGGGAGGAAACAGAGGACAGAAGCAGAGCATACTGGTTTTAAATCCCCTTAGTCCAATGAAAAACAGGGGAGATGTTAAAAAGGTGGTCCTGACACCTGAGTCATCTGCACAGCTCAGGTTTCTCTACCACAGTGACATCACCAATCCAAAATGGCACTGCCTGATGCCAATTCAATGAGCATGTCACACACAGGCAACATCTCTTGGCAGGCTGCAAAAAGGCATCGTGTGAGCTGTGGGATTCTTCTCCATTAAAAGCCACTTCTATCCTATTTCTTATCTGAAACCTTTGTTTCTGTTGTTTATTAGCAAGTGTCAGTATCTAACCAGAGTGCACAGCCCTAAACTAACAACTCTGAGCACAGAAAGACAACACCTTTGAGCAAAATCAGACTCCTCAGCACTTCCTGAAATTCATTTCACCAAAGCCTTTCTTGAGTAAGTCTTGTTTCAAAACCAAATCACTCACTTTTTAAACCTAAATGTGAAAAGCCATCACAAACTCCAGGAAGAGGACACAGGGAGTAACTTCACATCTTTACCTCACTACCTCATACAGAAGTCACATAACCAGCTCTAGGGCAGAGGCTTTGCACCTGGAATACCCATCTAGAAATGAGCTCAGAAGGATTCCTCTTCCTCTCCCCTTGCTAAAGGGCTTCCAGTGCTGTTCCTAGGGACCAGCTTTGCCACTTACACTGCTTCAAAACTTCATTCTCTCAATCCCTTCTTTAGATGTCTGGACTTTCAATCTTTTAAACTGAAGTCACAGTGGTGGAATAAACACTGGGAAGCCTCCTCAGAAGAGATCTCTGCCACAGCTCACTAGTACAACATACTGAGCCTCCAGCAGGAACAATTCAAACTATTAAAGGTGAGATACACAAAAGCACCTTCTCAAGTGACAGCCAGGCAGCAGCTACAGTGGAAATTCACAACCACAAATCCCCAGCACCACCCTGCACGAGATAAAAGTTGGATCTGTCTCTACCAGCAAAAGAAAAACAAGACACAGGAAGAGACATCAGAGAGGCTCTCAAAGCCTTGCCACTGCCCTGACTTTGGGTCAGAGCTATGAGCAGCTCCTGTTGCTGTGTTAACACACATGGTTCTGTCTCTTTGGAATTACTCCTGGAAAGTCACTGTAATTACAGAATACAATAAAAACAACAGATCATTAATACAGAAAACTCTGATCTTGGGAGACAAGCAGAAAATTCCATTATCTCTCTTTAAGATTGATCTAGACTGCAGTAAGGATTAAGTACTGTTGAGTGACCTTCTGCAATGTGATTTCTTTGGAAAATTGTCTTGAAGCAAATTATTTCAGTTTTAGCAGTTATATAAAATTATCAAGGGCAGTGTTTCAAAACAGACAAGCAGTTAATAGCCAGGTCAGTGAAATGAAGGAGTAAAGATGGTCTTTTCCCTGCATTTGTAAGGAATTCAGCCCAGTATCCACCTCGGCAGATAACCTGGTAATTATCAAGGGCCTAAATGCAGCACAGCCCGAGATCCTTCCAAGTCCCTTTACAAGTAGGCCACTTCTCAGTTCAACAATGACAGCAAAAAAATTCAACTATAACAAGTTGTCACTTTCATTTGTTTTTAGTAGGAACATTTTCTGCCCTTCCCCACAACCCTTAAACTGGTCAGAGTTCAAATGTCATACTTGAAGGACTGGATTAATTAATTACACCCATTCCCTCTTCCTGTCTGGCTTTCCCTTCTGGATAATATTCCTGCCATATTCATCCTGTAGCAATGAACAATGACAGGGACATCCACACAGAGCAGGCTGACACCTTCATAACGAGTAAAAATTAAATCCACATTAGCAGAAGAACTCCAGACCTTGACAGAAATGCCCCTTTACTGCCTGCCCCAGTGTTCCAGCACTCCTATAACCACTCTTCCTCATGTCAACACCACTGCAGCAGTCCGAAATTAAGCTCAAGGTTCCTCCCTTCTGCTTCACTTCATTTCTGAGGCATCATAATTCCAGAAATCAGAGTGACTAAACCTTGCCAGCAAGAAGAAAACCTATTTTAATTCAAATTGCACCGGAGACCCACAGTTTACTGAGTTTTTTTAGAAGTGCCCACCTCAAAGAGCTCAGGACACAGCTGTGCCAGTGCCTCTGCTTCCAGGGCATTCCACCTCCTTTACATCTATTCATCAGGAGGACAAAACCTGCCCATGCTGTACCTGCCTGCTGCACCCAGCAGCCACGAGACCTCGAACCCTTCCGGAAAGGAGGCCAGAGTCCAGCAGAGCTGCCAGACACACATCCCCAGCCACTGAGCTGGAATGAGGCACTTACCCATCTCTACCTTTACTGACGATCTTCACTTCAAAGTAATAAATGCCACAGGCTGCAGGGATGGGGTGAGTGGCCCTGACCGAGGCAGCATCTTTGTGATTTTTACCGTGACCTAAGAAAGAACAGAAATGTAAGTACTGAGAGGACCTGGCCTCTCCCACATCCCGATCTAAATCCTCACTATCTGAAGCCAGCAGGGATCTGTTTCTACACGGAGCCAGCCATTTAAAGCACACTTCCCAGAGAACCAGCATATGCAGCCCTGCACTGCCACCAGGAACAATTCCTACAGCATGAGCATTTTAATTTTCCCTTTGTTTTCACTATGAAGTTTCTGAGAAAGACTCTCAGTACCACCTCTCCCCCACCCCACAGACATAATGTGAAGACCAATGTACACAGACAGAAGACAAAAATGATTACACAAGAAGGGAATGACATCAGTGTTTACTAGCTAGGCAGGAAAAGGAATAATCAGTTCTCCGCTGGGTGGGTAGGGAGAACAGCTCCAATAGCGAGCAAGGAAAACATCACACTACAAGTCTATGAGCAGCTATTTGGTGTAAACCCGAGGAGCCAAAGCCCCAGCTACGCAGCGTGTCGGGGCCATCCGACCCCTCGGCCGGGTTTTAAGCAGGATGACAGAGTAAACAGACGGTCTGGCTGCACCGGGCCCAGGCGAGCGACACTGCACAGCGTTATATAAGGCCACACACTCCGCCGGGGAGAGCCCCCGGCTCCCCAGCGCCTCCGCTCCCGAGCCCAGGCAGCCCGGCCCAAGCAGCCCAGCCGGGGTTCGGGCCAAGCAGGCGCCCCGCGACCGGAGCTCGGCGCCTCCCGTCCCCGCGCTGCTCACGGCGCCCCTGCCCCGGGGCCGCCGGACCCGCTGCCGACTCAGCCCATGCCCGGCGAGCCCCGCGGAGCGGCCGGGCCGAGGGCCACGCCGGGGCCGTCCCGCTCCGGGCCGAGGCCGAACCCGGCGCCGCCGCCCCAGCCCGGCACCTTTGTAGTGGACGCGCAGGTTGCCCTGCGAGAGGCCGATGTAGTTGTACTTGTCCTTGGGGCTCCAGGATCGCGGCAGCGGCGTCTCGTCCTGGTTGACGGCGGGGTAGAGGCGGCGGAGGCGCCGGCTCAGCTCCTGCTCCTCGGGCGGCCCCGGCGGCGCCGCGTCCCCGCCGTGCGGGCTCCCCGCGCCCGCCTCCGCCATCTTGGACCCGCTTTGTGTCAGCGGGAGGGGAGCGAGGCCCGGCCGCGGCCGGCAGCCAATGGGCTGCGAGCGTGCCCACAATGGAGCCGCGCTGCCCGACGGGAAACGCAGTCCGCGTCACGCCCGCCCCCTCGCCCCCAGCTCTCGCTAAGACTACAACTCCCGAGAGGCCGCGCAAACAAAGCCCCGTCCCTCCCCCCGGCGCGCTGCTCGCTGGGAACCGTGTCCCCCTTCCGCTCCACTCCCATCAGCGCCGTGGGGTGCGGAGACTCCCATTCCCAGCGTGCTCCACGGCAACGCGGCGCCCAAGTGCCGCCCCGCTCTTGCAGGCGCCCACCGGCCGCCTCCGCGAACGGGCCGGTTTCGGCCGCCGCGCGGCGCCCGCGCGTCAGGCGCTGCGTGGGCAGCTAAGGCGGCGCGGGAGGGGGTCCTGCGGGCGTGGCCGTTGCCATAGCGACGGGTAAACGGAGCGCGCGCGCCATGGCGGCCCCGGGGCTGAGGGACGAACCGAGCGCAGCCACGGGGGCTCCGGCAAATCCCAGCACCCGGAATAACCGGCGGCTCTGAGCTGCGAGGGCACGGAGGAGGGACCGCGGCTGGCCCGCTGCAGCTCACAAAGGCTCCGTTGGTTCTCAGCTGGATCCATGGGGATGTACAGTCTTTGTATATATATTTTTTTCATCTATGTCTTGAGAGTACAGTAAAAAAACTGAACTCCTGCTGTGAAGCCGCAGCCAGCAGGAAGAAAAACAAGATCGCTGAGCTGACTTATACTATGAGTTCATTCTTCTTTATATTACACACTTAATTCCATGTTTCCATTCTTTTTCCATGTCTCCATAGCAATAAACAGGCCCTTGTTATCATTCCAAACCTATGACCGTCGGAGCAACTGGAGACCTACTTAAGGAAAGAGCTGCAGTCTCTTGACCTGACTAAAGAGAGCTCCCAGCAACTGAAGTTATTGGTCTGACAAAAGGTTCTCTTGACAGTATGATCTTCTGTTACTTGAGAGAATATTTATATAGTTATATATTTAGGTATATAGTTATAATATATGTATTTATATATCTGTACAAGCCAAAGTTTGATACAAAAAGTTACAACCTCTGAGACTCCAGACTGCCAAAGAGGTATCAACTGTTTGAAATACATCCAGTCTAAGGAAAAGGCTCCAGTGAGTTGAAGAATTCCTATAAAACATCCAAACCTGCTGGCAGCCCACTAGTATGACAAGGCAGCAGGTGCAAAGCACTGTCCCCTCCCATTCCTCCCCTTGGGAAGATGCACCTTCTTATGAGAAGGAAGTGAACTCTGACACACACTGGAGAAGGGGATCCCATTCATGCAGGACATGCAGACACCTACTGCTCCCAGCAGAGCTTCTCAAAGGACCCTTTCCAACACTTCAGTCACACTGTATCAGCAAAAAATGCTCTTTGTGGTATTAAAGCAATTATGTTAATCTGTGCCCTTTGGATCGGCATTGCCTGCTGAAGAGATTTTAACTCTATTGGCCATCATGTCCTTCAGTGTTGTGCAAAACCTGTTTAACTTCCAAGTGCTGCTGCCAGGAGCTGGGTTGGATTTCCAGGAGTCCCTACAAGTGGTGCCATTTGGCTGTAGTTTTAGGAAGCTATACTGCACACACAGCACAGCCCAGAGAGAAGGATCCATACTTGCAGTGGGGTTTAGGACAGGCTCAGGATGGGGAGAAACAACTCATGTCACACTGACTTCCCAGAAGGACACTGAAGGGAAAGTTCAATACCCATCTCCACCCCTCCGAAACTGGTAGGTGTGACAGGCATTATTCTTTCCCAGCTTCTGAATTGTTTTACAAAGTCACAGTCCTTGGCACGCTTTGCTGTGTCAGACCCCGTTCCTAGTGTGGTTTAGGTTCACTGGAAGCAGTACAATAATACTCAAGAGTTCTGCCTATGTGAGGAGGACGAGGGAGCCCAGCACGAAGGAGCTGTGCAGCAACTCCCTGTACAGGAACACCAGCGAAAAACAAAGGGACACCATGGCTCCCACTGGGAGCAGAGCAACAGAAACCACACAGGTGTGTCAAACACAAACACCTGGCTGGCATGAAGAGCACCAACACAGCTAAACACCTGTTAGGAACATTTTGAACATCACAATGCAGGAGCCTCTCAGCTCACTGGCATAAGCAGCTTTGGCATCACAAAGAATACAGGTAACATTTTATTTATCTGAGCTGTACACGTATTCAAAGGTAACATAGAAAAATATGGATAGTCAAATTACTTGTGACAAGGGCTGGTGAGGCCAGCAGGGTGGTGTGGTGGCCACAGCACAACCTGCCTCCACTCAGGAGAACATCCAGCTGTCGTTGCCTGATTGGTTATGTGTGGAAAAGCATCACCTGGAGCAGTGACATGGAACAATCCACAGCCAGCCCCTGGGAGCATCTTCTCACCCACACAGGCCATCACTGCACCTTCACTTGGAGGGGATCACTTTATTTCCACTCACAGCAACTGGAATCAGGAGCTTCCGGTACTCCAGAGGGAGGTAATTCTCTATCAGCACATTCAATGGCATCTTGTCTGTCACCAGCCTTTGCCTTTGTCCAAAAGGAGAGCAGAGAAGAAACAAGAGTTGTTAGTGAAATGTGTTTCCATTCGATGTCAGAGTAAGGTTTTCTTGCTGTGATGTTTCTACATCTAAGAGCTGAAATTCTCTGGCTGCTTGTGACAAACAGCTCTAGACTCATGTTTGCTGGCAGCTTCTCAGCTCCTGTGCATGGTGCAATGCCAGGATTGCCCACACAGCAGAGCAGACCCAGAGGGTTCCTGCAGACCAGCTTCCCACAGAACTCCCCACTGTTTACCGTGGGGATATTCATCTATATTGATAAGGACCAAAGTAGAGGCTCACTGCTTTTTAAATTCACAATCCACCTACCATAGGATAAATTCTACCATTTGAAGACATGCACAGAATGATGTGACAGAAGGAAATAGCTCAGTACACAGATTTTTTTAGTCACAACTCAGAGGTGGTTGGCATTTGCCAACTGTGTAGGCCATGTAGTTTTCCAGTACACCATTTAGCTGACTGGCCTGAAAAAATCAGCATCTCCCAGTTTTGTAGACAGAAAAAAAGTGCAGCATTTATTCGCACTTTCTGTGTGGAAGGAACAGAAAAACTGTTCTTATGCATGAGCCAGCAACAATTCCTGATCTTTTTAGAAGGCAGTAAAAAAGCATAAAGACACCTAGAACAAGGTAAAACAACAAGTATGTGGAATTCTCAAACCAGTGCAACTAACCCATCGTGCCTCCTGGCCTGCTCATACCAACCTCAGCACATACCTGTCAGGTGGGAAAATAAAATCTCTGGATCAGGACAGCAATAGACTGTTCTTTTTAAGCAGCAGCACCAGCACTACCTACAGAGGCCCATGCAAAGCTCATGTCATCAGTTGTGCCCTGCACTATCCCCCAAGTGACTTTAACATCACATTTGAAACTCTTCCAGTGGAGAGCAAGAACAACAACCTGGAGTAATGACTTTAAATAAAAAGTGGTGGATTACTTCAGGCCTTACAGAGTTTTACAGTGGGCTTCTGAGCCAGAAATAAATCCCTTGTGTTCTGGTAACAAAACAAAGTGAATTCAGGCAGGAGATGGGGTAGCTGGGGGAGTCCAGAGGACAGAGCACCAGTGAGGCAGCTCTGAAAACAGCTCTTCCAGGTTGCTGTTCAGGAATGTCACTGTTATGAGAGGCCAGCCCTGGCTGCCTGGGCTGGAGGCTTCTTCTCCTGCTCTGGAGAGGAACTGTCAGTTTGGATCCCAGTATCACCTTGTGCAGCAGCAGGAAGAGGTGTATTTCATTTGAAAGAGCAAATCACCAAAACAGACAGCAGGACATGTGAAAATGCTCAGTGAGAGCTGCAGGTGCTTTTAGCAAAGAGATCACTCAAGCATGCAAACAGAGCAGCCCAGCCTCCCTCTTAAAATTTCTCTACTTTTTCTACTCATTTCCCAGACATTACTGCTTCACCCTTATACAAATCCCTCTCCTCTTGGTTCCTCAGATGACTCCTTGCACTCACAACCCTTCACTACTTCCTCTTGCTTCTCCACCACCACTGTCACTGTCCACGGATGCCTCCTGGGACAGAAGTGGCCTCACACAGGGTAAATCTCAGGATCCCACATTTACTGTGCAAACACTGCTGGTGCACACCCTAGCAACAACCAGGTGTTACTGGGCTGTCATAGCACCACCAACCACCACTGCAGATTAGTAACAACCCTTCCATCCATTACCTTCTCATGAGGACTTCCAGGTCAGCTGCCTCCACTGTCTTCCTCCCTGCATGGTGGGCATAAGCTGCCAGATCACCACTCAGCTGCTTGAAGTATCTCTCAGAGCTGAGGGAACAATGATGAGGGAAGTCAAATCAGACTGAAGCATGTGAACACCATCTACTCACCCACTTCTGCAGGGCAAGTTGCACTGGAGCTGCTCGTTGTGCAGGTCACAGCCTGCCAGGGAAAGCTGGGGGAGAAGAAACTCTCCAGCCCACGGACAAAGCTTGGCTTCTCAGCTCAGGCTCCCTGGAACTTCAGTGCCAAGACAGCTGTGAAACAGCTGCACATCTGACAAACAGAACCTTTCCCAAACTTCCCACACATGCAGGAACAGGGGCGGACACCAGTGAGAGAGAAATCAGCACTGAGGGTCAGACTACTGGCTACTGCAGTGACACTGTTCAAGAAATCCACAGATTTTACTCATAAAGGCAACAAGGTAGAAGGATTCCAGTGAAACACCCTCACTGAGCTCAGCACAATGACCATTGTCCAGAGCCATCCTGCACATGGAAATGGATAATTACAAGACTGTGACTGGTACAATTTGCTGGGACAAAATCCAGATGCTCCTGCAAGGCTACACTGATCAGATATCCACGTAGCAGCCCAAAGCACTTTACACATTTCTGCCCCTATTTTTATCAGGCTTCCCAGGACTCTTTCCAACTGAAGGGTGAGGGCTGTCAGCTTGTGAGAAGCACTCCAAACAGATTTATTACTTCAGGAAATAAAGAAAAAAATCCCAACACTAAAAATCATGGAAAGAGCAGTTTGTTGCTACTTACCATTTTTCAACAACTTTGAATGCATCTCTGGTCACTGGCATTTTAACAAAATGTCTGAATATCTCCTTTATCAAATTCCTTGGCATTTGAGGCTCACGTGGTATCCTCTGGGATGTTTTCAATCTCTTTGGAACTGTCTTACCCTGCAACAGCTGCAGGGGAGACCTTTGAGAGAAACTGAAAATTCATACATTGAATGAACAAGGCCAGGGGAGAGGCAGAGAACACCAGGCTGAGTTTGGAGAAACCCTAAGCTGAACTGGAAGGGATAAGAACTATCTTGAGCTCTTCACTCTTTCTCCCTCCCAATTCTTCAAAACTCTCATGCCCAAACAGGGCGGTTTGCAAAGAGTTCCTTTGATTCCAGCATGCTCACATAACACACTGCCAGCAAACTGGAGTCCTCTCCAATACATGAATGCAGTTTCCACTGCATCCCTGTAGTATTCCCTTTCCAGTAGTGCACAAAGTTTGAGGCACCACAAGTCACCTCTGCACCTGTGGACAGAAGAGGCTGCTTTGCAGGGAATCCTTCTGCACTATTAAGAACTTCAGTGGGGGCTTTTTTGGTTGGTTTCGGGGTTTTTTCCCCCTCTTAAACAAGACTGTAAGTCCTAAAGAAAGTTACATTTGTCTTCCATTCTAAAATAGAAAAAATTGTAATATAGAAGGGGTAAGTGAAATCCATGGATCCACTCAGTATGTAATTGGAAAACAACAGAAAAGAAATGGAACCTCAGGCTAGCACATGCAAAATGCTCAGAGAGAATATGTGGATCACTTAACTCTCTCCAGTCCACCTGTATGTGGGCACGAGAATTTTGTCTTCTGTTTATTGATTTCTAATTAAGAGGGTGCAAATGTTAACTAATTTGGAGTAATGCAGAGGACAGGTTCACTTTCTGCCTCTAGGAGAGCTTCATTCTATAGTCAGCACATGGCAACTGCACACAGCTTTAGGCTTCTACAGTCAATACAAGTGTGCCATTCCATGTCATCAGTGTCTTGACAGCTGTAATTGCCCCTCTTCTGCAAGGGCCCCTGCATCCTGTATGGGAGTCCATGGCTCTGGAGTAGCCTACCAATTGAAAAACTCCTAGGAAAAGTTTTGGCCTTCAGCACAAGAAAATATTACAAGAATGTTCAATGGAAAGCCTTAAGGCATCAGACCTGCTCTGGAAGAGCACTGACTTTCACTCAATTCACTCCAAACTCAGCTGCTACAGCACTGAAAGAACCAAAGCCTTCAGAGCAGCTGGCAAAGCCGGGCTCTGCTCTCCCCACAGCCCCACTTCTGCCAGGCCACTGCTGGACATGGCTTAGGCTTACCTGGGAGCAGCAGATTTTGAAACTTGTGGAGTTGACAGCAGGAGGTTGTTGGCTGGAGCACGGACAAACGCAGGAGTCTTCATGGAAACCTCTGGGGAAAAAAGTACTTGAGGAACTGAAGTCTCTTTCCAGAGCTCCTGGAGAAAGCAGTGCTGCTGCAGCAGACAGAAACCCAGCCACCTCCCGACAAGCCTGGTCCTGGTCACACTTCCTGTGCTCTGGCTGTGTCACCTTGAGCCAGCACAGCTGCTGGCTGCTGCAGTGCCACCCCCACAGCTCCTGCCACACAGGCTGGTGGCTCCCCTCAGGCCCCTGTGCTGGCCCAGCTAGCTGGGCAGGCTGCAGGGACACACACACTCAGGGCCAGGCTGCAGGGGCTGATGGCTGGGTTAACTTAGGTTGCCACAAAGCTGCAGCCTTTTTAACCAAAGCAAACTTCAAAGTCTACAAGCTCCCTCTTTGTCATCTTGCTAAGCCACTGGCAAATTCTCCTGAACAAAGGGACAAGCTGAGCTACAGACTCACATTATAAGGGTCAGAATATAAACTTCTCCCTGTTTGCAGATTTCCAGAACTCCCTCCAGGCAAGGCTCCTGTTACTAGCATCTCACATGTTCCCTGCTATGAACCCATAGCAGTTTCCTCCAAGTCTAACATCCATTGTCTAACTTCACTCTTGCACTTAACAAGGGAGAGCAGGAAAGAAAACAATGTTAACAGAAATACTGAGCAGCTTCTTGTCTAGAAGAGGAGTGATCATACAGGGCTTCTTGCCCAAGAGCTTCATTTGGAAGAGGAGTGCAGCCCAATATCCAGCCTATCTGGTGTCAACTTCCCAAAGATCCCTTAAAAGAACTTGGACACCTGTTCTCTTAGAGAAACCAAGCCAAGCTACTAGAGGCTTCAGAGAGTTAAACTTCCCAGCTGAAAGGGTCAGAAATCTCTCAGAGAAAGCAGGGCTGGGTGAAACTACTGTGGTTGCCTGCATTAGTTTCTTCTGCATAAACATTTCTGTGCACTGGAGGTACAGGGAGCAGGATGTAGGGAAAGCAATTGGTCACGCTGAGGTTTCCAAGGCAAGATTTATGACAAAAGGACATAATTCTTTTCCCTTTTCTTCTTTCCCTTGTCCAATGACACCTGTATGGTGCTACTCTTACTGTTCCACCCTATCAGCGAGATCAGCAGCCAGATCTTTCCAACTCTTCCTACAGCTCTGTACAAGATAAGCATATTAACACAACTGTAGACACCCTAAGAACACCTACAGCTTTTCTTGTGGCTATCAGTTCAATTGTTATGTTTGTGCACACTGCACATATACACACAGACATAGACATTTTCATTACAGCTGAATATGCCCAAAATTTTAGCAATGGGGTTTTAGGATGTCCTTTGTTCAGCTTTGTACTTCAGGATGTATTGTTTTTCAAAAGTCTAAGACCAGTTGCAAGAAACATCACTAAAATACATTCTGGGCATTCTCAAACATGGCCTTGATCAAAGAGAACTCAGTCTGATGTATTTGCTCTTCCAAAAAGCATCAGCACTCTCAGGCCCAACTGATACAATTTATAAAGAACTGTTTAGAAGCAGACACTTTCTCTCAACTTTCTAGAAAACCAGGCTACCACTTTTGTTAACTGGAAACTAACCTGTAACTACACATACAAAATACAGGGTTCTAAATTAGGTTTCAAGTCTGAAGTCACATAAATGGCTGCAGAAACACCAATGCAATGGTAAGACATTAAAAACTGGCATGAAATTAGGAGTCAGGAAGGAAAGAACAGACTGGGGGATATCCCAGTGGGATAAACCCACTTTGCACTCAGTTTCATCTGTTTTGAGCACTTCCATTACCTTCACCTCAAAAAGTACAAGATGATCTTGGTCTCTGAAGCAGCTGATGAGCCCTAATGATCTGGCCCTAGAAACAGCAGCCAACAGTTTCCTTCCCCTGGACTCTCTGATGGACTAAACAGTTAATAACATTAACTTCTGCTGTTCTTCAGTCAAGGTGGAAAAAATCCTCCAACCGCCTTCTGCTACTGCTGCAATAGCTCCTTACCTTGACTTGCAGGATGTCCAGCTTCATCCTCAGCAGGCTCTTCCACTGAATTCCACTCTAGCATGATAGCCTGGTCCTGTAGTTCATCTCCTGGTTCATCAGCCTCATCTAGTGGAGTCATCCCAGGTTTATCGAATGAGGAAAAGGCACGAGAGTGCCTGCCCAGACTTTCAGCTCCAATGCCTCTGGTAATCTCATGTTCTAGATTTCCAAAACAGGAAAAACAAAGCCCTGAAACAAGTACCTTTGCTTGATTCTGGAACTTCCACTAATAAATTTTAATCAAAGAAACCTACTGTAACTATACATTTCTAAACACTACCACCAGTACAATTTTGTTTTCCCTTAAAATAAAATGCAGTCTTTCAGCTTAAAATGACAAAATTGATTTGATATTTCCGCAGTAATTAGCCCAGATTCTACAATGCAAAGGAAATTAAGTCTCTGTCT
Source organism: Lanius collurio (assembly GCA_020086605.1). Lineage (NCBI taxonomy): Eukaryota > Metazoa > Chordata > Aves > Passeriformes > Laniidae > Lanius > Lanius collurio. The sequence continues at coordinate 3,821,338 of JACBWW010000023.1, forward strand.
CAGCACTGATGCCAGTCATGCAGCACGAGAGATCTCTGGCACCACGGAGAGCTGTCAGCATCAGAGGTGTCCTCACCAGTTCTGGGAGAGCTGTGGGCTCCAACACTGCCTTCTGCCAGTTCCTCTCCTGCGGAAGGAGCCATTTCTGTTTTACTTCTGCTGTCCTGTGCTGGAGTTATCTGCAATTCTGCTTTTTCAGCCAGTTTCTTCTTCGAATGTTCAGAATATCCATCACTTTCACCATAAGCTGCAGCTAAAATAAGAAATTCTATCATATATCTTACCTACAAAAAAAAAACCCAACCAACCACCAGCACACAATTTAACCACCACTAGAATTTATTTGTGATAAATAAACTCGGCCATAAGCTGTGAATAAGAAAAGCAGATGCAGTCCCCTTTACAGCTCAGAAATGCCCAACTTTTCCTGTTTGCTCCACAGCTATCTAATTAGGGGCACGTCAGATCCCGATGAAGGAATTTTACTTACAGTAAGCAGAGCTCCTCCAGATCTGCCCTCTCTGTGGCTAGTCTCAATTTTGGTGATTGTGTGAAAGACCAATTTCTTTTCCTTTAAATCTAACAATACCTGGAGTTTGTGCTCAGATTCTCCTCCTCATTTCCTCCGTTTTTCTAAATAAACAATTTTGTAAGAGATATATTCCATTACAAAGAGAAGAGAGCCTAGAGTGGTTTTAACCATTCTGGACAAGCCTCTGGCAGGCAGGATGAGAAATACACAGGCACATGACTTGCTTGTGTTTAAAACACTTGAGCTACTGACTACTGAAGTATTCCTTTTTCCTTTGTACTACATACACAGTCCACATATCTGTTACTACGTAGCTCAGTTAAGCAGAAAACCACACAAGTAATTACTTTGAGAAAACTGGGCACTCTCATAATGCTGTCACTTGATGAAGGGTTTGAAAATCTTGGCTGAGTCCAGAACCAAAAGCTGTCAAACTGCACTTTTATCATCTTATCCAGTGACTGGGAGTTTTCACACTTGAAAGTTCAAGTGTGGCAAGGCCTTGTACTTTTGGGACCCCAATCCCAAGTGAAGGGCACAAAGAAATCTGGCCAAAGGTGGTGCAAAAATCAGTTAAACACTCTCACTAACCAGAATATTGGGCTGCTTACATCAACACAGGGCCTAAAGGGAAGTGAAATATTAACTAGCTTAGATTAGCCAGATGTATTCTTTGCCAAGAGAGAGCTCTTCGTCTTTCCTATGGGAAGCCAAAACATATGAACCTCTATTCCACTTCCAGTCACAGCCCACCTTTATAGAGCTTGTCTAGAAATGTTGAATTCCAATATGTTACGTACAACTAAGTCTTATTTTACTCTGCAAGTCACCTGAAAAACTCTGTTTAAATCAGATTATACTCCATTCCCTTTCTACACTCACAGCACTTCTTACCCTCTTGGAATATCTTTTCCTGATCCACTCCATTCACTGTATTAATCATCTCTTCTTCTGTATCACTTATTTCTAGGTCTTCAATTATTTGGGACACCACTTCTCTCAAAGACATGCTGGAAAGATTTAGAGTGACTGGGGAGTCCAAATATTTACTTGAACTTCTGGAGGATAGGGAGGAGTTCCATCTATAAACAGCTAGAACAGATCATTAATGTGTCTCCTGGTAGCTTTTTAAACTTTCTTTTAGCTTTCCTGGTAAATAAAAAACCAAGCAGGGAGAAGAAGACACACAATAAACACTTGTGCATACTTGAAGCAGTTTAGGGAGTTTGCACTGAATCTTAGGAACCAGTTGGAAGAATCCTTGCAACTGTTTTTCAGTTGACACCGAGGAGCAACAGTGACAGCAGCCTCCTGTGGTAAGGCAGGAGAACTAAGTCACTACTAATTTCTGCCATGAATGCCTTATTAACTCCAGTGTTTTAAAGATATGCTCATTCCCCCACATCTTCCTCTCATTTGATCCAGTCCCCTGTTCCACATCCTCCACACTTTTCTCTGCATTATCTATCCCTTTGTCCAAAAAATGCCTGCTATTGAGCTCCTCTGAGCAATTAACCTTTTTCTGTTGATTCCTTCCCCTGTCCTTTCAAAACAACTTTGCCTGGTCCAAGCAGTATGAGGAAAATGTGTTCCCATTTACACAACGAGGACTAGGTCAGGGAAATGAATGCCAAAAAAAGATACCAGACACCTGGCAAACAACAGGAATTGCAAAGTGTTGGTACAGAGTGAGCAGGGAGGCAACTGCCTCTGTCCAAGGATTTTTAAGGCCCTGGAGACAGTGAAGAGGTTGGCTGTGACCAATAAGTGAGCACATCACAGTGAAGGTCTGGACTACAAACTTCCAGATTCCTTCTACGCCTGTCTACATGTCCTACATATTATCTCCTTATTTTTTGTGATCAGTTTAGAGTGCCCACTTCTGGGGTCCCAGTACAAAGGAGAGGTGGACCCATTGGACAGTCCAGCAAAGGCCCACCAGGACAGTTAAGGGACTGAAACATCTCTCCTAGAAGTAAAGGCTGAGAGAGCTGGGACTGTTCAGCCTAGGGAAGAGAAAGCTCGGGGCAGATCTTACCAATATACACAAGTGTCTGAAGCTAGAGTGTAAGGCAGACAGAGCCAGACTCTTTCTAGTGGTGCCCAATGTCAGGCAAAAAGGCAACTGGCACAGACTGCAACATGAAAGGCTCCATGTGAACCTAAGGAAGAGACTTTGCAGTCATTACTGCAAATTCTTGGAGACTTGTAAGAGCCACTTAGACAGGATCCTGGGGAACCTGCTCTATGTGGCCCTGCCAGAGTAGAGGGATTGGAGAAAATAACCTTAATGTCCCTTTCTACCTCAACCACTCTGTGACTTCAGATAACACCTGCTAAGCCCAAGCCTTAACCCATAGTACTCACTGCAAACCATTTCCTCTTCACGAAAAGAAACCTGTTCCATTGCGTGACTCTGCTGGGAATGATCCTGCTTATCTTCTTGCTGTTTTACAGGTGTTTCTGTAGATAAATGTGTCATTCTGTCAACATGCCCATGATCAAGGCTCGAGTTCTTGGAGTATGTTTGGGTCCTTCCTTTATTTGTGCCCACACTGGATACCAGGCCCTCTGGCCTTGCTTCCTCTTGATCCACATCAGAAATGGGGCTCCTCTGTGCTGAAGTTTTTGAGTCCGACAGCTGGGGTTCAAGAGCAGAAAGTTTACTTTGGCTCTGTTCATCCAGCTGGGACTGAACAAAGAGCTCGGTGCTATTCATCATCACTTCTGCATCACTTGTCAGGATGCTTGATCGAAACCCAGATGCAGATTGTGAGTCCACAGGACGGTTCTGTCCTGTTCAGAAAGTTTTAAAACAAATTTTATGTGAAAAACTGTTCAAGGTTGTAAGGACACACTTTACTACCAAGACTTGTGTAATTCAAAATTTCAGTCATTCAACTAAATTTTACTCATCCTCAACAGATCAGACACTGAAACTCTATGACCCCACTTCAGTGCCCCCAGCTCTCCCTGCCAAACCAATACAGACCTCAGTACACACAGATGAAGATGAACCCCAACAATTCCTGTGGCTTAAATCACCAAACTGGACAAAGCACATATTTAAGTGCACAGAACCAAAGGAACTGCTGAGGCAGAGCCTCATTCTAATCTTGCTTCCCAAATCCCACTCTATTTCTGCAAATGTTTTAGTAAATTTTAAATTCTAAAATACAGACCACGCTTCAGTAACTGCTTCTACAAGCCCCTTTACCTAAGGCCCTGCCTCCCAAAAGAGAAGTAACAACACAAAAGAAACCTTTGCTCTTCAGCAGGTTCTGTTCCACTCTGCCTTCAAAAGCTTGCATGTCAACAGCCTTGCGGATTTTTGGCCTCCGGAGCAAGCCCCTCTTCTCAACAGTGTCTGGGGCCATCAAGGAACCCACAGACATACGAAGGGATCTGCAAAAAGAGGGAAGAAATAATTTGTCAAAATCACACTCCCCATGTACCCTCAGAATACAGACATGGTGGCACTAACAGTGACACATTTCACAGAACTGGGAGAAATTTCTCCAAAAAAAGCCTTGAAGATTATATGTCAGTCTTTAAATGAATTATTTTCATAGTATCACCCAACATCACGATACGTATCACAGAGATCAGTAAGCAGATTGGTTTACCCCCTCCCCAAGATACTGCAACACTACATCTTGTGTGGAACCCCAGGCAAGGGCTGCAGTGAGAAAGGTGAAATAATGTGCTGACTTTGGCCAGGGTCATTTGCAAAGTACCCAAGCAACACAGGAAAGCAAGTTCTTTGACTCACTACAAAGCTTTTAAAGTCCAGAAAATACTGCATAGATGCAACTGGTATGATGAAACTATCAACAGGCAGGGATATATTCTAAGGTATACTGTGTACTGATTTACTGTTGGAAGCATGAAAACAAAAGGAAAAAAGGAATGATCCCAGCAAGTAACTGAAGCAATATAAGCTAGACCAACCCAGGCACACAGTGCAGAGCCACAGCTCCTGAAAATCAAAAGGTGTGTGGTGCAACACGTTCAAATTCCACCAGCAGAGGGGCAGGTGAATGTGTTACTGCTGACATTAACACAGGTCTTTAACATGAACCCAGGTACCTGCACTGTTCTTCACCACTTTAGATGTGATCAGTGAAGGTAGCTATACTTGGGATAGCCAGAAAGTAAGACATTTTAGGTTAAACTCACCGAGTCATAATTGTGCTGTCCAACGTTGACTGAGCTGTAAAAGTTGATGGCACATTAGTTGAGAAATTACCCTTTACACAACAGGCTACAATGGATCTTCCTCTTTTCAAAGCCAGTCATGCTACAATCCTCAAAAGTCACACTTTGATGCAAACAGAATTAGATGACATAGTCACTTCACTATTTCATGTCTACATTTCAGAACTGCATATTAGAAATCTAATAAGCAATTTCTAAAAGGGTAAGAAAATTGTTATTTCAATGAAAATTTAACATGGCGTATACCCTCAGACTTAATAATTTTAATTTTACCACATTAATAGCAAGATGTTGGTCACAACCACCCATCAGCAACCCAACCCAAATGCATCATCTGGAGCTTTAGAAGCACAGATAACTATTCCACAAACTCTTGATGAAACTGGAACTCAAACCCATTCCGCTCACAAAGAACTTTATAATTATTTAATACAGTATCAATGGAAAGTACGCAGCTGCTTGTATTTCAAAGTTTCTAGACTTGAGAGGAAGACAGGGATTGCTTCCTAGGGAGACAGTTCAAAACTCAAAAAGCACCAAGCTGCAAAAGTAGTCAAGAAGTTATATACAGTCATAGCAAAGCCTAGAACTTGGCTTAAAAAGTTATATTTTATATTTGATAGGATAGAGGCTTTTATTTTCTCCATTATCCCCTTTGCATGAGATATTGCAATCTGCATTCCAAACCTACAACTGCCCAGCTGGGCAGCTCCTAACAACTGAGCTGAGCAGGTGAGAACCAGCTGACAGCAAATGCAGCACTGAACAAGATAATTCTTGACTGCAGCCTTACCTTGGTTCTGGGGAAGTCGTCTCTCTGCTGCTCTCTCAAATTCAGAAATGCTGAACTTCTTTCTCTTCTTTGTCATGTGGAACACACTGACAGATGCGTCCTCAACAGCAACATCTGGCAGCTGCAATCCCCCCCTGCCAAAACAAACCGAGCTGGAGAGACATTTCTGATAATCCCACCTGACAAGATGCAACTCTGATCACTGAAACATAAGTAAAGAAGTCCTGCTCCCTAATCCCACCCAGGAACTGCAGCTATACCTGGCATTGTAATAAAAGTGAAAATTATAAAAAACCCTACTTACATGCTTGAAACCCTTTTAGGTGGGACTTCTGAAGGAGCTTCTTCCGTGTCTTTATGGTCAGATATCTGAGGTGCCAGAGGTGAAACTTGGGGTTCTGCCAACAAACCAGAACATTTCCTTTCCACAATTCAATACAGCAATAGCACCAAAACACAGTAGACTATCAAATCTACACTACAGGCTGTAAATTACACTTAATGGGTTAAAACAAAGACCTAGTGAAAACTGTTTGGGTTCTACTCCAGGGAAGGCTGGCAGTGACAAAGCAAACAGTGACAGCTGGAAGCATGGGGGTTCCCTGCACTGCAGCAGAATGTGCCTCTGTAACTCACACCTGATCCTAGAGCCAAAGGCAGCACCAGGATAATGTGCTCAGACACCAGGATAAGAAGACCAGCTGAAGAGGGTTTTGAAGAGGATCTTCAAAGTTATGGTTTCACCAGTGCAAGGCCTGGTCTCTCAGGCAGATGTATCCTACATTCAGCTGGCCTGCAGTGATTCCTCTATTACATAAATCAGTTACACAACAATCTGATTTCTGTTCCATGTAACAGGGAAAGGATAATGGGCTATCAAGAAACACCTCCTGTTTTCTCAACTCTACCAAAGCATTGTTTTTCTGTTCTCAATTCTCCTGAAAAAATAGACACTTACCGTTCTGCATAACTCTCTTGAGCAGAAGCCGTGGTGTGCCATTTTTGAGATCAGGGAACACTGCCTGTCTCTGCTTCGCCAAGGTGCTTCTGACAGATTTACTCTTGTTTGCTAGACTTGATCCAGTCTAGAGGGAAATCAAAAGACAAGCAATTCAAAACTAGTATTTTCATTATTAAACACCGCAACATCAAAAGCATCCACCACTCATCTTCCAATACAGCTAGGCCAGCTGATATAAAACTTTTTCCAAATTCCAAGGAGAAATTCCGCGTGGACTGTTTGGCAGGTGGCCCTTCACGTGAGGACGGGAAAGAATTCAGCTCGGGTATCACCCAGGTGGGTTCCAGCATAAAACCCTCCTGTGGACGAAATCCTGAGCGGCCTCAGAGCACAGCCGCGACCTAAACCCGCCAAGGGGTACTCGGCCAGCGCCAAAGTCAGGGAGTTTCAGCCCATTTTCCACGATTAAATGCGAAAACGGGTGAGAGTGCGGCCTCTGCTCCTGCTTGAAGGGACTCGTTTCTCTCTCAAACCGAAAGTGACCGGGCGGGCGGCGCCGGGCGAGACCCACGGGAGGATGGTCGATCCCGACAGCACCTCTCCTTTCCTCCTTTCTTTCTTTTCTCCCCTTCCTCCCGCCCTCCCCGACCCCTTGCGGCACCTGGACCGCCGCCCGCGCGTTGTGGCGGCCACTGCGCCTGAGGCCGGACCCGGCCCGGGACCGCCCGTCCGCCATGGCGGGACCGTTAACGGCCGCGCACCTCGCGCGCCCCGCCGCCTCTCGCGAGATGCGCGCACGCCGGGAGGGGCCGCAGCGCAGTGTGGGACGGGTAGTTCCGCCGGCAGCGCGGTGCATTGTGGTCCGCGTAGTTCCGGGGCGGCGGCGGCGGCGGCGGCGAGAGGCCGCGCGGGCCTTGTGGGAGCTGTAGTTCGGCGGGGCCGCTCGCCCCGCTCGCCGCGGGTGTCCCCCCGCCCCGCGAGGCCATGCCGGGCTTCACCTGCTGCGTACCGGGCTGCTACAACAACTCGCACCGCGACAAGGCGCTGCACTTCTACACCTTCCCCAAGGACGAGGAGCTGCGGCGCCTCTGGCTCAAGAACGTCTCCCGGGCGGGCGTCAGCGGCTGCTTCAGCACCTTCCAGCCCACCACGGGCCACCGCGTCTGCAGCGAGCACTTCCAGGGCGGCCGCAAGTCCTACCTGGTGCGGGTCCCCACCATCTTCCCGCTGCGCGGCGTCAACGAGCGCAAAGCTCAGCGGGCCCGGCGCCCCCGCCCCGCCGCCGCCGCCGCCGCCGCCCCGCAGGGCCCCGCGGCCGCCGCCGAGGCCCCTGCAGGGGGCGCGGCCGAGGACGTGAAGCCCATCGACCTGACGGTGCAGGTGGAGCTCGGGGCCGCCGCCACCATCGGGCCCAGCCCCGCGCGGCTGCCGGTGCCGGTACCGGCGGCGGCGGCGGCGGGGGAGGAGAGCCCGGTGGAGGGCGGCCCCCCCGATCACTCGTACTCGCTGTCGTCGGGCACCACGTCGGAGGAGCTGCTGAGGAAGCTGAACGAGCAGCGCGACATCATCGCGCTGCTGGAGGTGAAGATGAAGGAGATGAAGGGCAGCATCCGTCGCCTGCGCCTGGCCGAGGCCCAGCTCCGCGAGGAGATCCGCGAGAAGGACCGGCTGCTCCACGCCGCCAGCGCCGGCACCCGCAAGCGCCACGGCCTCTGAGGGCTGCCGGGGCCCGGCCCGGCGCGGGGCTCTCCATCCCGGAGCCTCCGCCGCCCTCGGTGCGGTGCCGGGCAGAGCAGAGATGGGATGGACCACGGCCCCTCGGTGCCCGGCTCAGCCCACGCCGCAGCAGCTCCCAGCCGGGCAAAGCCTTGCCATCAGATTCCCCTGCCTGGACTGCATCAGCTCGGTGCCCAGCTCCGTTATCACCCCGACGTTATCTCCGGTGTCACCTCACACCGGGCCCATCAAACCCGCTCTGTGCCGGCAGTGCCAGAACGCGCTGCTCGTAGCGTGGATGGGACCCGAGTCGTCACTAAGTGGACGTAGGGTATCAGTTTTCAGCAAATAAACTCGCTCTGTGTCAAGTGAGGTAACAGCAACACTACCCTGGAGAAGGCGTGTCCGACTGCCGTGGGCACTGTACCCGTCATAGGAATGGTTGGTGATGTCGCGATCAGCCTTGCTCAGTGGAGGAAAGCTTTAGAAACCCTCTCAGGGTGATGTGTTTCTTCAGTAAATTACTGATGCCATAAAAGACTGCTCTTCCTAGCGTGACAGAATCCCCAGATTAAAGAGTGTTCTTGTACCATGTAGTTTCTGCTTTCTCCACAGCGTGTGTGTATTGGTTACAGATGTCTCGATGCTCTCGACAACAGTAAGGATTACAGTCTGGTACAAAGAACCCGGTGGCATTTGACAGCTGTAGTTTATCTCATTGGCTTAAGACTCCCTCTAATGAAATGGAGGCTTTGTAACACATCGGAATTTTAATCCTTGGCTTTTGTTCAGAGAACCAGGATGAAACAGAAGTGACTTTACCTGCAGTGGTTGCAAACCTTTCCTGTCTAATCCTAAACTAGTTGGCATGACTAATAATCTGTACATTAGGCAAGACCATACTAAAACCTGCTTGTGTGTTCTAAACCAAGATTTAAGAGTATTGTAACAAATCTATGTGGAATGATTGTGTAGTTTCTGTTTCTAGCCAGCATCAGTCCCTTCACTTTCTGCAACAGGAAACCAAATCAACGTTGGCTAGAAAGAGGGGTGGAGTGAGGATAGCAAAGCCAAGGGTTTGGCTTGGTTATGCACTACCAGTCTAGCCAGTGGATCAGATCCCTCAGCAGTTTGGAGGAGGAGGAGAAGGGGAGTATCTGGTGCCCCAGCACAGCCCTGTGGCAATAGGCCATGACGATGGATGTTGAGAACAAAAGGTACTTCACCACCGTGTGCCCATATTCACCTTCAAGGGAAGAATTCCCAGCTGTTCCCTGGGTCTGTGAGATCCTTCTGGAACCAGAGTGCATTGCACTTCGTAGATTGGGCTGTCACTTTTACTAAATTTTATAGGGGTATTTTCTAAATGTAAAAAGTATCTTTAGTTTGAAATTATGTAATCTTTGTAACACTGGCTAATGTAGCTTTACAACCATCAGCTTCAACATTGTATATGACCTAACAAAAGGGCACCATGGGGTTTTGTAGCCGGAGGTTTCTCTGTAGGTCCTGAAGCCTGTTCAGCTCCAGGTTGTCACAGCCTGCTATGTGATGCATGGTCATTTTTTATTAACGTGTCTGCCAAGTTGGATGGTCATCTGTAAGGATACTACATGTCTATCCATGTACTAAATTACTTCCTGTTACTTCAGTTTAATTTATTCTCCAATCTGAGATGTAGCTCTCCAGCTCTGTGCTGTACTGATTTTTCTGCGAGTTGAGTTAGCAGCAATTTTTTTGTTTGGTTGGTTTGGCTTGTTTTGGGTTTGTGTTTGGATTTTTTTGTAGGACAAGAAGATACCTGCTCCACCATTGGATCTAATGTATTGTGATTGGTCCAGCAGCTCTAGATGCTCCCATCAAGACAGTAGGCAGCACAACATCCCTCCTTGCAAACAAGGCTGGTTGTGCATCTGAGCTTGTTGAGAATGTGCATGTCGTGATAGTCATGGTACTTTTTCTACCATTGGGATGCACTTCAGGATGTTCAGCCATTCAGCCTTGCTGGACTGGTTACCTGCTGGACTGTTTGACTTCTCCAGGTTACACTGAGGTGCTAACATGCTTAATTTTAATAAAGTATATTTTGTTTTCTTATGTTTCCTGTCTCCTTATGGTGTATATATGTATTTCTGAAAGGATTGTGGCTGTAGCTTGTAGCATCTTTTTATTCTTCATGAACTCCACAGCTGGAACATGGGAATATCTTTACATTCATATAGGGTGAGGAAGAGGAGTTTGAGGTCAGTTCAGTGTAACACACACCTACCTACGCAGAGGTTGGAGCCATTTTGATGAGCAATCAGTCACAGGCTGCTCTCTGTAACCAGGAGGGATTTGAGCAGGGAGCCAGGCTTCCCACAGGGCTTCCCCCAGCATGACTCTCCTGTCTAACACCTGGTGGAGGAAGGAGAAGGCATGGCCTCCCATGAACCAGCATGTGCTCTTAAAACTTGTAATTCCACTTGCCAAAGTTCCTGGTTTCAGATTGATTTAGAGCTGTTAGTCTCAAGCAAATGTAAGCAGCAAAATTTTCAGCTGTGTCTCAACCATCACGTTTTTGGGTTGAACTGGGAATGTTAAATGAAGCTGCAGGATGGGGAGGTGATTGTCCCACTTCGCTCTGTGCTGGTGCAGCCTCACCTGGCATTCTAGGAGCAGATTTGGGCACCATAGTACAAGAAAGTAGCTAAAGCTGTAACAGAGCATCCAAAGGAGGCCGTGAGGATGGTGTAGGGTCCAGAGGGGATGCCATGTGAGGAGTGGATGAGGGTATTTATCCTGTTAAGCGTGCAGAAGAGGATACTGAGGGCAGAGCTCCTTGTGGGCTACAGCTTCCTCTGGAGAGGCAGCAGATGGGCAGCAGTGATCGCTGCTGTCTGTGACCAGTGACAGGATGTGAGGGAACGGCTGAAGCTGTGCCACGGGAGGTTTAGGCTGCATATTAGGAAAAGGTTCTTCACCCAGAGGGTGGTCGGGCATTGGAAAAGGCTCCCGGGGAGGCGCTCACAGCCCCGGGTTTGACCGAGCTCGGGGAACGTTCGCGCAACGCCCTCAACAGAAGGCTGGGCGGCGGAAGCTGCGCGACGGTGTCAGGATGGCCGAGCGGTCTAAGGCGCTGCGTTCAGGTCGCAGTCTCCCCTGGAGGCGTGGGTTCGAATCCCACTTCTGACAGCTCATTGCTTTTTGCATATTATGCTCGCCCGTAGTTAATTAGTTAATTGCTTTTAATCACGTGATTTGTTCCGCAGGGCTTTTTTTTCCACACTCCCACTGCCCCCCGCCTCCCCCCCCGCCTTCCCCAGCCAAAAGCGGCCGCCGGGCGGCACAAAATTAGCTGTCAGAAGTGGGATTCGAACCCACGCCTCCAGGGGAGACTGCGACCTGAACGCAGCGCCTTAGACCGCTCGGCCATCCTGACCTGCCGCCGCGCTGTTTTTCTCCCTACGTGCCATCCCAGATCTGAGCCGGGCTGTTGGGTCCGGTCACTGCCGGGATGCCCCGCGGACAGCACCGGGCTCCGCCCTGTGCCACCGTCTGAATAAACAACCTGCGTGACGGGGCCCGGTGCACCCTCGGCACATGACACCAAACTGGGAGCAGTGGCTGAGAGTCCAGAGAGTCCTGCTGCCACTCAGAGGGATCTGGACCGGCCCGAGATACGGGCTGGCAGGAATCTCCTGGAGTGGAGGGTGATGAGGCACTACGCAGATTGTCCAGATAAACTGTGGCTGCTCCGTCTCTGGAAGTGTTCAAGGCGAGGCTGGAGTAAGGCCAAGGGCTTGGAGCAACCTAGTCTAGTGGAAGGTGTCCCTGCATGGCAGGAGCTTGGAACGAGGTTCTTCAAGATCACTTCCAACCCAAATTATTCCAGGATTTAACAAAGACACGCGTGTCGCCCGGCACCCGCAGACGATCAACTCCAGGAACCAGGATGCGCTGGGGGCCACCAAATGTCGCTGGTGGGCACCGAGCAGGACATGACTGCACAGAAAGCTCGCAGTGACCCGGCTGCTCCAGGCAGAGCATCGCCAGGATCCGGGGAGCGGGGGCTGTCACTGCGGGGGCCACCCTTTGTTGGCGGTACCCCGGTACGGGGACACGGGAACATACCGAGAGTGCAGCGCGGCGCCAGGTGCAGGTTCCGCCGCATGCCCGGGGACGGCGGGGCGGGGGCAGCGGCGGGGCTCAGCCCGGCCGCTCCAGACCCACCCGCGCCCCGCCCGCGGAGGGGCCGTCCCGGGGCCGTCCCGGGGCCGGTGCGGGCATGGCGGGGCTGCCCGGTGCGGCGCGCGCCCGGAGCGCCTCCCCGGGCTCCCCCTCGGCCCTGGACGGCTCCTTCTTGCTCTCGCCGCTCGGGGGGCTGATGGGCGTCCAGGCCGTGAGTACCGAGGAGTGGGCACAGGGGAGGGGGGAGGGCATCATCCTCTTTGGTGCTTTTCTTCAGCTGTAAACAGCCCGGGGTCCCTTTTGGCTGCCGCTCCGACCCCGCTGTCTAACCCTAGGTAATCCCCAACCCAAGACAGTGCATCCCCTTCTCTCCTCCTTCTCTCTGTAAAGCCAGAGGAAAATTCGGACTCCTGTCCTCACACCCCTTGCCGGTGGTAACTCCGCTCAATGCCTGGTGGTTCCCAGTGCCAGGCACGGGCTGATCCATGCGGACATCTCCGCAGGGCACAGCCGGTGGGTCGGGGGTGTGTGAAGCACAGTGTCTCCAGCTGAGGTGCGCTGGGGTTGCTCGTGGGGCTCTCACGCACTCTGAAACACTCCCAGCTCTCCATGCTGTCCTCCCAGGCTTTGGCGGCTGCTCTCAGAAGAGCCCAAGGGTCTTTGCACCGTCAAACCGAGCAGCAGCATCACCTCCCCGTTGCTTCAGCATCCGAGGCAACCACAGTAATCTCCCACTGGTACTCTCCCTGGGACCTCGGGTGCCACACGAATGCAAATGGGTGGGTGTTCTGCTGCCCACGGTGCTGCACCGCCGCGTGGGAGCCTGTTCGCTCGTCCCCTCTCCTCGGGGCAGTGTTGTTGGGGCAACAGTGGGATGTGCCCCGAGCAGCCACTGAGGAACCGCTGCCACAGACCAGGGTCCTGGCTCCAGATTCCAACCCCTGGGCATGGCTGAGCTGGTGGTGATGCAGGGACAAACGCTCAGGGAAGGGGCTGGGAAGGATGCTGCTAGGGGTGCCTTGTAGGAGTGCCAGGGAAGAGAGATGGAAGCAAGACAAGCAGCAGAGACCTTTCAACTCTGCAGCTGGTCCCACCTCTCCAGCCCCTTGCTTAGGCCAGACTGTCAAACAGGTTCCTGCTTTCCCCACCAGCAGCCAGAGCAGAGCAGCTCACACGTGTCACCTCCCACTCCTGCAGGAGCCCCCTATACATGTTTCTCCCCAGCACATATTTTGTGATCACGAGTGTTAGAAATGGATGTGACAGACAAGGAGGCATTGTCGGGACAGCAGAGCACCAGGGCGTTGGACGCGGGCAGGACAAAGGCTGTTGTGTTTCTTCATGACAATAAGTGGTGTGGGCTTACACAGGGGCAGAGCGGCTTTCCAAGGAGCCCTTCTCCTGCCAAGTGTGCTGCTGCTTTCCTGGAGTGAGGGGAACCCAGCTGCTCTTGGTGCTGGTGTGTCCAGGCTTGTGATGTTCTGTGTTCCACCTGCAGGAACCAGCCCCTGAACACGTTCCCTGTTTCACCCCACAGGTGCTCGGTTTACTGGTGTGGTCTCTCATCGCCGCCACCACGTACCACCTGCACGCGGCATACGGCTGGGTGATGTTTGTGTCCCTCTTCTTCTGGATTCTAACACTCCTTTTCTTCATGACTTACCTCCTGCAGCTTCATCAGAAGTTCTACATGATCCCCTGGCCCCTCGTGGTGCGTAGCCAAGAGGGAGTGAGGGGGGATTCCAAGAGGGAAACATCTTGGAAAGATAGTCTGGGATGGCTTCAGGCTCTTATGGTCTGATGGAACAAAGTCCCCTGCACCTTGCACAGTGACATTGTTTCATTCTGCTCCCCAATTGCTTAGAAAATGCTCAAACCATAAAGTCCTGTGTCAATCCAGAAAGTTACAGCCACCAACTGCTGCAGGTGTGGTGTCATCCAAAAACTTCCCAACACAACCTGGGGAGCATTTATTGTGTTCTCCTGGGGAATGGGGAGGAGTGTGAACCCGAGCCTTTTGCTCCTCTCCTCCCAGCAGGCAGGAGCCTGAGCCCAGACCTCACGACCTCCTCTTTGCTTCCCCCAGCTGATGATCTACAACGCTGCGGCCACTGTGCTGTACATCAGCGCCTTTGTGACGTGCGCGGCCGCCGTGCAGCCGACGTCCTGGCGGCAGTGGGACTACAACCGCAGAGCCGCCGCCTCCGTGAGTACTGGGGGGCAGGGGAGGGCCGAGGGGCTGGGGCAGCCACCGTGGTCACACGTGGCATGTGCTCCTCTTCCAGTTCTTCGCCTGTGTCACGATGATCACCTATGCGGTGAGCACCTTCTTCAGCTTCCGCGCCTGGAAAGGGCTGGGCAGCAACGCGGCCACCAGCCAAGTGACTGACCACGCGTAAGGAGTGGACAGCAAAGCCCAGCCACAGGCCACCCTGCACCAGCTTGTGCCAGGCTTGGTGGCTTGGAGCCTTCTGTGCCACCAGGGCTCGTTTTGGGACCAGCCCATGTGGGCAGCAGTGGTCAGCACTGGCTCACGTGGATGCTGCCCTGTGGTTTCTGATGATGCTTCCAGCTGACGTGCCCACAGCACAACCCCACCAGCACCGCCACCAGGGGACACAGACTCACTGGGGCTGCAGCTCCTGCTCATCCCTGGGGTCATCTGGATTCTCACTGCAGCAGCTCCACGGAGGGGGTTCAGCCAATTTGGCACAGTCCAGTACTAAAATTCACTAACCCAAGCCCAGGCTCTCCTCTCTGCTCATTCACAGCTACAGTGTAAGTAATTGCAATTAAAGGGATGCAGAAACAGGGGCAGAGCTGGAAGATGGGAGGAGAAGCAAAGGAAGCAGTCGTAACTGCTCTTTATTGATTTCTAACAATGTGAATATAAATTTTATGCTTTTAATAAAAACATTCCTAAATCCAGCACTGGGGTCTGTCATGAGAAAACTTGTTTTGTGAGGAGGCAGCACATACAGCACAGTGAGGACAGCAGAGGTGTCACTGCAGAGGTGACAGTCCCTTCCCACTCCATGTGGGTTTTAGTCCACGTGGGCTATGGAAGGAACAAGTCCACAGGGTTCAGCTCTCATTGCTTTATGCAGACACACGCTCAGAGTGTGCATCCAAGACCACAAGAATATAAACGAGGTGCCAAGGCTTTGATCACTCCCTCTTCCTGGCTCAGCACCACAACACTCCCAAGTTCACCTAATTAACCAGCAAGTCAATTTTGCCCATTAGCTGCAGGTCATTTTCAGAAATTACAATCAAGTCTGCAAAAGCTCTGGAAACACAGGCAGGATCAGCACGTTGGGAGAGGAACCATGCTGCTCCCTCGTGCTGCAGACCACAAATTCACCTTTTGGGTGTTTGTCCGAACGAGCAGTGATGCCCAGCCAGGCAGAGCAGCTTTTCCTTTCACATCCTCCTTGTACAAGGCAGTAAAAGTAGATTCAGAGAGTTAAAAAGCTGGTGCAAGGTGAGGTACACTGCAAATCTTACTGCATGCTCTGCATGGGGGAGAGGTTTTACCAGGTTGTCTGCAGAGGCAGACTCAGGAAATGGAACTGCATTGTTGGAAGGTGAGAACTGAAAAGGAACTGGACACATGGCATTGGCCCATGACAGATCTGCCTTTATTTGGTTGTCAGTGAGTAAATCAAGGGTCAAATTTCCACAAATATGAATATATACACATACATATAAATCAGGAACAGTAAGAAAATAAAAAAATAAAATTAATAAAAATTAACATGGGAGGTCACTATTGAATTCCACAGGCTAAATAGAAAGTTTACTTATAAACACTGATAAAGGACACCCTTTATCAGTCTCAGCCTTCCAAACTCTGACATGTTCCAAATTAGTTTTGTTAGCATTTCTCCAGATTCAACTGCATCACCAGGCAACTGAGGCTGCAGAATCTGCATCTCTCTGGGAAGGATGTGACCAAAGAAACCATGTGCTGTTCCTATAAAGCAGCTGATGGCTGATCAGCATGAATTCTGCCTTGGCACCTTGTAAACTACTTCCCTGCACACACTGACTTCTCAGTTAAAACCACAGCCCTGAGAACTGAGCACCTTTTACTGCCTGAGGCCAGGTTGGATGGGACTGTGAGCAACCTGATCTAGTGGAAGGTGTCCCTGCCCATGGCAGGGGGGGTTGGAACTGGATGATTTCCAGTTAAACAATGGTGCTGCAAGAATAGAAGGAATAAACTGTTCTGTGTTCAGCAGACAGGACAAAGAACAAGCTCAAACTGCAGCTCAGACACTTCATATCAGAGTGCAAAAAGCTCCCTGCAGCAGCAACAGCAGCAGCTGGGCACTGCAGAAAATCTCCCTGACAAACCACGGTGGCTTCTAAGAAGAAGATCCTGGCAGACATGTTAGGAGAAGTTTGTGTAGAGCTGTGAAAGGGAAAGCTGCCTCTCCCAATGTCTTCCATCCATTTTGTAAAAGGGTATAAAATTCCAGAAAGCTTTGATTTCACCCCCTGGAGAGGGGCCCACAGTCCTGGCCCTGCCCACACACCCACTGCCCTCAGAGTCGCCCTGGAGCTGAGTACCCGCCCCTCTGTCCCAGCCGTCTCTCAGGAATCACTGCCTTTCACCTCTGAAATCTCAATAGATCTTGCTTAAAATACAACAGAACTCCCTTCAGAATGACTTGTTTAATGGTTTAATGAAGTCACCACTAACGCACTGCTTAAATCCAGACTTCGACCTTCTTTTTCCTACAAACATGGAAAAAAAAAAAGAAATCGTGACTCCACGCTGTTTTGGAATGAGCATTTAAAAAAATGAAACAGGCAATACATTCTCTGCTGCATCAAATCAATAGAAAACTACATGTTACTTGAGCATCTGTGATTGAATGTGAACCCAACAAGATTGTGCAGAAATCCCTGGTGTGAAGGGGCTGTCTGTCCATGTCAGAGCAGAGTCTTGCTCACATCTGGTCAGGAATGCTGTGCCGCTGGCTCAGGGATCTACTGAAATCTGGCTCCTGTCATTTGCCCAATCTGCAAATCCCATCTGAAACTCCTCCTGCTGCTGACACATGGACTGACTCTTTCTCTTCAGCCTGTCCCCATTTCCACAAAATTCACAGGGATGGGGAAGGGGCAGAGGCATAACCACAATTGTGACTTTTGCTCCTTGTTGAACAGGACTGAACAGACACTGGAGAGCACTGATTCTCGTTTTGCTAAGAAAAACCTCATCCAAAAACCTCAGCACTTTTGCTAAGCACAGAGGGGAGAAGAAAACAAATGAAAGAGGTGTAAAAAGCTAATTTTGGGTAGACTCAGGATAAAAAATATAAAAAGATACTATGGAATCAGAATGGCCAAGGTGGGAAAGGATCTCTGGAGACCATCTGGGCCAAACCCCACACTCAAGCAGGGCCACTCAGGACCATGTCCAGACAACTTGTGAATATCTCCAAGGATGGAGACTCCACAACCTCTCTAGGTAAGGAAGCTGTGGCAATGCTCAGAGACCTTCACAGTGAAAGCCCTCCCTTCTGTTCATTTGGAAAACAACATTCACAGATGAAAGAAGCGTGGTGTTCCTGAAGAGCTGTTCCACATGCCAGCTTCATTCATGTTTTCTAGAAATTATTAAATGTGCAGTTTGAATTGAAAAAGCCATTCAGTGAAGTAATTTTTCTTTCGACTCTGGTACAGCCTTTGATTAAATACTGTAATAATTCTGCCTTTGGCACTCTCAGGTGGAGCTACACAAAACCAACAGCCACTGTGCCAATGAAAATAAACAATGTGATATACTCACAGCTCTGTATTCCAAGAACATTTCTTTGAAAGCCAGAAAGTCTGTGAATGTGAGAAGCAGATCAAATATGTCACCTGGCATTTCATCTTTGTGCTGTCTACAGAGAAAAGAAGTTGGGGAGTGAGAAAAAAACGTTATTTTAAAATGGTACAAGGTCAAAAAGGACAAGTAGAACGATATCAGTATTTAAACAAGAATGTTACTGCAGGTTATCATATAGAAAAACCGCAGCTAAACATTACCATGCATTATTTCCAATCCAACTACATTATTACATTTATCTAAACCCAAGACCTAAGAGTATCACATCAGTCCTTGAAAACCAAACCTGTTTATTTAAGAAGCATTACCAATTAAACAGATTCAAATATTTTAAAATACTCAGCTCCCAATTACACTTGATTTTCTTATTCAAGGGGAAAACCAGTGATCTTTCAAAAACAATCTCTTCATGAAGCTGGTTAAGCTAAAAGGGCCCAATGCAAAAGCTGAACACCAACCAAACTTCTCTGAATGCTCCACACAAAAATTGCAATAAAAGAATTTAACCACTGACTGAAACACCACCAGGCTACTGAAGTGGCTGGAAGAAATAAACAAGACCCAGCCTTTTAAGGGTCTGGCTTCAAAGTGACAAGAAATATGAAAATCCTCCAGTGCTCTCATTCCAATTTCTCTTCCTATCCCTTGGAACCCAATATATTTTAGCATGACAATTCAGAAATCCAGAGTAGCAAGACATGCTGAAGGCAAGAAAAGTGGCCAGCCACTGCCTGTATGAACACTTCTTTTTTTAAGTTAAAGTGGAACCAATATCTAAGGGGAGAACAGTCAAACCTAAGCTTTAATCTAGATAAAAAGAAATAACTGAGAGGCACATAAGCCACCCCTCAACCAAAAGCAAAGCAGAGACTTACTGCAATGACACTGTGAAAGCAACCATATCAAACCCACGAATCCGATCAAGCAACTTCTCTTCAATGTATTTCTCTACTAAAGAGATCTGAAAAAAAACCCAGACAAACCACCCCAGTAAGATCACAAAAGATTTCAGAAGCAGATTTCAAACAGCATCCTTACACTGACACCTTGACACTCTCCATGATCCTCACTGGGCATAACTGCAGATTCCTCAGTGGGTGTTGCTGGTTCTCTTCTCACACCAGCCCTGAGGCACAGAGCTGCACATTGTTTGCTGGGAATATCGGTGAGAACAAACACTGACTATTTGTGTTTAAGAAAAAAAAAACTATTTTCAACTGATTTAATGGTACTGATTAGTAAACTGGTTTAGTTTCATGCTTTGCATGAAGGATGTGATTGAATTATCCAGTACAAGATATACTACAACTGGAAAAGAAGAAATTTTGCACATATGCTAAATACATTATTTACTACAGCAATAGGCTAAATTTCTATTCGAGAGAGCTACACATCTTACAAAATATCTCTAGAAAATTTTGCATGGAGCAAAAAAGGAAAGGAACCTAAAGCCTCAGAAAAAACCCTTCTTGCAGATCATGGCTGTGCTTCTGAAGGAGACAGGAATTATGTTGGGATCTGCTCCATGTAAGACAGCATTTTATAAAGGGAGAACTACATAAAGATAAAAAAGCAATACATATGAAAAATAGGAAAAGGTATCTTACATATTCATTAAAAATGTCAGTATAGATGAGCTTGTTTTCTTCCGAGTCATCAAACTCCTGGTAGTGCTTCTCCAAAAAATTCCTCTGTATTAATTGGAAATCATCATCTGACAACAACAGAAATGCAGCACAGAGTTACAAGTTTGGTCATTCTTTCTGTAACACAAACCCACATTCACTGGTCCTCAGCTTCCCTGCTGTAACCACAGAGCCCTGCACACGTGCAGAGCTCATCACATCAGCACCGCAGCTGCTGCCAAACACCAAACCACCACTTCTGACCCATCTGTGGGAGGACACAGGCTGCTGGTGAAATATTACCAAAACAGTCCTGCTCTACATTTATTAATAAAGTTATTTATTCAGAACCTCTTTTTGTTCTGGCTCTAAATCAGCAAAACTTTTGTATTTTTTATTAAGTGAATACCTCTTCCCTACAAGAACTCCATGTTTTCCCCTTTGAATTTACAAATATTAGTGAAACTCCCAGATTAATTTCCAATTGCCAAAGAATTTTTTCCAGTTGAGGAAGAAAAGAGTAAAAATAAACATGGAGGGGGGTCACCATGGAATTCTACAGAACAGGTCTAAATAGAAAGTTTACCTATAAACACTGATAAAGGACACCAGTCACAGCTTCCCAAACTCTGACATGTTCCAAATTAGTTTTGTTAGCATTTCTCCAGATTAAACTGCATCACCAGGCAACTGAGGCTGCAGAATCTGCATCTCTCTGGGAAGGATGTGACCAAAGAAACCATGTGCTGTTCCTATAAAGCAGCTGATGGCTGATCAGCATGAATTCTGCCTTGGCACCTTGTGAACTACTTCCCTGCACACACTGACTTCTCAGTTAAAACCACAGCCCTGAGAACTGAGCACCTTTTATTGCCTGAGGCCAGGCTGGATGGGACTGTGAGCAACCTGGTCTAGTGGAAGGTGTCCCTGCCCATGGCAGAGGGGTTCCATGATTTTTAAAGTCCATTCCAACCCAAAATATTCAGTGATTCTATGACCATCTTCGTGCTTTAAAGCTGGATACAAAGAAATAAGGTTCCCCATCCTTGCAGCTTTCAGTGCTGGAATAGCACCAACTCTCAGACTGCAGCTCAGACACTTTATATCAGAGTGCAGACAGCTCCCTGCAGCAGCAGCAGCAGCAGCAGTTGGGATCTGCAAAAAACTGCTCAGACAAACCATGATGGCTTCTGTGAACATCCTGACAGACAAATTAGGACAAGTTTGGGCAGAGCTGGGGAAGGGAAGGTATCTTTCACAGTGTTTTCCATAAAAATCCCAGCAAGCTTTGATTTCTGTGAGATGCACAAGTATCTTTACTGTTTCTCTAAGAAGCAGTGTATTGCAGTGATGTGGAGAATAATTTTCAAGAGTCATAAGCACACAGAAGACTTTTATATATATTTTTACTACACTACCAGGTTAAGTGCTCATGGGAAGAAAGGAAGGAAAGCTTCCATGAAGCAGGCAGGAGCTATTTTAGCTCTGCTGGCTAATTAACAGAAGAGCAACTGGCAACATGTTTAGCAGCCCTGTTGTTGTCTGTACCTACTTGCAGACCTTACCCATTATGATATCCTCCAGATAGCCAACAACTGCATCAAACTCATCAGAAGTGGTGGAGCTGAAAGCAAAGACAGGATTGCATAAACATATGTTTTGACCACAACAGAAATTAAAGTCAAAAAGTGTTAACATAAGCCTAAGTACAAATAAACCCAGTAATTACAAGATAACTGAAAAACTTTCTAGTTTCAACCTACAAAATAATCCATGGCACTGATGAGAAGACTGCTCCATGGAGATTCTCATCAGGCCTCTACTGTATTTCCTCCCAGTAAGGTGCCTAATTGCAAGGAAGAATAAATGTTGTTTTACTGGCATTACTGTCAAGGTAATTCTAGTTCTGGTGCAAAAGAATGTAAAGAGTATAATTAGAACAGCAAATTAAGCCTTTTCCAACCCACAAATCCCAGCTGCTACCAGTTTCCCTTCTCTTGCATTAACTGCACATGGTGATCACAGAACTGTAGACACTCTAGAGAATATTTTGAAATACTTGGTCTTGTGGAACTACTTAAACTGAATGTATACACAAGTATCGCATAACTGAAGAACTTAAATATTTTTATTATGCAAGAAACATCCTTTTGTGCCCCAAATAAATGGGAGACTCTCCAAAGTTTATTCTATCATGAGCAAATATTAAGCACCACTATGGATCTGAAGTCATCCAGGGAAGAAACCTTTGGTACAAGCATCAGGAGTCTGGATCTATTATTGTGCAACTTGTTCAGACACAGTAAATAATCCATAGGATATCTTTGGCATTCACAGCTCATCCTTACTGGGAGATGAACTCTTCCTATATTTTCCAAGAGATGAAAGACAAGCTTTTCTCACGCGAGGGTAACAAGTCTCAAAGAAACATGGACATTTGTCCTTAAGAAAAAAATTAGCTTTAATCAGTCAAAGCACCATTTAAATTCAGTTGAATGTCTCTTTCTCATCAGTAAACAGAGCAGGATTGCCCTTCAGACAAAGTTTTGAAAAGCTCATTAAAGTTACTTCGCTATTAGAGACTACTCCAGTGAAACTAATCCAATAGTAGTTTAGCCGACAGTTTACCTATAATCAGGCTTGCCCTGATCAGGAAAAATTAAGAGATCTTGGATTTAAAAAGGCGTCTGCTCAGCGAACGATATTCTAGCAACAACATTGCTGATCCCGGGAGATGAGCGGAGCCAAGGCAAGGCCTGGAAAAGCCCACGAGAGGGCGGCCCAGGGCCGGGAGTGGGGCTGGGGACACACCCGGGCAGCTCACCTGGGCTCAGGGCTTCCCTTGGCAAGCAGACTTTGCAATGGATAATTTCCACTCTTTTTTCCCCCTCAAAAAAAAAAACAAACAAAAAAACCCCAAAAAAGCTGCTGCTAGTTTTATAGCTTATCCTAACAGCAACAAAGTGTTAATTTAAACCCTGGTTTAAGTCCGTGCAAATAATGGAATTTTAACTGCTCCAAAAGACATCAATTCCATTTGTTCATACAACACACGTGCTCATCAACCCTGTGGTTTAATTCCCTGTCATCTCGTCATACCCAGTTTGGGCCAGCACAGCCTGTGCTGCTGAAGCAGCCCTGGCACGGGGCTGTTTGTGAGTCTGAGGCTGAAAGAGTTAAATCCATGATGACAGAGGCACAGTCACACATTGCCTTCTGCCACAACTCTCAGGAGAAGGGTATGGCAGACACTTGTGCAATGAAGCAGCATCTAGAACCTGCCAGTGTGAAATTTGGTTGAGGCCACCTGTGAATGGTCTCAGGTTGAGAAGGAGTGCACTCAAACACAGAGGAAGAGTCTCCTCTCAGGATCAATGACAAGACAACAAACTCTTGAAAAGCAGAAATTCTGAATTTAAAATGAACACCAGAAAAAGCAATTTCCAGCCTTATAGTGCTCGCTCTGATCCCTCAGCAGAGGCATCCAGTGCTACACTGACCACAGGGATATTTATTTTGACTTCATCTAAACTCTGCACTGATGTTATTTCCTCTTGCTGCTTTGCATTCTGCACCTTTGTTCTCCTGAGGCAGAATCTACTAATCAGCACGGTGTAAGTTCATTCATGTAATTATACTCCTATTAAGATATTTTAATTAGCAATTAGCTTATTGAAAATCTGACACATGAGAATGTAGCATACTCACGTGGCTACATCCAAACTTTCTCCATCAGAAGTCTCCATTGTTCCTGCCTAGCCAGAGTGGAAGAGATAATCTTTATGCTTCTGCTGTTAGTAGTTATTTCTTCTTTTTGACCAAAATGCTAAGGAATAATGTGACTTAATGTTAATACAAATTCAATTGCTAAATTGCCATATATTTCCCAAAGAGCAAATCAGGAGATAAATTTTAATTTTTAAACATAGGAATGCCAACATCATATTCTTCCAAAGTTACTGTTACTACTTTTCTGTAATAGCCCAAATTCTCTAGAAACTTTTCCTCCCTATTCAGAGAACAGGCTCCAAATGCAAACAGTCCCTATAAAGGGGTTTCGGGTCACCTCTACATCTTTTCTCCTGAAACATCTGTGACTATTACAGAAATGAAGCCAGGTAAGATGAAGATGCCACCCAGCTCCAGCGTGTCCTAGACCAGGCTGGCAGGCCAGGCTTTGGATAGCGATCCCAGGGGCTGTGTCCCGGCCGGACGCTCGGCCCGTGGCTGTGAGCAGATGCCGATCCATGCCGGGGACGGAGCACACGCACCCCGGGGCCGCTGGCGACGGGACCCGCTGCTCCCGCCACCCTCCCTGGGCTGTACCCACCGCCGGTCCTCGGAGCAGCCCCGGGGCATCACCGCGAGTACGGCAGGAGCTGAGCGTCCCTCGCCTCCCCATCCTCAGTCCCGGCGAGGGGGCAAAGCCCTCCAAGCCCTGTCCCTCCCTCGGTACCCAGCCTCTCTCCCTCTCCTCAAAGGGACCCAGGACAGCGGGCCGTCACCCTCCCTCTCCACAAAGCGCCTCGGCAGTGGCATCCCCCCCGGTCCCCGGGAGCGGGCCCCGCGCCCCCTCTCCCGTTGCTGTGACCGCGACCCCGCCCGCACCCACCGCCCTCAGGCCGGCGCGGAGCCCCCTCCCCTCAGGCCGTCTCCAGGGGAACGCGCTCTTCCGCCCCGCCCGCAGCCAATCGCAGCGCGGCTCCGGCGCGCTGGGCCCGCCCCCGGCCCGCCCGCCCAATCAGAGCGCGGCGGGGCCCGCGCGGGGAGGCGGTGCCGCCGCCATGGCGGGCTGGGGAGCGCGTCCTGGCCGGGCCGGCCTGCGGGAGGGACAGGGAGACAACGGTAGTTGCTTGTTAATGGCGCTCGTAAGGCGGGTTTCTTATCAGAGAGTAGAGCTCCGAGGGTTGGGGACAGGGCCCAGCTGCTGCAGCCCAGTGATCAGTGCGCTGACCTGGGCCGCCCCGGCCCTCATGTTCCACCCGAGCGCATATACGCGCCCCGCTCGCACTAGAAAAGGAATTAAAGAACAACAAACAGCCTTCAGGATGTCTTTTATTGTTGAATGGACAACTTTGCTACAATTCATTGGCCCCTCTGAGGGCCTGTGGAGTCACCGCTTCCCATCCCTGTCCCCAGAGCCATGGGGGGAGGGAGCAGTGGTGACGCCGCACTGGTCACGGAGTATCCAGCTTGACAAAGATGCCCCCGGCGTGGATGGCGGCAGAAAGCCAGTCAAAGTGTACAGTCTTTCCCTTTGTGAAATGACCAGGACAGTTCTCTGCTTCTCTGCAACACAGCTCGCCTCCTCTGCCACCGTTGGCTTCCTCTGCCCAGCACCAGCTGCATGGAAGACGGTCTGGGGCAAAATTTTCCAAAGCATTCATATCTTTTCCACAAAGAACACAGGCACTTAGTCCCAGGTCCACAAAGACCGAAAGGCTCTAAGGTCACCTCCAGTCCAAGGGGACAACAGATGCCTGGAAGCCATTGTGGACTTGGGCCTGAAGACCTTAATCTCATACAGCAGTTGATACGAAGTAGGAGTCCTAGGCACTTCTGAAAATTTTACCTCAGTTAATCCTGGCCAGGGAAACCAAAGCCCTGAAGTTACTAGACTCTATTAAGGCAGAGTTCAAAATGGTTCTGTCCCACCTCTTCCCTTGAGTATGATTTGTAACTTTGTACCTTAGGGATAAAAACTCATCATTGCATTTGGAAGCGCTTAAAACTTCATTTCAAGTGATTCTGAGTTTCTAACACCCTTCTGGCAGTGATGGCAGTCACATTTGCTCACAACACTGAGCTGGAAGGGACTCAGCCCTGACTGAAACACGGATACAGCAAAACATTGAAAGGTACAGTCAGCAAGGAAATGAGATCCCTGTGGCACTGATTTGCCAGTCTGACTTTAATCAAACCAGGCATCCAAGGTGGAAGAGAATCCACATTTTAGCAAAAACACTAACCAGCACCCCACTGCTTCTAGATCCAGTCCACATTTGGACAAAAGTCAACATGAAAATGATGGACAGAACTTTCCTAATTCACACATGTCTGGATGAAGTTCAGCACCCTTGAGTTAGCAAAGGCAGAAGGTGAAACGAGTTGCTAGAGAGCTGGATTCTGGGACCTGTGTGCAGAGATCCCAGCTCCTACTGAGGTCAGTAGGAAGCCAGAGCACTCAGCAGGAACAAGCAGCCTCAGCTCTGCTTTGTTAGTGCTTCATAGTACAATAAAGATAATAAATGATTTTAAAAATAAGTTACATCACACCATGAAAATTCACTACAGCAGCCTCTGCTGCTGAATCACTGCCAAGAAGTGGGATGGTTTTGGTGTAAGTTGTGTGTGAATTAGTAAAGTTCTACTATACAGACAGATAATTAAAAAAAAAATCAACGGATACAAGACTTGGAAGAGACTGAGTCATATCCTCAGTTGGTGCAAAATAAGCAGAACCCCACCAATTTTTGTGCTACTTCACTGACACCAGCTGTGAACCCTGATTCCTTGTAGAAACCTAGTAAAAGTCAAGAGCTGCCTACTGAAGTGCATCCTTAACATACAAACATCACAGATGTGTAATTAAAGTGGAGCAGAGATTCCCACTGTATGATCCCTACCAAAAATAGGAAGTGTGGCCCCAAACCTGCTCAGAGCAGGACTGACACGTGGCAAGCAAGGTGCATTTTTAAGGAGTTAAGAATAAGACTGAAACTGCTATCCAAATAACCTTGTTTTAAATAAACTGGTCCAGAATTCTCTATTATTTTAAGATATATTCACTTTGGAAAAATTGAGCTAACTTTCAAAAACAACACTGATTAAAAAAATGTTTGATGATACCTTAAAAAATTCCCAGAATATCAAATTAATTCCAGTCCAGCATTATAATTAGTTAAGAATACCTCCTGAAAATTATAACCTCACAAAAAAATGTGGGTACTGAAGTTAAAAGCATCAGAAACATCATTTACTTGAAAATACCACTGATCTTTTAACGTTTAATAACAAATCAGAACATTCTTTGGAACTACCAAGTTATTAAAACCTGTGAGTTTCTCTACAGTCTCCACACTGTCTTTTCAAATCAGTCTGTGTACAGATTCAGTCTTTGAGCAGTTTAATATCGGAAAAAACAGAGTCTCTGACCAGCAGGAGGCTACATTAAACAGGAAAACATTGGCATTCTTTTTTTAGTACTGACTTCTGCCAAAAATAGAGACTTTCGAGCACAAGACAGCACGGCCCTGTTTTAGGAAATACTTATTTTGTCTTCTTTTCTAAAATGCATTGTATGTGTACTTCCAGTGCAAATTTTTTCAGCACTTGTGACAGGCGAGAAGGAAAAGGGGAAGAAGAGACAACTCCCTCTGCTCTTGCTTGGAGGAACCAATAGCCATAGCTCCTGTCTGCTGAAACCAGCTCCCATTGCTGGCAGCTGGAAATAGCTTATTAAAGATTTCGGTTTTAAGATAAACAGATTACAGGTTAGCATGAAATCTGGCCGTGGCTATGGTTCTATGTGCATAAAGATTGGTTAGAGATGCTTTCCCCTTTCAGTATTGGTTGGAGTTCATTAAAAACAAGTCTGTGGTACTTCTCCACATGTGTCATGAAATGTGAGAGATCTGTCTGACTCGGGTTTGGATTTCCTGTCGACACAAAGGGCAGGTCTCCAGTTGCAAGGCACACTCCATGCACAGGTCACTGAAGGAGAAGAAAAATCAGTTAAAGCCTGCTTTTACAGTATGAAAAACTGATCAACAACAACAAAATAATACAAGCACTAAGCAGTTTAGTCCACCTGCCAGAGGCACAGTCAAGTTAAGTCCCTCAGTGTGGAGATTAGGCATTGCAAGTCAGGTGTTGTGGATCCATTTAGAGGCTTTGAGAGGAGCTCCTGCTGCTCAGCATCTCCCAGACCTGCAGCTGCTCCTGCAGTTGGTCAGGATCCCGCTTCCCTGTGCTCATTAATCCCAGCACTCATGCTGGTCTGGAGAGCAGCAGCTCCAGTGCCCTGCAGCAACTTTACTTCTTCCTGGCACACACCAGGCACATCTCTTTTTAACTTTCCAGCATCTAGACACATGGCAAGACTCCTTCCATGAGTGCTCTAAAACCCTAGGGAATTTGACTTAACTAGATTTATTTCCTAGTAGGCTGCTTAAAGGCAGGAAAGTGCTATTATGGTGTAACTTGTACTGCTGTTTTATTTTTAGCTTTTAGAGGAATTTGTGACTTGAGACAATTTCATTAAGTGTTCAACAATTTGTTAAACATTTCATGAGTATGTGAGTATATTATGAATTTTCTGCATTCCTCATGTGATCTGGATTTTGCAGCACCAGTATCAAGTACTAATCAGTAAAGCCTTTGACATCAGGGAACTAAGACTCAGTAGCCCAGGGCAGCACCCAGATGTAGCCTCAATACTTCCCCAAACACACACACACAATTAGGGGTTCAATCTGCTCAGGTCTAGAATGAGGGGAACAGTAGGAATACTGTGTTTAACCCCTGCATATCACATCCTTAAAAGGAGGGAAGGTTATTTCCTTTATCCTGGGGAATCAATCAAAATGAGTAGGGACTGCATATGGCCTCATCTAAGCTGAATGTCACATACACATTTTCCTATTTCTTTGATTTTGGGCTTTTTTAAGGTTTTACCTGTGTCCACACGGCCTGAGTTCTGTGTCTGCTACCTCATCACAGCAAAGCGTGCAGCAGTTCTCTCTGATACTCACTTGCTTCAGCAAAGCTAGGCGCCTGTGTCTGAAGGAAGGGAGACAGATCCCCCCAAAAAATTAGTTTGACTCCAAGCAACAGATTCAAAACTAGTCTGAGAATTGCATCAAGGCCAACATAACTCTTGCTTGTGCTACACCACACTGCTGCTGATAAACATCGATCACAATTTCCCACAAAAAAAAGCTTAACACACCCAGAGACCTGCAAAACAGTCTTTGCTTTCCTATTTTGGTCTGTCAGAAAGGGACAAAGAGGGGATTAAATAACAATTCTCCTAGTTTCCACAGCTGAACATTTAAAGACGTTGTTCTTTGTACATGGGTACTTCTAAGCCTTAAGAAAAAAACCCTGTACAAATAAACCTCACAAACCCATGTATCAACAATATACAGAAACCCTATAATGCTCTAACACAGTTTAAAAGAATAACAACTGCAAATTAAATCAATGCTCCAGTATGGCAACAGCCACAAGGAAGACTAAATAGATAAAAATCCCTCATTTGATGAAATAAGACATTTCCCATCTGGAACACACACCACTCATCAAAACTGCTCAATGGCAGGATGATGTGTCTTACCATAACACCAGATGCACTAAATTCAGCACAGCTCTGCATGAGTTTATGTAAAATCCAGTAATGGATAATTAGGGTCCACTCATATAGGCCTTTGCCTTATATCCTATCACTTTTAAGATGATCAAAGCTATCTTTTAATTTAGGATTGGCTTATCATTTCCTAGCAGTTCAGGGTGTAGGGCAGGGATGATCTTTGTTTACACAAAGAACAACAGTGTCCAACCTTGAATGAAGCCTTTCAGTGCTATTGCATAATGAATAGGAGGCCAAATTTCACCAGTCAGGCATCAACAGGAAACCAGTCTCCCCCAGTTGGTCTCTCATCTTTTGGCACAATCATGTAACAGCTCTCAGAGCTATTGCCTGAACACTGCAAGAGCAGTGCCAGAACAACACCAGTCCCATCTGAGCATCTGCCAGAAACTGCAAACTCCTCATCCAGTGTGGGACACTACTAAGACAGAAGAATACTTAATTTGAAAAGGGAGGGTGACAAATTTGTACCTAACAGATCATCTTAAATCAGACTCTCACTTAAAGCACCTGCAGTCACAAGCAGGCGTAATTTACTCTGGCTATATGCAAGCACAAGAAGATTTTGCAAGCTGCATTGGATTTTCTCTGCATAAATACAATATCCTGAGCCTCAGACTTTGCCAATGTGTGACTCCAACCCAGAAGTAAGGGTTTTCTTTTCTTTTTAAACACTAAGATCTTTAAGTACCTCAAATACACTTGATCAAAGCAAGGTAATTCAAAACCAGTCTATGAATTTTACTACAGCCAGGGTACCCCTCCAACAACCTTGCCCTCACTTGATTAGTTGCAACTTCAGTTTGTTTCAGTCATATACATCAGCACCAGTCTGAGGGCCATCTTCAGATGAAGCTGGAAATCCAGGGTACATACCAGACTACAATGTATTTGTTACTGTTTGTGTTCCAATAAGTTCTTTTATTACTAATAACTTAAATCAGATGAGCTGTTAGTTTTCATTCCTGCCAGAAATTTGGGAAAAGCTAAAGAAGAATGTATCCAGACCTGTTTCTATTTGGTTTGAATTATATTTAGGTGGGAAAACACATCTAAATTTGAATAACCTTTGTCAGTATTATCACTCAAAAATGGGGAAATTTTCATCAGGACCAGAAAAAAGACAATTTCAAGACTTGCAATAATTCAGCACCTCCATGCTGCCAACACCACAAACTAGGTCAATTTTAAATAGCACGTTTTTTTTTTAATTAAGATTATACCTCCTCAATCAACCTAATAATTCTTGGATGGCAGAAGGTACTTTTACTAAAACAGCTTACTATGTGGTACTGGTTCATTTTAATTTAGCTTAATATTACAAGATATATTTTAATGTAATCGATTTTGGTTGCCTATCTCCTGCCCTACTGATGAAATGGCACTGGAGCCTACTGTCTCATCCTTTTAGAAGAGGGACCTATGGAAGTATGACCCCATAAGAAATTAATTTTGCTGACTACAAGGCAAGATTTCACAAGTTGTAAGTGAAGCATTTTATTTGTCTGCATGCAAACACACAAGGTAGGAGGATTACCTGGGCAAAATGATTTTCTCTTCTGCTGTCAGAAAGGCATGATCATTGAAGGTACTAAACTTCATTGGTGGTGGGTACTTGAAGGGTTTTGCCCCAAAGTTGAACTCACATTGTTGATAGGACATGAAACTTGCTGCAGCAAAAAAGCCTGATCTGCAACGTGATGAACAGGAATTTTAAAATGACTTAAATAATAGCAGAGCTTTCCAGACATGTTACTGTCACCATTTGAAAAATATACCCTGAGACAGAAACAAGTTTAATACCAGTGTTTTGCAGCTAACTGGCAGAACAGTAAGTTGCAGCTGCACATACTTACCTGTTTAGTTCTCAACTCCTGAATTTACTATCAGGATTTATCTGAATTTCTTACCGAGTCAGTCAAAAAAGTCTGCCTACTGTAAAACTTGTATTTCAAAACCACAACTATCACCTCTTTCAAATTCACTGAAAGGACCAAAGTTCAGTAATACCCCAAGTTCTAACAAGTACTCAAGTTTATCAATTACATACTCAAAGAACAGAGCATTAAAAGCTGAATGAAGAAGATAGCAGCTCTTTAAATTGAACTGCTCTTTGCCTGCATCTTGAAGTTTATTTTGAGAAGAAAACATGGATGAAATTATTAGCATGGTATGATTAATTGACAAAGTACTGTAATGTTTAATTAAGCTGCATAGGAAGCTGCTTTCCCAAGTATTACACCAGCTTATCTTTTTCAAAGTAAAAGGCTGAACTTCCCTATGAGAGTTAGAGGAGTTCACTGTGTTTTAATTTTAACAACAGTTGGCAAAATAAGCCCAACACCTGCCTGCAATACTACCAAGAGACATCCTCTGATGAATATTCCATGTGCTACTCCAGGAGCTGGCCCCAGTGAACAGCAGTCAGTTAACAAGCATTCTCCAACATTTACAAGATAGGCTTTATTTTTCAGAAGATAAATTCTTCAAGCACCACAAAATTGTTCATCTTTGCTCCAGCCTCATTCTATTTTAATGCTATGCTAATTTGACAGTGTAAAACATTGAGTTGAACCTACCTTTGGAAAGTATTTATTTTGGACCCTGAAATCCACCTGTAAAATTATATCCCTCTTACTGATTTCTAAGCAGCTTTCAACAGGGAAACTTGCTTAATGATGGCTTCAGGTAAGTAAATATGATTTTACATCTCAAATTGGAAACTCTTCATATAATTAAAACAATTATCCACAGAGGTCATGTCCTTCCAAATGAGCAGATACTTACACAGCAGATGAAAATACTTGCTTCTCAGCAGGAAGCTGGTTTCCATTTAAATAGAAGATCATTTGCTTTTCTTGCAAGTCTAGTAGAAATCCTATTGTGTCTCCTTACATGCAAAACAAAAATAATTTAAAGATTTCATTTCTGTTAAATGCCAACAGCTGAGACAGTTATTGTTTCAAGTATCACATAGGTCACTGTGAGTTGTCTTACTTAAAAGGAACTGTTTGCAAAAGCACAAAAGAAACATTGATACAGACAGCAACTAAAAAAAAACCCCAACCCAAAAAACCCAAGAGAAAATAGTAAAAAAACTTAAGTATTTTAGTCTGCCAGAGCATTAATACTATATAGTTGTAGAAGTATTGCAGAGTATTTGCCAAAGCCAGAAGAAAGCTGCCCTCTGTCACTCCTTGGCTATTTTACACCTGTTGAAGATAGACTTTAGCAAGTGGGTATTCTGAGGAGAAATTTCCAATATGCTTGTGCTATTTACTTTTCAGACGTGTTTTAATTTAGCCATCCTTGGGGGAAAATTTTAATAGAAGAGAAGGCGGCACAGTTCACACAAGCATGGCATGCACAGAATCCTACCAAGATTTCAAAGCTGAGATCAAGAACAGAACTTTGCTGTCCAAGTAGTTATCCAAGAATTTAAAGTAAGCAAGACAGTGCAACTCCTCCTTAAAAAAGAAAAAAAAAAAAGTCTAATTCAGAGATCAAGGTTTTTTCCCTTCTCTAAAACAACTCTTTCAACCCAGAAAGGAAGATTTCAGCCCTGTTGTGTACGACTTCAAACATGTGGGAAAAGGTCTAATGATTAAATGTCCAATATTAATTGGTGCTATGATTCTTACTCTGCATTGAAAAGAAAAAGCATTTAACCAACTAGAGTCTTTTTACACAGACTGGGGAACAAGACTGTAGTGCCCACTGTGCACATTTAAACCACTGCTAAAGACACAGTAATTATTAAACTTCTACGATCATCAGAATTAGGCAGTAACTGCTTTGTTCACACTTATGATCAGGCACCTGCAAGGGGAAAAAGTCCTGTGCAGAAATCTACAGTTAGGATAAACAGGAGAAGATAGACTGAATACCTTCTTTCCAACAGGGATGGGAGTGTGGTTTACTTCTGGCATTATACCAAATCAGCTGCCGGCAGCCATCGTATGCACAGGAGTATTCATCGTCCCCAATGCCGTAACCTTCCTTTAGAAAGGGAGCAGAACATTTCAGCCTGCAGCCATTCCTCACACAGAGGGGCTAAAGTGTACTTTCATTCACCTAAACCACTCTTCCAAGAGCAGGAAGAGTTTCTCCCTCCCCCCATGAAGGTAATTTTTTTCTTCAAGCTAGTCTTAGTTTCATTTTCACATCAAAAGGGAATTTGTTGGGGT
Source organism: Lanius collurio (assembly GCA_020086605.1). Taxonomy (NCBI): domain Eukaryota; kingdom Metazoa; phylum Chordata; class Aves; order Passeriformes; family Laniidae; genus Lanius; species Lanius collurio. The sequence continues at coordinate 3,854,755 of JACBWW010000023.1, forward strand.
GAGGAGGAAGGGAGAAGGTGATATTGTTTCCAAAGTGTCTTCCACTCTTTGTGATCTCCAATCACTGCTGTCTGTTAAAGTATTTAAAAATCCTAGTACCCAAACAGGTTAAATTTTTCATCTTAAAAAGTCACCACAGAATAACCACTCTCTTATCTTGGAGTCCCAGTCCCAAACCTGTAATGCCTTCCCTCACAAGACATCCATGTGCCACTAGAACCCACAGCACACAGAGAAACACACAGGCCCTCACCTAATTTGTTGCATATTGTGTCCCTTTCAGTGCCAGCCTCCCTCAAATTGTGAAAACATTATCAAGTGATAGTCCTAAGGTCCAAGGCAAACACAAAACTAAAGAGTTTCGGAGAGGGAGAAAAATCTGTCACATAGCAGAGCCCAGCTGTGAAATCCAAAAGCATTATGGAAGGTAAGTAACTTCCTCATGCTCAGCAGGGCTTGTCTGGAGTGCAAATACCAGACAGCATCTGATTACACAAGCCTCTCATGTCCCAAATTAAAGCTAAGCCCAGCTAATGGGTGTTTAATGTCATATTTACGACAAGTCTTTTTGTTACAGATGTTGTAAATAAAGAGCATATGGCTTCTGAGGCCTGTGTTTGTGACATACCCAGAGGATAATATCCTTGTATTTCAGGCACACACCTGATGAATAAGAGCAGCATTAGGCCACCAGCAAAACAGCTGCAGCAATAGAAAAATCATCCTAATTTAGAGATGACATCTCCCATTTTCATACCTTGTATAGGACATAGTCACAGAAAAATGCACACAACACCAAGCTCCTTAACAGTAAGTGGGAAAAAAAAATCTTTTAAGCCTCTTAGCAGTCTAAAGGCAGACACATGGCCTTTTATTTCAGACAGTTTCTGTAACAGTGTCTACAAGGACTGTGCTCAGCACAGGTTTGCATGGTATTTTTGTTTGCTTGGTGGTTTTTTTCCTTTCATGTAGGTTTTTTTTTTACTAAAATCACACTTCAATTCCATTCTAAAAATGTGGGACTGGACTTTGGATGTGACACAGAGAGATATGCATGTTATACATCAGCAGAAGACAATGCTATTTCCATGAATAATTACAAGAAATAGAGCAAGACCTCTGAACTCACAGGAATACTTAAGTTAAATGGTGAGAGAAGCTACTCCTGCATTCCCATTGGGTTTCTTGCCCCTGGTGTTTGTTTAATCTCCTTAATGTATTTTCTCTCATACTCCCACAATCAATATTTACTCACATTTGGGCTATCTTCATATTAGCTTCTATATTTGACTCAGCTGTAGAATGACTTTTTCTATAATAATCAGAAATGAGCAGTTTTAACTGCTTATCTCTATGTTAAATATATAATTCTTCTCCTAAAATAAATTCCAGGTAGGAACAGAAAACCATGCAATTCCAACAGTAAAGAAGGGCTACAGGTGAATTTCTCACTCAAGCTTAGCCAGTAGAAGTGCCAACTTAAAATCCCAGCACTGTTTCCATTCTCAGCACTAGGCTAGGCCTAACATACCTTTTGTCCTAAAATTCTAGCTTGCACTTCAATGAACTTTAATAGTCATTTGGAAAGCTGATAATATGGAAAATTAACTCTAAGCTGAAGTAGACAAGTTTTTGGGGTAGTAATCGTTACTTTTTCTTATTATGGAAATACTGAAACAAGTTATACTATAGCATAAAAAGCATACAAAGTTTCTAACAGCCATACAGAGTTACCACAAAGATTTAGGAAGAACACATAGTGACATCTCCATGATGATTGACTATGTTTGGACTTCATGTGCACATGGCACATTTTGCTTTATTGCCAGCAAGTACACAGTCTTATAAGTAAATAGTAGGAAGAAGAATATTTAGAACTAAGAATAAGATACGAAAGTATCTGGATGAGAGGGACAGTAAAGCAAACCATAAAATAAGACAGTGTACTTGTTCTGTACTCTCAGGAAAAGGCAAGAAGGTAGAGGATTTAATCTTTTTGGAATCCTTATTTTTAATTAAAAAGAAGCTTTTGCATTCCCAGATTGTATCATATTCCTGCTAACAGCAAGTCCAATGACACCATGTTATCCCAGAGTGAATTTTAACTAATTCCCTTGCAAAATTTAATTTAATAGGAAAATATGTTAAAAGAGGATGATGAAATGGCTGCTTGGTGACCTGTGTAAAAGACAGTGCATGAGAAACTGCTGTTCCTAGTGACTTATTGTTTACTTCCAAAACCAGACAGGAACTACTGTTATCTAAAGAATTTCCAAGAGATTATGCTACAAGAAATAAGTTCCCTATAGCTTCCAGACAACAGCCAGCACATAACAAGCTGCCTCTGCTGCAGCTCTGGATGACTTGGGTGAACAGTGCCAGTCTGTAGCAATGACAATACTGACTTCTCTTGTACCACCAAAGTCAGCAAAACCAGCTCTTCATGGACACAGAAAAATTGAAAGAAACAAGCAAGTGCTCAGTTATGACCACAGAATAACCAGAGCTATTTCCATAGATGTTGCAAGAAGCAAAACACTGATATTACATCATCAGCTCAATGACATTACAGGTACTCACATGGTTGAGAAATTTGCTGTCTTTGGTTGCCCATCCTATCTGCATCACTCCTGAAGTAATGACTGTAACTTCATAGTACCAGACTCCAGAATCGACACAGAATGTGCATCTTACGCTTTCAAAGGACGAGGCATCACATCGTGCCTACCAAACAAAAACTCAGTGTCTACAAAATCAGCATTCAAACACCTGTCTTCCCTGGACCAAGTTTCTTGCACATAAGAATATATCAACATAATTTTAGATGCATTTCAGACAAAGTGACCACTCTTTATAGCAGTAGTTGTCACACAAACTAGTGAGTAGGCAAGACTGAAAATTGTTCAGTGGTTAAGCCACAGGCAAAAAAAAAAAAAAAAAGGCAGAAAGTTGACAGCAACAATTTAAAGATTAAGATAACCAAGACAAGAAAGCATAAATCATTGGTTATTAACTGATTCCTGGTATGAAGGACAATTATTAACATAATTCAATGTTAATTCATGACAATTCACCTCTAAGTAGTCAAGCAAGTTTTTAGAAGGAGTTACAGAGGAAGGAAGAAACCCCACGTGGCCAAGACAGAATTCTCACTGCTATGAGCTTTTCAAGATGAGACAGGACAAACAACAGAATGATACTTTTACTAAAATTGTTCACAAAGTAAATGAAAAGCCATCTGACTCTAAGAAACCTCCTCATTTCCCTGAAGTTTTGGGGCACAGGTACTTCACTTTAGTGTGAACATTTCTACAACTGAAATCAGTGTGGAAATATTACAACTCTCTGATAACAAAGCAAGTTTTCAGCACAAAGCTGGCAGAGAACTTTTCATTCTAGAAAAATCCCAGGAGCAAGTACAAAAGCAAAACCTGCCTTTTTCTTCAGCCTCTTTTTCAGGATGAAAACACGAAACAATTTCCTACCTCTAATCCATGTGGTGAGATCTTCAGGTATTCACTGACATCGTTACTGTTCAGCATAGCCCTAATGTTGGTCAAGTCAACCTTCTCATATGTAAACTGCCTGCCTTCTTTTAAAACTGAAAAAAAAAACCAACCCCAACCAGTTTTAGTTACTGCTTCAAAACTTGATTTTAAACACTTCATACACTAATAGCCAGTCTCTCTAGGATCCAGGTAATTTTTGGCCTAACTGAATGAAACACTTAAGATTTTGCCTGCATGAAAACAGCTTCCAATACACTGTGTGTTAAATACCCTCTAAACATGAAAGCACAACCTGTGCCTCTGACTAGAACTCCCACAATATAATTAGAATTTGCAGGAAACCCACAGGCAAATGGAAGGCAGCCAAGGTCACACCAAGGTGCCCGTGTTTCAGGATTTACCATTGTATTTGTATATTCAGTAGGGAAAGTTTTTCTGATTCATAACAGTGGAAACAGATTTGGGGATAGAGAAGAAGGGGAAAACAAGGATTTAGAGGTTTCTACTGTCTCATTTTTAAGTGATTCAAGTGCTGAACTTGAACTGAGCCACAGCAGCTCTCTCTCTCTCCCTGCTTGCCCTTTCTACACAGAAGGATCAGAAGCATTTCTCTTGCCAGGTGTCAAATTGCTGACACATACATGTTAATTTACAAGTCAAAATCTTATCTTAGGACCCTTCATATAACTCAAACTTGCTACAACACTTACACAGACATTTACTAAACACAGCTGCACTGGATTTCCATAAGCTGACTAAAGCCCCTACAGCCCAACAGACCTTTTACCAAATTTATCTAGAAGACATTAGAAAATATAAGGTCATTAGAGTTGCTGCACCCTTGAAATCACAACTAAATAAGCAAATTCAGTGATTTTTAGTCATCCAAGAGATTGACTTAGAGCAGCACTTTGCCAAACACTTTTTACTTTTTATCACAAAAATCAAGAAGTATATTTACTTTAAAAAGTCTTTAGTTATTCTTTGAGCCACTGCACCAGTGGGGAATGATCACAGGAGTGGCCATCACCAGGACATGTCAGTAATCCAGATGTTCCACAGAGACAAAGCTACACTGCTGAGCCACTCAGCACATTTGCTGAAGTGTGGGTTACAAGAAATTGGTGCAAAGAAGAATTTTCCTTGCAGCTCCAACTTGCAGAGTACAAACCACTTCCTTTCAAAAACATTTTCCTTGCCAGAATTTTCTTTCCATACAATTACACTGGATGTATTTGTTGGTGTGGGTGGTTTTTTTGTTTTGTTTTCTTTTTCAAAGAGATATTACAAATCCAGTCAGGTACACCAGATGCTCATACAAAACAAACACAAAGCAGTCCTTTATCTCTTTGGAGGAGTGATTACTATTAAATGAATCCATCATTTTGTTATACCTACACAGATTGTCTAAACTCCACTGGGCACAGAATCCAACCTGGCGTTTTAAGTAGTCTGGATTATCTGTCCACTTCTCCAGCAAGATCAGTTGGTCACTAATGCACGATTCAGAAACTGTCAATTTATTTTCACCTGCAATTTAAGAGCAAAAAGAATAATTTGTGTGAGGGGTAAGTTTAGTTAAATATAGTAACATCCTACAAATGTAGTAGAACTCTCTACACACATCTGAACTTCAGTATAACAAGTAGCATGAAATTGTTTCCCCAAGCAGATGTGGAATTATCTTCATTCAGATTTACCACTTCTCAGCATGGAGCTGCATCATCAAGAGACCGATCATGGCTGTTCTCCATCTCTCCCATACTGATTTATTTCTTTTCAAGTAACAAGGTCTCATGTCATAAGTCATTATGTAGTAATTTCTAAGATGAGAAGTATGTAGTAATTTCTAAGATGAGAAGTATGTAGTAATTTCTAAGATGAGAAGGACTGAGTTTCAGCAAATCTCTTAAAGGTTTTTGGGTGAGGGTGTCATTAAAGCAAAAAATATTTTTTCCTGCCTACAAACTCCCAATCCTAACTGTTGTCCAACTCTAATACAGATTTATGGCAGTGACAAAGGCCTCATCTCACAAATCCTTCTATAGCAATTTCTAACAGGGAAAATAAATTTCAGCAAGTATCTCAAGGGTTTTGAGGGGTAGAGGGATGTCACTACAGCAATAAATACCAATGCAGACTCTCATGCTCACGAGTGATCAGGTAAAGCAATGACAATCATGCAGCAGAAGTCACAGTGTTAAGAGCAATACCAGGCCAATACTCACTTGTTTGTGCAAACTTCTCCAGTGCTATTAGTGCAAAAAGCATCACTGTCGGGTGGGACTGGAAGTTCTAAACATAGGCAGTACGAAAAAATTAATTAATACCCAGCACAGATAGAGCTGCAAGTCTGTGACAGAAGGTTTTAGGTTCAAAGGAGTCTCCAAAGTTCCTGTATTTCACCCTCCTGTGAAGAGCTGGTTCAAATAGATCAGAGCCTTGTTCCATTGACTTCTAATTGTCTCCAAAGATAGAGATACAGATGGAGATCCCACAGGCTCTGGAATCTCAGTTTTCTATAACATACACTACTGATATTTAGCAGACATGACTCCAACTTCTCACAATAATAACAATAAAAAAAAATTGCATTATAATTGCTATGTATGGGTACATACAGAAAGATCAAAGACACTTACCAAGCTGTGAAGTAAATACTCCAATATACCTGGGCTGAGTAAGCCTATGCTTGCAGGACCTGCAAGAACATCAGAAATGAAATGCCTCCATGGGAACTACCACATATCCATCACCACAGATCTTTTAAACACAAGGTAACAAATTAAAGAACACCAAAGAACTTCACAGCAGAGTCAAACTATAATATTAAACTATCATCATTGTTACCAGTAAAATACTTGATGCACATCTAATAATTACAGTTACTGGCACATTAGTCCTGTTCAGTTCACTGCTCTAAGTGGGTACAGAGTTCTAGCCACACTTCTGAGACTTTGTAGTAAGACTCCAGCAGCCTCCACGCAGCATTTTTATGCTCATTACTTTTCAAAAGAGACTGTCTCCCCTTTACTTCCAGAGTCAATGTGTAAAGACCAGCTCCATTTATCAGTAGCTCAAAATAAGCAAAGCTGAGCACCTGATATGGCCAACTTGATACTTAATTATACAGTTTGCAGCAGCACCAGAGCAAGCAGCCAATTTAAAATGGAAAAGCCCTGAAATAGTGTCCACTTAATCAAGAGAGAGACACAAGGGAATCAAGCTCTGGCATCTGCAAACCCTTAAAAAATTGCAGTGGGTTCCAACACTTCATTAACAGATTTGTTGCCTGAGCTGACACAATGAGATCTGTGTCCACTAAGATGAAAGTAGAGACAGTATCTCCTTTTGACTTAGTGTAATACAGTAGAAGTATCACAGTACAAAAATACTTCCAGACATCATTCTTTACTTGTTTTTTTTTTTTCACAGAAATACAGTAATTGGGTTTTAATAACCATTAGGTGACACCGGACAATCTCTTTTTCACCTCTATTTTCTATCCACTTTCAAAAAAGGAGCAAAAAACTATATACAAAACAGATCATCAGCAGAAAGGAAACTCAATCATCAGTTTCCAACAGTGTACTAGGAAAGACAGGGAATAAAAATTCTATATGAAAAGTCACCTTAAAATAGAATCTTAGCAATTTTCTTTTAAGCAACACAGAAGAGAATCTTTTCAGCTATCTACAATAGAATAAGACATGTCTACTGGAAAAAGCATATTTCTTTTTTATTTCTTTACACTTGATACTCCTACCTATACTCTAGAGAATGTGTCCTCAGTAATTCAAACCCAGAGTGGGTCTGCAGAAGAGACTGATTACCAGTGCTAAGGCAATATAACAAACAGTGATCTTCAATCACTAACCACACATCAGAAGGATTTGTGAATGCCTCATTCAAACATTTGAATCCACCAGATTCCGTCATGCCTGGCACCTCCTCGATGCAGAACACCATTCAGTTCTAAGAAAACACTTCTGACCTAGTCTGCATCATGAGTGCTAAAGCAGAAGGTGTTGCAGTGAGCCCCAGGTGTTGTGAGGAGAACCCCAGGGCTTTACCTGCTAATTTCTCTGCCAAGCAGCCGAGCACTGCAGTCGTGTTCCGGTGCTTGGCAGGGTGACAAGCATCCTGGCAAGCAGCAGCTCCACTTAAGTTTAATATTTCAGTTAACTTCTGTAATGCATCCTGCAAAAGAAAAACCAGAAATCTCTTCAACTTTACTGACAGATACAGTTTCCCCTAATTCAGTATGGTTCAACAGATGGATTTTAGGCTACATTACTAAAGTCAGCATCGTATTAACCAGCTCGTGCTGTCTGTATCTCCTAAGACAAGGAGATAACAAAGGACAGATGAGAAGAAAAGATCAATAGATGCAAGAGCTGTATCTTTAAAACTACCACCAGATTGTCATTGTGATCACTAGCTCAGGACACTTCTGGACACACCTAAGTGAGCTCCTCGTGGCAATAGGAACCAACTAGCACATATGGCACCATTGCCATCTGATCTATTTCCAGTGTCCTAAAACTCACACCCTTTTCAAAAGAAAGGGTGTGTTTCAGATTTTAGAATTCAGGACTAAAGAGACACGCCCCTTCCCCAAAAAGCCCACACTTCCATCATAAATTTAGGATGTTGTCAGCTTTACAGGATGGCAAACTATATTCTTGAGACCCTAAATGGTTTTCTGTAGTCACACAAATTTAGGAAGTAACCAATAAGGGTAATAAATCTAACATGTCATGCTTTGACTTCTTTTGTTCAGGCAGTAAGGTATCAAAATTCAAGATAGGTCTAGAGCATACTCTGCATTTTCAGGGTAGTTAGGGGTTAATCTAGAGCCAGAAAAAGTCATCCCACAGGGAAAACCCCACCCCGAAAAGTTCCAAGTCCTCCTCAGCTTTCCAGACTTCATGAAAGTTTCAGCTGATTCATATTGAAACTGCATAATCTCAGGCAAGGATCTAATTAAAATAGAACTCCTCATATTGAAGTCATCAGCAGCCATTTGGAGGAAAAATGAGCACTGCTCAAGTTGAATAGATGTGGTTTTTTGAACTGTGTTCTGAGCCACACTCAAATCAGTTGTCTGTGCTAGTCTGAGGTCTGTACAGAGATGACACTGAAAAGTAGTTATGTTCTTAAAAGGAAAGTCACAAAACAGAACTGATGAGCAGGACTGAGCTAAGTGGAAAGAAAAGAGAAAGAAGAAAGAATGACTGAGCTACAGACTTGGGATGGAAAAGACTCACTAAAATTAGACTCTTGACATACTCTAGTACTGCTTTTAGCCATTATTAGAACTGTCAGAGAGATCAACTATTTTGAGTTAAATAAAGACTTTATAGAATAAACAGTTTACTGCACTGCCCTTTAAACTTTATGGACTTTATAGCCTGCAGTAACAGAAAATGAAATACAGCTTGCTGCTGTTCTCCAGCTGTCATGGGAGTGAGGCACTGACTCAAAATCTGTAAGACAAAAAACTTATAACTTATCCTGTACAGAAAGAAAATGAACAGCAGCACACACTTTACTCAGTTGCATGTGGCCAGCAGACCCCACAGCTGCAGCTCCTTGTGCTGTAAAGGGACTACACAGGAAAAACCACTGTGCACCCCAGAAAAAAGGCACCTCACTCCTTTTGTCTTGATACGGTCAACTATTTTATAGCAAACGCCTTAAAAGTACCCAAATGGAAGTCATGTGGGTTTTGAAAAATAAATCATTTGATTGCCAAGTACATTGTAGAGCAAAACAAAAAATCCAAAATCACTCTTCCTATGATTCATTTGTAGTGGTCTCCATTCCCTGATCTCTTTTTCAAAGCAGACAAAATTTCCAGTCATAGCTTTGTTTTCAAAATAATTCAGTAGTCTATATGACAGTCATAATACATTTCTCTTGTTTAAAAGTCTGAGATATAGCCTAGAGGAAATAAATCCACTTCAGGTAGTTTGAGAGCTTGACCAATTCTCCAGTCACTGATGCAACCAGCTCTTTATATCCCTAACACCACCAATGGAAGACTAAAATTGGCAGCATCAGGAGCTTGAGAAATGAAAGCTGCAATGATGTGATCATGAATTTCTGAAGAAACGAGATCATGGCAAACATTTGAAGACAGACCAGTTCTCTGTACAAACATTATGTTTAGCATCCTAAATACCTGAGGTTTTCACTTGCACACCTGCACCAACAGAGTATGAACACCTCAGGTCATTTTCCACCCAAAACCAGATTAGTGACCAGTAAAACAAAAGTGTTCTCATTTGCCAAAGCCACACATAGATATTTCATAGTTAAAAAATGTCATTTGTTTAGCTTAACACACCCATTTTGTTGCATTCCTCATTTGCAGGGCAGGAACAATTTTACCAGTGACTTGAAAACATTCAGCTTTGCAAATCTGAGAACAAAAGGGCAGAACTTGTGCAGCTTCTGCAGCACCTGCACACCATGCACAGTGTAAGTACCACATGGCAGGAAAGAGTGGCAAGAAAAGCAGCCAAAACCCAAAGATCTCTCGTTCCTTCCCCATGAACTAAATTAACCTTTTTTTTTTTGTGAATGCTCCTAGCATTAATTAGCATTTAGGCACTAAGTCACCCCAAATTACTCAAAGTTGAATGTTACCCCCATTTTCTGAACCACTATCAGTCTTGCATCACTGGTGAAACCCATCCAGAGAGATCACAGGTGTGGCAACCACGAATAACTGACATTCAGCCACAGATAAACACATCTGCTTTCGACTCACTTTTGTTGGCAGTGGACATTCATCAAGCAGTAGCGTTATAACAGCTGGTCCCAGGGGATCTTCTAATGGAATAACTCTAATTAAAGATTGGACAACTTCCAACCAGCCTTCATCTGTTAACCACAAAACAGAAGTCACACTCAGAATTAACAATGCAACCCAGAAGCATGCAAAATGCATCCCTAAATGTAAACTGAAAAATCCTCAGAATTACCCAGAGTGAGCTTAGAGACATTGGGAAAAACAGTTTGCTTTTTACACCACTATCTTAGTTGGCAGTAGGTTAGAAGTTTACATGCAAGAAAGAAAAAGTTTACAGCAGCTTGGATAATAGTGAACACCTCTACTGTTTGTAGAATAGTCTAGCCCAGACCAGAGCATCCTTTAGTTCCCCCACTACTCTTAGGAAGGAATACTCGTGGTGGTATGAACAAGTACTTTGTTCTAGTATGATACTCAGAGTTCAGTATCCAGTGTCAACTCTCAAAGTGTTAAATGCTGCATACACAATGACACTGAGGAAATACTTCTTTTAACCAGAATCAAATCCCTCTTCCTGAGTTCCCTGAAGTAACCCGAAGTTCAGAGAAACTCAGTGGCTTTTCACATGCTTACTGGTCTAAAGAACATTTGTTTGCCTAAGGAACAGCTATCACTGTTGAATGAGGAGATAAGGGCTTTTACTTGCAAGCAGACAACAATCCACAAAGAAGATGTTAAACTACTCCTAAAGTAAACAGATTTGGAGTCACAAGAAAACAGCTCCCTTAAAAGTGAAAATAGAGACAGTCTGTATCTGTATTCAGGTGAGTGAGGCAGAAGGAGCAGTGCTCCTTCCAACAACACAGCAGTAGCACACTTGGGTTTGAGTTCTCTTAGCACATTCCCCTGAAAAATATTTTATTGAAATGCTGTAATATCTAACCAGGCTGAATAATTTGCTTCAATACAGAAATATTACTTCCTAAGACTAGTACCAACACTACTAAGGAAAGAGATAAAAATTCACCTAAACCAGAAGTCTGCTTGAAGTCATAAGCTGGGAGAATGTAGCAAAGACAAAACAGCCCTTGCCACAAATGTGGTTTGTCTAGCAGGAGCACTTGGGGACAGGGTTGGGACAAATACATCAGTAAAGCAGAGGTCTCAGGTCAGCAAGACCCAAACCTAAAGGAATGTGCTGTTGGCCAACACTGGAGCACGTTGGCTTAGCCCACGTCTATGGACACATAGGCTGCTCCTGCTCAGCTGCAAACAGCCATTCTTTGTGGCTTATAGTTTAATACCACTATTTGGGTGTGTTTGGGGCCATCCACTGGCTGCTTCTGGAGAGTTCATGTGGGAAGTTTAACTGAATTCAAAAAAACTTCAGGCCAACAGAGTGAGCTCAGTGAAGCTCTGAAGGGCAGACCTGTGTCCTGGTTCCCACATCCCCAGAGGTACACCACCCCCTAACACAGCCTGCTGCAGCGTATTTTCCTTTGCAAAGAAAAGAGGGGCTTGGGGTTTGTTCTGTTTCTTTTGCTTGTGAGTCACAACTGAAATGTCCAACATAATGCCTTGATACCTGTTTCTGCCATTTCATGCAACGTGATCATTGAATAAGGAGGCTCCTGGTCACTGAAAGAGATATTACACAGGTCAAAATTTATGCACAATCATTAACGTAATACACTAAATAGAATGATTCTAAAAAGACAGAGAACAAATCCAGTAACCATTTAACAAAAGGAAGTTACACAGGCTGCAGATTGCTAATGTCATTTTCAGATCTGAAACAGATGGGATTTGAGCCTCTCTCTGGTTCAACATCAACATCTGCATGTCTGCAACAGCTGACAAGGAAATTGTGATCCACATCTGCATCTCTAAAAGCTGAACATAATAGTTAGGCTTGGTGCTGCTCATTAGCAGGTTCCTTGTAGTACATAATGAGGCACTGCATGTCAGAGGTCACAAAGTGAACTCAGCAGTGCACAGGGGCATTGCTTCAACAGGACTTTTTTTTCTCAGAAATTGTTTGTTAAATATATAAATATATTAAAAAAAAAACCACAAAACTTAAAGGGAATCCACCTAACAGCATCATAGTCTTCAAGCAAGAGCTGTTAAAAGAAATAATTAAGGCACTTTAACAGACAATATTTAACCCAACTCCCTTTCCAACAGGAAAATCACAAAAAGTTCAAGAGATCAGCTCCTCAGTCCTGTTTGCTGAAGTAAGGACACAAAGCTATGGACACATCTGTGTATCTGAGCAGGCACTGCCAGTGAAAGGACCTAAACCAAGACCCCAAATTCCTGTTCAGTAAGCACCTCCAGGTCCAGAAAAAGCTTATCCAACAGCATGTCCTAAAATACTTTATTCAATGCTCCTTGGGCACTGAGAGCCAGCCCCAGGCTTAGACTTTATGCTCCACGTTCAATTTCTATCACACAGCTCTGAAAAGAAATTGGAAATGTGAAATACAAAGGAATTTTACAAAACTTCAATAGACAATTATGTAGATAATAAAGCTACCTAGTTTGAGAGATTAATCATAAAGAAGAGAAAAATCTCAGCTTTGATGTAATATATATGTTAATACATGCCCTTTTTTTTTTCTTACAAAAAGGTGAACACATTCTTAAATATTTCCACAAGAAAATGCTCAAGTGAAGTTTATCTCATTTTTATATTGCCACAACATTTAAAACAAACAGTTGGATCGGTATTTTTAACTTGAAGCATCTTCACTTTTCTTCTGAAAAGTAATCTGCCCAGAAGGAAAAAGAAGTGCAGTACTGCAGAATTACATCAGGAGAAAGGACAGAAAGAGTCAAAGAAAGGAGAAAAAAAACCCAACAAAAGTCCCAACTGTGAGTACAAGTAAAGGCTATGATAAAAAAAAATGAAATTTTTATCTGTAAGATTTCTGATTTTGTCCTATGTAGCAGATGTTCACAGTACTGGCACTGAGCAAAGGACAGTCCTGTCCCATTGATTTGCCATTTTAACCACTTAATTTCCAAACACCCCCTCCAGGACACACCTTCCTCATTTTGAAACAAAACAGCCATTTTGGTAATTTCTTAATTTGCAAAGCAGCTTTTCATATAAGCCCCCAAATTTAGAACTTATCCTTCTGAGTTTATGAAATTAAACTTCTAGAAAGCAGCTATCTCTAGATAGGACAGAAAAAAAATTATCAGTTGTCAGATATGTTTTAGGTCAGAACTTTGAAACTTGATAAAACCAAACAACAACACGAAATAAAAGTAACCCCAAGAAAAAACAAACAAATAGCAAACAGGGAAAGCAACTATTCATTGCTTATCACAGTGTATTTCACCATAGTCTGTATAAACCCCCCTGTAAAAATACAGTAGCTTCAGGAACTGTCAGAAACAGGGGCAGTGAAATAACCATGCTTATTGTAACTCAGTAGCATAGGAAAGTGATTACAAAACCGATTGCAATACCCACAGGAACAAGATCAACTGTGCTCAAAAGTGTTGTGAAACAGCTTAGGGAGCTGAACTTGGGGGAAAGGGGACAGACTGGGCAGAGACTTTGAAGAACATTTGCCATGATTTTAACTTCACTATTTGAAGACAGAGCACAAAATAAAACCTGTTACAAAACCAACCAAACACACACCTTTAGACATTTAGACTTAAATGTTCATGAAAAACATCAATCACGGTATTTATACTTAAAGCCTTTGACAGCAGGAAGGCAAACTCCTCCTCTGCAGGCACATTCCAGAGTTGATGCAGGTACATGAACCAAGCCTCACTTATTCTGAGCCTCATCCACCTTCAACTCAAACCCCAGGTGTCAGGCTGGAATAAGGTTTTTCCTTCAGTTCTGGTCTTTTCAATTCCTACCTTGCACCTAATCCAAAAGGTGACAAGCTAACTTAACTTATCATTTTTAAGGGCCTTTTAAAACTTTGTAGAAAGCAACACAAAATCAAAAAGAGACCAAAAAAAAGGATGGGCCCATAAATACCCCCCACGCCCTTAATGGATGCTTTGAGCATGCTAGGAATGCAATACTGGGATTGTGAGTTGGGTAGTCACAACATGTGATCTTTAAAAAGTAGTCAGACTTATAACTGGAAAGAAAACCTCAGTCTGTTTATCCAGGCTAACAAAGATCAAAGCTCTCTATTTTGCTTCACCATTTCCAAAGAAGTGAAATACAGCCTGCAAGCAGAAAACTGCACAACAACCAATTTTTAGGACAGAAGTTCCCATACTCTGGAATGTTTATTGCTTCCTAAACTGTGTATCTGTGCCAGGTAAGAAATCCTGAGCACACTCCTCATCCCACATGGGTGTAGGCCCGTACAGGAACTGTGAGAAAGCTCCTCAGCTCCTGGAAGAGTCTGTACCTGGGCACTCAGGAGCTACTTCTATTACCTAGGAAAGGTGCTCCTCTCCTAAGCCTCCAGATGGAAACACGTGGCTGCTTCAGGGAGGGTCAGGTGTAGATCGGTGAGAGGCTGGAGCCACAGTTTGAGAGAAGACAAGAACATTTTCATTCATGTTGAATTATTCCTTGAGGAGGTACTTACTTATCTACCAACGTCCGAATTACAGCCAGTGTGTCAAGTACCAGCCCATCCACATTCTGTTTTTTCCTTCTTGGCTCATGAGGTCCTCGGCCCCTCCTGGGTGGACGGACAGGGTCTCTTGGGTGGCTTCTTGCTTCAGGGATGTGTGCTCTGCTGCTCTCTGTTTGCCGGCCCTGAGAGTCCACGTTGTCCTCGGCCCCGCTGTCATCACGGCAAACACACGAGTTTCCCATGCTGCCAGCCCCCAAGGCTCCCAGGAAACGGGGAATGTGGTGCTCTAGAGTCAACAGCAGACCTTGGAAAAGGCTTCTGCTAGCATAGAACACAACCAAAGCAACTACAATCATCTAGGAAGTTTTAAGAGGAATGTCTGTGTGATCCTGGATTGTGATCTTTTTGCATTATAAACGCTGCTACCAGCTGGAATGAGTGGGAAGTTGGAGACTTAGTTGCCGACAGAATCACTTAAAACACACATTGGTCATCCAGAAGGAGGCCTGAAAAAGCAAACCCAGAACAAGAGTCAGGGTTACTGCTGTTAGAGAACAACAGAAGAATTCCTATTTTAGTAAACAGAATCAGTTTTGGTGGATAAAGCAGCTAAGAAACACAAGGCTTTACCTGAAGTCTATTGTGGGGAAAGGGAAAGGAAGGAAGAGGAGGAGAAGGAAGTTCCCCTGGTAAGGAGCTCTCGCCCACGCACCATTCCTTTCTACACTACCTATTACTTCCCAGCTCCTTCACGGATTTTGGATGCAGAGGAACAAGTTTGTCTGTAAATCTTGCACACTGCTACCCTTTAAATACTAAGTATCAACAAACCAGTTTCATTTACCCTTTACAGAGACATATGCTTATGCCACCCCAATAAAGGCTGTACACTAAAGGTTCTCATTTCACATCAGGAATATTTTCAGACTAAAAAATAGGCAAAATTGTAAAGAACTAATCTTACAGTTACGGTTTATCTCAACAAACAATAGATGTAACAGAGAACCATTCAGTCCACCTGTGCACAAACACATTTTTGGAACATGCCTGCATCTCCTGCATTCTCACCTAAAGCAGCACAGATGTTGAACTAAACAGGAGTTACAGACACCATTTTAATGCCTTACAAATCTAACTGGGATTTTGAAATGGGTGTTGTGTGCCTGTTTGGATCTAGTGTCAAATCAGTCTTCTCTTTTGGGGAACAAAGACTAATTCAATCATTCTTCTGTTCTTCATTCAAATGGTTTGGATCACATACAGGCCCAGTAGCAACTGAGACCACAGGGCAGTCTCTCCCAATCATTAACTTGAAAATGCAAGACAAAAAGGATTCAAAGCCCATTTCATAACAAGTTATGTTTCAAGCCACAGAACATATTTCTGTAGAACCTTACATAAAGTCTCAGGTAAAATAAAACCCTATAAAAGATATAATTTCACTGCATACACACTTCAAGCATGTCAGAATAAATAAGTAACTTTTATCCTTTTAGGAATCCAATTTAACATTTACACTAGAAGATATGGTGAATATCCTGTAATAGGTTATTACTATTCTTTGATTATTAATCAAAGATTAATGATTATTAACAGGATTATTAATAATCTCATTAACAGCAGACACATAGCACCCTAAATAAAAGAGAAAGTCAAAGAGAGCTGACACCTTTCAAATATGGAAGGCCCCCACCATCAGAGCCAACTGGCAACACTGCAGTTGCTGGCTGCCCTTTGGGACAAGATCACAACAACATTCAGCAAGCCAGACACTGATCTGATGAGCAAGTCTTGGGATGTCAGCTGTCACTGGAAAAGCTCTTGCAACCAAGCTCTCACAGGTTCATCTCTAGTTTGAAGCACATCTTTTAGCACAGTGAAATGTTCAATATCAAGAAATTACCTGGAGGCTAAAACTAAGAAAAAAAAATCAATTTCTCAAGGGATATTAATTGGAAAAAAATGCAAGACCTTGACTTCTTGTTCAAGAAATTCCTAAACCAGAGATCATTAAAAGGGTTTCAGCACCACATCATGCCTGTCTTATTCCCTAAGCAGTTTGGCCATCAGGCTCAAGAGTCCTTCCACCTGAGCCAACAGAGCTGTCACCTTCTCAGTCAAAGAGTCACAAGCAGCAGAGAGGTGCCAGAACAGATTGCAAGGAACTCAAACAGAACTCTCTAAGTTCACAACTGGTTCAAATGACTTTCTTGATTTTAAAAAGAACTAGATATGTTAAATGCAAAACATGCCTTCCTAGGGAGTATGTATTTATGAATCTGGTTCATTTAAGGGCATTTTAGCAAGATAATACTAAAATGTAAAACTGTTACAGATTTAGAATCTGAATAAAGTTGTTCTGTAACTTATGGAAATGTTAACACAGTGAATCTATCTTGTCATCAAAACAAGAATGGAAAAGCTGTATTTTAGAGATTAGCAGTGAGTAAGAACCTACCTAAAGAAACAAAAATAGACATATGTCAAGATTAAGGCTGATTATTGAAATCTAAGTTTTTCTGGCTGTCAACTTAAAGTGTGATTAAAAACAAGTAATTATGATCAACTCACCTGTAAGTTTGCTTGGTTCAGGAATGGCTGGGGGTGCTCACAAAGTGCTGTAGCAGAAGTGGACTGCTCTCCTCCAGGGCACAAAGTCGTATCTGGAAAAGGCAGCGTTCTGTAAGCCTTTATGGAGGGCAGTGAGTCATTACTGACTCTGCTGTCACTTCTAGGAACTATGCTGAGGAGTCCCTGAGGACGGAAGGAAAAGAAAGAGCATTCACTTAGAAACTGCATCTAAGGTAGATGTACTCCACCTCCTCCCTACACGTGCCATGACATCAAGTCATGCTGTTATTTTCAGCCATATCCAGCCTTTACAGAGGGAATTCTCTCAAGGCTTCAAAATCCAGTTTGTCATCTACAAGCATTAGGACTAGACACAGATACAGAAAACCCAACCTGTTTTTACAGCCCTGGTATTCCAGATACCACAGCACCAAGTGCAGAGCAGTGACCAACTCCTCACCTCAAATTACTCCCTACAGGAGGAAGAAGAGAAGCAATAGTATCTGCTCCAGATCACCCTCAAGTAGACACAGCAGAAAATAAAAGTACACTATAAAAGTTGATTAGATAACAGGAAGAGAGAAATGACAGGATAAACTCCCCTTATTTAGTAAAGGGCTGGGTTTGACAGCAGTCACTTGGCTCTTGCTCACCATCACATACAAGGAGCTCATTGTCAAGCCTCAAACAAACTGAAAGGCTAAATAATTAGGAACACAAGGTAGGAGAGATTGCTACAGATCTGCTCACAAACCAGCTTGTCTGGAGAGAGCTTGAATGCAGGAAGACAGGTTCTGCAGTGCAAAGGAAAATAATCAAAATACAAGTTTTTATTCTATAAGAAGTAGCTGCTACTGATACCTCTCACCAAACAGCACAAAATGCCAATGCCTGACCCCTTCTCTACACCAGAGAGCCCCTGTGGGACACCCACTGAACAGCTGCCCCAGCACGTCTTGCCCTCAACAAAGCCCCAGGGTCAGATGCTGCTGGAGCAGGACACCTTCCCTGCATGGGAGAAAAGGAGCTGCCAGCTGCAGCTTCCTGTGCCCCCACACCCCTCCACTGGGTGGGCCATTGGGACCATCCCCACCACAGAAAGCAGCTGCTCCCCTGGCAGGTTCAGGCATGTGCGTGGATGCACAAGAGTTATGAGCTCCATAGGGTGACCAACCTGCCATGGCAGGAGGTCCAAGTGGGAAAGATGAAATCATCATCCATTGAAAGGGATGCTATGGGAGTGCAGATGCCCAGCCTGCCCCAGAGAGGCCTCCTCTGGATTATCTGACCGAGCACGCCCGTGGCGGAGCTGGCTCCAAGTGGCACTGGGATCATTTCTCTGCAATGTGCTGCCCAAGAGTCAGTGATTCATCCTCTCAAATATTTGGTTACAGCCAACCATAATACTGCCTCATGATGGAAAATGTCTCTTCTTTCCATGAAATGGAGAGCACTGCCAAGCAAACAAAAAACCCCTCGTGCACACAAATAAGGAAGGTTTCAGCTACCAAAAACACTTTTCCAGTTTCTGTCACCACAAGAGTAAGACCAGTGCTTTCTCCTCTTGAGCAGAGTAACACAGGAGCTCAGTCAACAAACCATACAGTAAAGTAGACAGTTTTTCAAAAGCAAAACTGTGAGAGTTTTGGCCAGCAGTTTCCTATTAAGGAGATAAAATAATTAGAAATATTTCCTCGGCATTTCTTTCCCAAAGAAATAATGCTCCTAAAAAGGAAGAGATGGAAATACTTGTGATGTCAGTCAGATGAAAGTTCAAACTAGAGGGAACACAGCTATGAATTGCTGCAAGATAATCAACTTTGATACAGGAATGAGAGAAAGAAGAAGCTGTTTGCAAAACAAGCTTTTATAACAAGGAGAATAATTTAATTTTGAAATGATGGGGACAGTAGTGAAAACCAGAATTTCTAGTAAATTACATACAGCTAGAATGCGAAATGGAGACTTTCTCAGGAGAGCCCAGTGACATGCAAGGCAACCTCTCACCTGTAAGACTTGTACAACTAAAGAGAAGGAGCTGCTGGGTTTCCAGCGTGGTACCACGCAGTGCACGCAGTCAGGGGACCGCAGGCTTCGGGAGGAGCCAGTAAATACCCTGCTGGTTCTTTTGCATGTGGCAACCAACCACCATATTGTGTCATCTGAAGCAAGCCCCTAATTCAATTCTATCTAAAAATACCTTGGAGGGTTAAGACTGGTGTCAAAACTTGGTGGGAAGCAGCCTTTACTGGCATGCAGCATTTCACAAAGCCATTGCCACAGCTGATTGCTTTCTTGCTGTAGCAAGAGCACCCTAAACCCAAAGCAGACTGACCTTGAGCATGCCAGTTTCACAGAAAGTGAGACTCATCATGTCTCAAAGCTTTCCAGCTCCTGCACAAGTGCTCATCAGTGAAAAACCCCCAGGGCTGTACAAGGTTTATGCAAACAATGGGGCTTTAACCCTGATGTCTTCTCCAGGTAATTCATCTTTGTCACAAACACACAGGTGCTGGAGGATCTGATCTCTTGTTTGACTTGATGTGGTAACAGTAGAAGCAGAAAGAAGCAGACAGTAACTACCACCAGTTTCTTCTTCTGTAGGCTCACTGTGAAAGTCAGATTTTATATTCAACTTTTATAGTGTACTTTTATTTTCTGCTGTGTCTACTTGAGGGTGATCTGGAGCAGATACTATTGCGTCTCTTCTTCCTCCTGTAGGGAGCAGCACATTGCACTACTTTGTCTTTTCACTTCCTTTAAACCCCTTTTTTAAGATGGTACAGGAACATTAAAATTGCAACATGGATTTAAAGTGAACTTCATTTTCTCACTTAAAGGAGTGTCTCCAGGCCTGGTAGGGATTCCTCCTTGCACAGTTTTTCTCTTACTTCTGGATACAGAGACACTAGGACATGTCAGGCATTAGACTGTTCAGCTTTTTTTCTGAAAGGGAAACTGAAGCATTTACCACCTTCTGAGCTTCCCCATCTCCGAGGTCATCATTTGTCATCTCACAATCATTTAGGTGGAACTGTCCTTTGAACTACAGCCTCCAGAAAACCTCAGCTTTGCTTCACATCTAAATCAATGCTGGTATCGATCATGCTTCCTGCTTCTCAGCTCCCCAAGCCACAGATGGATCATTAAATTTCTTATCAGAGACAGAGTTTAAGTTATGCTTTGAGGCAGATGAAAGCACTTCTGAGATAATGATCTTTTAAAGAGATAGAGGTATCTGACAGCCCAGTGAAGCTGAACAAGAGGTGCCTCCAGCAGGGTGACGTGGCCTGGCAGAAGCTGAACAGGCTCAGCAGCTGCCCAAGGAGCACAGCATAACACACTGCTTCAGAAATGGCAGGAAGATAAAGATAACACCCTGTGGATGGCAAGGAACACTAATCCTATAAACTGCAGGGATACAAGCACATGAAATAAAATCGATTAGCTATACCCTATTAAGTTTTGGCACAGACATTAATTTGGAGGCTTATAAATAACTCTTTCAATTAATTCAAGCTAATCTTCCTTGCTGCCCAGAAAGTTAAAGGCTCTATCAACAATACAATTCTGACAAAGGCATTCATGATATCAGGATTCAAAATTAAATAAGAAAACCCCACCAAAAAAACCCAAAACATCTCCCAAAAATTCCACAAGAAATTCCAGAACAGACAATGCTAGGAGGAAAGTGACTCTCTGGATAGCAAACAGAATAGCAAAGAAACCACAGACAAAAAAAAAAAAAAAAAACAAAAAAACAAAAACAAAACAAAAAATTTTAAAAAAAATTTAAAAAGCGCCTTTTTTCTAGTAAAATTTACAATAGTCCCATTTCAGAAAGGATAAGGCTTTATCCATGTCAGTATCCAGAAACCAATGAAAAAGCTCTCTTCAGTCATGCGAAGATCAACTCCTTGTAAACTGCAATATTTAAAGCTCCTTGTACATGAGCAAAATATAAACCACAAAAACATTTTGAGGGGCAAGTCAAGAGGCTGAGCAGCTCAGTCACACTGGGAACTAGAATTAGGGTTAACACAGGAGCATCCAAGTCATCACACTGTGGGCACCAGGAAGATGCTACAAGGAGGGAGTGCTGGAAGCAGGGGTAGATTCTTGTCAGCAAACCACGAGCTTCATGTAACTGAGCCAGAACAGTGGCAACCCAGAGGTTGGCTGTTTCTTGTCTAAACTAATCTTAGTGCTTTTGTTTTTTCTAACTCAGAGCTGGGCTTGTTTTCTGAGGAACACTGGGTGCAGAACTACTCTATAGAAGGTGGAACAGTCTCCAGCTGTAGACCACAGAACTTAGCCCAGCTACATGGCATGACTAAGCTGTTATGAACATGTAAAATTCACATGTTCAAAAACTGTTTTCATTGTAAAATTTTCATAGCATTGCTGAAAAACTCAGTGATGCCTCAGTTGGAAGCCTGCATTGTCAGCTGTCTGACAACTGCCTCAGCGAGCAGGGCACAGAGCAGACAATGTCTAGAAACAGGCTGAAGAAAGTTCAATTTCTTGATAATCGAAGCAGCATCAGAGCACGGTCTGATCTTCCAGTGACCAGAGCTGAGAGCCACCTTTGTGGCCTTCTCTGCCAGCCATGGAAAGCTGGCTGCTCTTCTTTAGACAAAGTTCAGGACTGTATTGGCAGAGCAGGAAATGTCCTTCTAACTCTCTTTCCTCCTGTTAGTGGATACAGTGACAGCTGCTCAAGAGACTGTCATCCGAGTCCAATACAACATGTAGGTCACTAGGTTAGCAAACCTGCCTCGGAAGCACTCATGGAAAGCACAATTCCTGAACTACCTGGGCCTCCCAGGGCTGAAAAACACCTGATGCACAGCCCTGGGCAGGTCACTAGAACCCCCTTATCTCATTTCATTAAAACCCACCCACACAAGAACTCAGCTTCATTTCTCCCCGTTTGTCTCTTCAGATTCTGCCTCCAGGGCCTTTCCTTCCTGCCCTGCTACAAGTGTGCCAGAAAAGCACCCTGCTCCAGAGATCCCGGTGTGGATTAGCCAGCCATGTGTAACAAGTGCTTCTGCCAGCTCTCACAGGTGTCCTGCTCCAACCACTGAGCTGGGCTATTTTCTTACCCTGTTTTAGGGCCTCTGTCAGCACGGAGAAACTCAGAGGAAGTTGGTCAATGTGGTGTGGCAAAGAAGGGGACGGGGGCTGACTGCCCAAGAGACAGCTCGGACAAGCACTGGTGGGTTAAAAGTGGGAGGAAGATGAGCACAGACGTGTCTCACAAGGCAGCCTAAATAGGGTTTAAACAAGACTGTGCACCCAGTTTATTTAAAAAGGTAGAAAGTTCAAAAACTTTTTAAGAGGCTTTCAAAAACCTGTAATAGTACCAGGAACACAAAATCTCAGTCACCTGGGGCTTCTGCTAAATAACTTTCTAAGGAATTTCAGGACAATTAAGATTAAATTATTTTGATAATTACATTTAAATACCACTTCACTAAATGTTACAAAGGGGTAATGCTCTAAAGAGAGAATAACTCACCTATTGTAATTTTTTTTTTAATCTTTTATTTCAGGACTGATACCTTAACCAGAGCTGGAGTGCAAACATACCCCATTCTTCATTCACCATCAGTTGAATGTTTTTAAAAGCAGGGAAAACAATTCTAAGCCTGCTCCATGCCAGACAGCTTTGCTTTTAGAAAAAAAAAAAGCAAAAAACAAAAAAGCAAAAACATCAGCAGGTTGCTGAGTTTCCTTTTTTCAGTATGACTTTCTGGCATGTCCCACTGTCTGCAGGAAGGTACAAGATACACATGAACAGTGCAGCCTCTTAGTTCACCAGCTGCCCTCTAACCTATGATTCAAGCTGTAACTGTATCTGTGCACATGCACCAAAGCCAGCAATCCAAAAACCCATGCCAGCACTTCAGATCAAAATGTCTCCAACTCTTGTCTTTGTCCTCACATCCAACAAAACACCATGATACTCAGAGCAAAAGGGAAGCATTTTCTAAAAAAAAAAAAAAAATTCTTTGAAAGGGAGAAAATTAATTACAGTTGTGTTTCATATACTCAGAAACCACTCCTTCCCTGAGGGGAAAGATTTATTAGGAAAAAGATGGATTTCTTGTTACTGATCATGGCAACTCACTGAATTCCATCTAACAAACACAAATTAAAAACCAAAGAGCAGCACCTCATCCCAGACTTTGGACTTCCAGGTATCCCGACTGCATGGGCAAAGCCCACCAACTACACAAAGTTCCCATGGCAGAGCTGTGCTTCCAAAGTACAAGTTTGGTCACAGTAATGGTAGATCAAGGGCAGGTAATTACAAGCACTGCTGAAGAGAGATCGTGATGCATTGGTCAGTCATGCAACCTCATGAGTCATGTGTGAACATTTGACTTTTATTAGACCTCAGCAACATAAGGAAGAATAGAAAAGGAAATAAAGATCATGCTGGCACAGCCACTGCCCTGCAATGCCAACTTTACAGTTACCACACACAGATCAGGAAAATAAAATATATTGTGAGGATAAAGGAAATACAAGTGAGATACTTGAAGGACAAGGAATCCCAGCACAGAACCACTGCCTGCACTGCTTTAAAATGAATGAGTAAATTCAAAGTCTACTGAGGAATCATTAGTTTAATAGAGGAAAAAACCCACAAAAGCAGCTTGACATGCTGAACACAACATATTGATAACAGAGCACAACAGGACAAATAGCACGACATTCGTTGGCCTTCAATTTACTACAAGGTGACAGCATTTTAAGTTGCTGCCTCTGTGTTGAGAGGGAAACCACACAGTGTACATGATGAGCCTTGCTCTGCTTTTTGAGGATATCACCACATAACTACATGACCAACAGAGAACACTTCCAAACACAGCACATTGCCAGACAGGGGAGAAAATGATATTAAAGGAAATTTGAATGAAGAAACCTGAAGAGTTACAGGCCAGTAAGTGTTCCATGACAAATCACTGCCTTTATCACTAACTTACTGCTTACACTACTAAATCTCTTTCTGTTATTCCTTAATTTCAACAAACAAGAAAAAAGCTTGAGGAAAATTGAATCTGATTCCACCTGATGGGCAGAAAATGAGAGATGTCTTACTTTACAGGAGGGAACCAAAATACTATAAGTAATCTGTTTCAGTCCTATCCATTAGACTCACAGCAAATGAAATGCATTGCGAGCCAAGACCTCCAACGGGCAAACACTGGTAATGTACCAAAGGAGTGCACTGCAGGGTTGTGCAGAAAACCATCATGTCCCTCAAGAGGAAGAAAAAAGACCATTAAGAAAAGCACAAAATAATCTATCAGTGAGAGTACAAGGGAGCTACTGAGTGATCACCAAATTATGAGGCCACAGAGTAGGATACCACAGTGGCTACCACGAAGCGTTGCAGTAAAACTCCACATATAGAAGGCTGAAAGTAAATAAAAAGGAAAGTTAAAGACCTCAGGGAAACCAGTAAGCCCACCTCCATGCAAGCACACACTGGTATCACAGCTGATAAGGGAGGTGTGTGGACAAGCTGGATTAGGTCTATCAGCAATGTAAGAGTGGGTAAACAACCAAGGCTAAGCTAATAAACAATCAGCATCAGCAAGAGTTATGACAAGAGTTGTGCAGAATGCAAAACACAGCACTAAAATACCCTGGAGGAGCTTCCTACTCATGTGATGGACAGGGGAAGCTGAAAACTTTCAGTTAGCAGGAACCTCAAGAGAATGTCTAGATGAAAAGGGGAGAGACAAGAAGTGATCATGCAACTACAATTGTGCTTCACTCATCTGAAAAAGAACACACCACAGGAAATTCACAATCTGTTCAAGAAGACCTATAAATAGGAACAAACAACAGAGTATGGGGCACAAAGCAATAACAGCAATGTCCTAAAGGGAGGGACAGAGGAATGGGTGCCAGGAGGAGAAAGGGCCTGTTTTTGCTGAGTGGACTTCGGCAGAGAACAAAGACACAGGCAAAAGCACTTACAGAAGAATGGGCCAGATTTAGATCAAAGAACAGATCAATTCTGTGCATTTGGATAAATGCAGAACAAAAACACATTTAACAGCATCACAGACTGTTAAAATAATATGACAAGTTTTGAGAATGCACAGTCCTCCGGAAATCTACAGTCAAACACAGGAATCCAAGAGGCGATAAGATGCAAGGGAGTATTTCAGATGGCTCATAGGTGATGAGAACATTCACTGTTTAAAAATAGGTATAGTTTAGCAAGAAAATAGCAAAAATTTTAATACCAGGAAGTAAACAAGGGAAAGTCACAGTACAGTTGTGGATGTAGGCTTCCACATGACAATAACCTCATAGCAGTGATGGATGTAGAGAAAATGAGTAGAAAAGCAGAACTGAGCTGAGGACCACCATGAGAAAACAACACCAAAACAAATACACACATTCAATGCAAGACAAAGGACAGAAAAACTAAAATCCTGAGGCAAAGCTAGTGCTAAGTAGAAAAAAAAAATCTCTTATGTTGAAGAAAACAAACATTGATGCCAACATAAAACAAAAAACCAAAACACCAAACACACCAGCATTCAGTAAACAGAGCAGGCTGAATAAATTTAGGAGAGTAAAGGCAGCTCTTACGTCTGTGTTTCTCCAGGGACCAAAGTTTCACTGTGTGAGAAAAACTGATAACACCAGATGAACACCAAAATGAACTCTGGCCTCAGGGATAAAAATTTGCAATAACGAAACAGAAAATGAAAAGTAAGGTGACTACAGTTATTCTTGGAACCCACATTAAGATTGTACCCAGAAGGGACACTGCATCTGCTACATAGCAGAACACATAAAAAACCAGCAGTTCCTAAAAAGAGGGGGTCAATGAAGGCGTGCGAGATAGAAACAGCGATCAGCAGGACAGAATCAAAGCGCTTTAAAGAGAAACTCATGCTCAATACGGGCATAATACAAGCAGTGAAAAAAAAAACCTGCTTTATAAGCACTAAAGTGGGAGAACAGAGAAGAGCCGAGGTGTTACCGCAACCCGTAGCAAAGCTGCCGCTGCCTAATCTATCGCTCAAGAATGCAAAACAAAAGAGACAGGTAAACGAGTGCATTTGGCGGTCCGCTCCACACCTTCGTATCTCCTCTGTAAAGACAGAAAACTTGCTCTGCAGAAACGCTCTTACACTGAGAGCGATAAATAGTTCTCAGGATTCTGACTCCTCACAGTCATATAACAACATTCAAAGGCTCCACGATGCTGTCGTGTTTCCGAGCTGCCAGGGCAGCACGTCGAGTCTGTGATTCCGCAATTCGATGTCATTTTGCCCCTCGCACACCAAAACCGCTATAGCCAAGCCCTTGTTTTGCAAGTCATACGAGCACCCGGGAGCTCTCCCCGCACCCGAGAGGCGCCGTTAGGAAGTTCCAACCCCTCCCGGCCCCGATCAGTGCGGGATTCGGGGCACCTCAGCTCGCCAACCCCACCTTTCATTCACCCTCTGCCGCTTTCTTTAGCGAGCTCCCAACCCCACACGCGAGCTCAGCTCTGGCCAGCTCCGGGGCCTCGGGGCGAGCTCAGTGAGCCCGGCGGCTGCACCTTGGCCACCCGCCTCTTCGCGCTGGCTGCCCTACCCGGGCGGGAGGTACCGGCGGCCCCAGCGAGGCAGCCGGGGGGGCACCCACAACCCCTGGGGGGGCAGCTGCATCAGCCGCCACAGCCGGCGGGACCCCGGGCCGCGGGGGCTGCGCTGGCCCGGCCCCCGCCCCAACCTAGACCTGCGCCGGCGGCCCCCAGGGAAGCGGAGAGCGGGTTGGGGTAAGCACGGTGCTTGCACTCATTAACGCACGGCCGGCACCGGGGCCACCAGCACCCAGCCCGGCGCTGTCCCTTCCCCTGAGCCAACGCGCGCCCCGCTCCAGTCCAGCCCCGCAGCACCCGCCCGCCGGGCCGCGCCCGCCCTGCCTCACCTCAGCTCCGCACAGCCCCGCCAGGAGAGCAGCAGGGCCGCCGCGAACCCCGCGCCCTCCGCCCCTAACCGGCCCCGGCCCGGCGCTGCCGCCGCTCCTTTGTGCCGAAAGATGGAGGCGACTAACGGCGCAGCCCCGCCCCGGGCCCAGGCCCCGCCACGCCCCGCGGCCACGCCCCCCGCCGTCTCCCGGGCGACCCGCCCCGCCCCGGCCCCGCCCCCGGCGCGAGTGCTTCTCCCAATCGCGGCTCGGGGCCTCCGTGACGTCCTCCCGTCAGCCAATCCCCGCCCGCTCCGCGCGCCGCTCTGCCTGCCGCAGGTGCGGCGGGGATTGGCTGCGGCGGGGGCGGGGCCGCCGGAGGAAGCGCTGGCTCGGTTGGCTGTGGCGGGCGGAAGGGGCGGGGCGGCCGGCGGAGGGGAGCGGGGTCAATGGCGGCGCTGCGGGCCCGGCGGTGCCGCTCGCTGTGAGGGGCCGCGGTACGTGCCGGGGGCGGGCCCGGGGCGGCGGGGCCGGGGAAAGCTCCCAGGGGTAGGGAAAGCGGTCGTGGCCGGGCCGCGGGGCCCTTTGGGTGCAGAGATGAAGGGGGCCGGGCCTGGGCCCTGCGCGCGCGGTGGGCCGGGGGTCGCTCCCGGGACGAGGGGCTGGAGGGAAGGTGGGGAGAAGAGGTCGCAGTGAGGGCTCGGAGCAGCCCGAGCACCCCTCAGCTCAGGAGGGTTCCCCGCATTGAGCTCCGCGGGCACCGCAGGAAGCGGGGCCCGGGGGCGGGTTCAGGCTGATGGGGAGCGATTAATTCCCTCCGTGTCCGGGGCGGCTCCGGGCTCGGCACGCAGCGCGTTGTTTGATGTGCTGCGGGAGTGCGGGGAGCGCCGCCCGAGTTGGTTCAGTGCTAGGTTGATGAAATTAGTAGGTAAAGTAATCTTTGTTATTTAATGGGGGCTGAATGTGTTGGAAGCTGTACATGGGTACCCAAGACACCGTCGCTGCTCTACACATCTTTGAGCCTAAGTGGTGCCAAGGGCTGTAAAGTTTGGGAGGTTTTTGATCCTGGGGGTATTACCATCTGGTAGCATAAAACCCTACAGTTTGCAGCAGTGACAAACTTCTGTCATTCGCAGTGACAGCATAGCCCTAGAATACACTCACAAGACGAAAACCCAGATAAACAGGGGAAAGTTGCTAAGTACATGTTTTTTGTTGGGTCTGGTTTGTGTGTGTTTGCTTCAGATTGGAGAAGGCAAAGAATATAGCAAGTTAGCAAACTTTGTAAGTGTAAGTGAACTTTATTATGATGCTGCTTGATGGTTTTTTTCCCTCCCAGATCCCTGTGCCCCAAGATGGGATTCTGAGTGTCAAACACCAGTTTTCAGGACAGTATTGAAAACACCATTGCTGCATCTCAGGCCATAATTAAACCCTAATCCACTTCATGTATCTTAAAATATATTGTCTGAGTGAACTGACTGATCCAGGTGGTTTGCTGCTGAAGGCTTTAGTCCCCAGGGGATACTGTGTTCTTGTAGAATCTCTCTCTCAGTTTGTTTTTTATTACTATCTCTCACCACTGTATTGGAACCTTTTGTTTCTTCTTTAAATATATGGGTTGAGATGACACAAATGGAGAAACAAATTATGCTGTTTAGGCAGCACTTGGGTAGGAAAGCTCCCTTGTGATCAGGGCCTGTATTTGCCAATGAGATTCAATTTTTATCTTTGCTGTAGGTTTCTAGCTTGAACCACCTTCAGAAATGACACTCAAAGAGCAAGAGTTCCATGCTGTCAGGAAAGTGGACTTGTCTTAGGGTGGATTTTTTTGTTAGATACTAAAAAAGAAAGAAAGAAAAGTTAAAAAAAGAGAAAATCACCAGCCCTTGATCTCTCCTTCCTGTCCCCAGCTATTAAGAGAATCCTTTTGTCTTAACTTCTTTTGATAACACCCACCTTAAGAATGCATCCTGCTGTAACAAGAATTTGTCCAGTACTCTAACCTGGATTTCTCCTGAGACCTCATTTTTTTCTTTATTGTTAGAAACGATACCCCATAAAAGTATCAGTTTTTGTAAGGATTTCCAGACTTCCTGCAGGAGTGATTCTTTGTGGTATGAAGGAAGGATGATAAACAGATTTCTTCCCTTACTTGGGCCACTGCATCCCTTTCTTCATGGAGAAGTAACTCTTCTGGGATCTCTTTCTTGCTGAAATGCAGACAGAGTGAGATCCCAAATTAATAGAACTTGGCAGAACTGTGAGCAGTCATCTGTAGTCCTTAACTTGCTGCAGTTGTATCAGGGAGATAATAAAATAGAAAAAAGTTATGTTAGCATGTCTTTAAACAAAAAGCTCTGTTAGTTGTGTTCATGTTGTGCTTCTGTGTACAGTTTTGATGTACAGACTTGAAACAAAAACAGGCATTAGGGCTTCATTGCATAGCATGGAGCTGGCAGAATAGTTCTGAAAGGAGAAGCCTGGACTTAAAAAAGCAGTTTGTTTCATCCTGGGCTTACAGGTGTCAAGACCTTGAGTTTCTTTGTTAAGTTGACTACTTGGAGCATCTTCACCCTGCACCTGGTATTGGAATCTTGAATTAGAGGGTGGCTGCACTGTGTGGGAAGGGGCTGTGCTCTCTCCAGAGGAAGTGCTGCTCATTTTCTAACCCCAGCTCTGTTTTAGCCATGGGGAATTCCCTCTCTCACTCACGTGTTGAACTCCAGGTGACCCAGACAGCCCCCAGCACAGCCTGTCCTAGCTCAGCTCTCCCTGGGGCTGCAGGCAGCTGCAGGAGGGTTTTGAGGCTGGAGAGATGAGTTGCTACTGAGCACCTCAGAGTTGCTCCCTCACTGCCCCACCTCATCAGGGAGGAGAACAGGGAGAAATAAATGTCAGGGGTTGAGATCAGAACAGTTTGATAAAATAAATACAGTATTAATACTAATAGTATTGATTATAAACTAACAATAATAACAGCAATGAACAGGAGAGAGAGGAGTAAACCCAAGACAAACAGGTGGTTCTCAATATAGTTGCTCACCACCCAATACCCAGCCTGTCCTTGAGGAGTGATCAGGAAATCCCAGCCAGCTCCTCCCAGTTTATATACTGGGCATAGTTCTATGGAATATCCCTTTGGCCAGTTCAGGACAGCTGTCCTGACCATGCTCCCTCCCAGCTTCTTGTGTAGGTCCTCACTGTCAGACCATGAGACACTGAGGAGTCCTTGAGTCAGGGCATTACTGAGCAACAGCTAAAACTGCAAGTGTTGCCAATGTTACTGTCACACTAAATCCAAACCACAGAGCTGTACTAGCTACTAAGAAGTTTAACTCTGTCCCAGTCAAAACTAGAACAGTTGCTAATTTCTGAAATCTTACTATTAATCACTTAAAAATACATGCATTCAACAACTGAAAACAGGCAAGCTTTCTCAAATTTTCATGGGTTGGGCAAAAAGAACTTGGGATTTGATATTTTGCCCTCACTTTATCTTTGTCCCGAACAGAGATTTGGAAGAACAGAAATAAAAGAATGGGAGTGTTTATTTTTTTTTTTTTTAATATTTATTTAAGCAAAGTAAATCCATTAAAACATGACTTTCAGTAAAACAGAGGTAGACAACTAGCAGGAAAGATGTAATTATGGAAAAAGAGTAAAGAAGGAGTAATAGATGATGCTTATTAGTGTTAGCAGTTATGCAGCGAGTTGGTGTCTCAGTGCTTACTATGAAGTGTTCTTTAGAGAACTGAAGTTATTATAAGGGCAGCAGGTCTGTTTTTCAGAATATTTAGTAATGTTTCACTCACTGGAAAGCATAATCAGACTCCTGATGTCTTTCATATTGTGTTTTTAGGAGACACATCCACAATGGATGGGGGAGATGGTACTGCTGACCTTGTGATTAACAAGAGGTTTGTATCTGAAGCAGAGCTAGAGGAGCGACGAAAGAGAAGGCAAGAGGAATGGGAAAAGGTCCGAAAACCTGAGGATCCAAAAGGTATGGGATAAATTTTAATAATTACAGGAAGAAGATCTGAGAATATTTCACATTTATAGAAAACAGAAATAAAAAGGAATGGCTTGTATTCTATAATTTAAAAAGGTTTTTACGTGAAGAAACTGAGAATTGTTGGCAGTTTAGTGTTTCTAACATATGGTCTCCCTTCCTGATTTGTTCCTTTCAGAATGCCCAGAGGAGGCATATGACCCACGGTCGTTGTATGAAAGGCTCCAGGAACAGAGAGAAAAGAAGCAGCAGGAGTTTGAGGAGCAATTTAAATTCAGTAAGCACCAGCAGCAAACTGCATGTGTTGTATGCACAACTTCTGACCAAAGGACATATCTGTGTGTCTTGTCTCCCTCTCTGAGAGGGGAACAAAGGCTTCAGGAGAGTATTGTTGAAATCCTGTATTTTTAAAGGAGCACGTTCTGGATACTGAGGCAGCACTGCACACGTGCAAAACTCAAAAGGTGTTTGCAGTTACAAAGCTGCATTCCTGTAAAGTGTTGAATACTGGGCTTATATTGCATATCAAATCAAATCAAACAGAAACCAGCCAAACTTGATAGCAATTCATGGAAAAGTGGAAGTGTATTGTGGTTTTGTGACTCTTGAACTCATGCTTTAACACATCTGCTTGAATCAATTAAAGAAATCCTGTTCGAGCAGCTGTTACATTTCCAAGCTGTAATTATTTGACTGAAAGTTATTTGAGAGTTAAGATTATGATTTAGAAGAAGTAAATTTATGTTGTTTTGATTCTTCAAAAGTAGATGTTTGACTCTTCTAATGAAATGGGAACCTAATTTCTCTTGATGTTTGAATTTCTGGTTTTATAGAAAAGCCCTTTGAAAAGTGAAAAATACAGATAGCAGCATTAATGCAATAAAGTCTCCAACTGGGCCTACAGGATTCTTTCCAGCTGGAGAGTTTATACTTAACTTCAGTAAACTTTTGATCCCAGTCATCTTTGGTGACATGACTAAGCAATTCTTGTCCAAGGAGCCACCCAAAACCTGACTGCTGTCAGCCTGAATGGGAAGGGTTTCTAATAACTGTCTAAATTAATAGTTTTTCTTGCCCAGTTATATTAGATCTGCAAGACCTTTACTTTGGAAAACTCTGGAATGGGAAGCAGTCCTGAGAAGTAAACCCACTTCTGTTTTTAAGGCAACCACAGCAGAATATCAGATAAATCCTCAGCTCCAAGGACCTCAGTGGCTGCTCCTCTTAGTTTGCAGATGAGGCAGGTGGAAAATGAAATGAATTCATGTCACTTACTTCAAAAAATGTCCCAAGTTTCACTACTTTTGCTCTCTGAAGGGGCCCTCAGCAGTAGTAGTGAGTGCTACAAGTTACTGTTTAAAGATTTATGAATAATCTCTGTGTGAGTTGGAAGGAGCAGGGATTGGCTTTTATAAAGTAACCTCAAATAATAATTGATTTCCAGAGCTTTTCTGTCAAAGACACAAGCTTGCCAATTATCAGTGTAAATGATAATTTAATGCCCTTAAAGTGATTGGGGCTTGCCTGTGTGGGTGGAGGTTAAAAATATGGTGACTTCATGTAAAAGCCTAAAAATCCTCAGATGGAATTAAACTGTAATGAAGACTGAAGGTGATGTTTGGGCTAAGATTTCTAACAGTAACTACAAACAGCAAGATTTGGTCTTTCTAAAACATATTGTTTATTGTCATTCTCATCACATCATTTGCTCAAGAGACACTGAACATTTGCAGAACAGGAAATAAAAGACCTTCCTGCTGCATGTACTTTCCTAGGGTAGCATGTTTAGAAAGAATTTGCTTTTGTTTGGAAATTAAGAGTTGTCTTGCTTCTACTTTTTTTTTTTTTTTAACAAGTATTAAAATTACTCAGCTACTAATTGTTTGCTCTAAGAAAATGTACTTCCTATTTTGAGGCAAGATTTCTGAGAGAAGAAGTAATGTGGTTTTTTTAGTTATTGGTTGGGTTAAGAGCATTCTGAGGAGACAGACTTTGACTTGGTGTCTGAAACCAAAACAACAAATTTCTTTTTTCTTTATTCAGAAAATATGGTAAGAGGCTTAGATGAAGATGAGACGCATTTCCTTGATGAGGTTTCTCGGCAGCAAGAGCTACTAGAAAAGCAGCGAAGGGAAGAAGAGCTGAAAGAACTAAATGAATACAGAATATCCTTTGCACTAAAATGGCTGGTGGTTACCTAGAGGAGGGTAAGAGTGGGCTGTAGTTTGTTCTGTCGGTTGACATCCTTTTAAAAAACTGCTTTACAGAACATGTATAATGATACTCTTTCAAAGTTTAATGGTTTCACTGTAGCTTTGATAGACCACTGCAATGTTTGATATTCCCCCTCTCAGCTCCCACTTCTTTGGCACTTTTCTTTCCTTCTCCCCTCTCCATTGCGTTGGGGTTTGGTTTTTTTCTGTTATTGGGGTCATGAAATACCATCACTAAAAAGAGGATGGGAACACAAAGAAAAACCAGCCTCTTATTTCTAATCTTTTCCTTTTGTCCTCTTAGTGAAAATTAAATAATCATTTTTGTATTTGTATACAGTGCAGTTTTTTATTGTCTTGTATATTGCCTGATTTTAACATACTTGTTTGAAATTGCTCTCTCTGTTACTCTTCTTGAAGTATTAGATACTTTCTCCCTTGCTGATACCTGCAGGATGAGAAATTAAATACATCTGTGCAGATGTGCTGATTTTCTTCTGGGAGAAGCCCATGGAGACTTGGCTCCTTTGGCTAATACACACTTGTAGGCAGGACTAAGAGCAGGACAGTTTGGCTTTGCTGTTAAATACCTAATTTTCTTGAAGATATACTAGAAAATCATATAGGATGCTTTTTTTTCCCCTCTAATTAGTGCCAGTCAAGGGAGATTGGAATGATTTGAAAATTTCTGTGCTAAGCGAAATGTTGCTTTTTTGAGGTTTACTGAACCTATGCAGAATCTGATGGTTTCTTTGTATCTATTGCTTTTGAGTCATGGGTGAACGAGACACAAGTTCTCAGGGAAGCTTTAGTATAAGTGAAAGAGTTTGTGGACACAAGGAGGTGACCAAAACCAGTCATCAAATAAAATTGAATAGTGCTGATACTACAAAGATTGCTCTTACCTTTTGTTAGTCAATGATTTACTATTTGGAGCGTGTGTCCTGTGAAGAGCATCTCAATTAGCTCAGGAATGCATTTGTGAAAAAGCAATCCTGACGCATGTTTTTAAACTTCAGAAATAGGCTGCAGTTAGTTTATGGATTTGGAGTATTTTCTTGATTTGCTGGATCTAATAATGGGATATTCATGGGATATATTTAGTTTCAGTGATGGTTGCTCGCGGGGCTGGCTGATCCAGGGTTGTGCAGTATGAGGTTGGGCTGTGGGAGCAGCTGACAACTCTTGTTATGTCATGTACATCTGGGGTGAGCCATACCAGCCCTGAGGGAATCTTAAGTTGTCTTGAATTAGCCACATAACACACAGATCCCTGACTGGCTTGATCAAGACGTACAGGCCATCTTACCTCAGTCTTAGCAATATTGGTGGCTCTGAATCCAAAGTCTTCCTGTAAAAATTAAACTGTAGAACTTGTTGGTGATGGGGTGGAGGAAGGGAGAATGTTTTATAGTCATCTCATGAGAAAATCAGAAAGGTTACCCATTTAATTTCCTTTTATAAGTTCTTTTTATTTAACAATAGTATTTCAATCAGCCTCAGAGCAAAATTACCTGTTTGTGTGTGAAATTTTTGGTGGTGTTCTGAAATGCAAAAGTGTTTTTTGGTTCTGCAGTTTGTTACTAATGGTTTATCAGTGCAGTGACAAAACCCACTGTGTACTAGGTAAATGTAGTGCATCTATAGGTACCGTTTAAGTGCTCTTCCAAATTAATAACAGTAATGTCAACCCAATGGGTTTCATTATTTGCTCTTTTTCCTGGTATAGCTTCTAATTTAAGCTACCCAGAGGAATTAATTTCATGGTAGAAACTGCATCAATATTCAAGTACAGAGATTTTTTTTTCCCTTAGTTTTTCAGGTTGAACAATCACAAAACTATACATCTTCAGGATAAATAAGCCTTGGAATATTTTAATGTACTCTTGAGCATGAGAAATTCATGTGCAAGGATGAGTAGGAATTTTTCTTTCTCCTGCATGAACAACTAGGTTTGTTTGTTCCTTACCCTATCCAGACCCCCCTGTCCAGATAAAGATTTACAAATTTTTTTTAAGCCATTTCCAAGAAGACTTTGAAAACAAGATCATCTTATCTTCACTGCTATCTAAATGTAGGAACAGTTCCCCTCCAAAAAGCTGGCTTTACTGAAGGACAGCTTGTTTAGTGCAGTTGATATTTAAGATTGAGAGGTTTATTTCTAATGTTGTCTTCCTGAGAGGGAACACTTCTTGGCTGGATATAGCATTACATTTGCTAATGACGGCAGGATGTATAAAATACCTGCTAAAAATATGCTGTGCCTTTCTAGTTGAGGAATTTTAGGAGAATGCCATCCTGGATGGAAGCTAAAGCCTGTAATTTGGTAACTTTTAAAAGAAAAGCTTTTGAGTTCCTTAGCCAGGCTTAGAATATAACAAGGTAATGACCTAAATGTGGAAGTTGAACACTGCAGTGTGTGGAAGAATTGTGTGGCAACTTCAAACTGTGTTCGGCACAAGGAGCTTTCAGATGGCTTTGGACAACCACAGGATGGCACTCCTGTGCCATCTCAAAAATAGATAAAATTGAACATGGTTTGGGCTGAGAAGACTTTTGCTTGAAGTAAGGAGTGGTCTGGGTTACTGCTTTATCCTTAGGAAAATCAAATAAGAAATGGCATCTGAACGTTCCTGACTGTAAAGTGGTTGGAGACTGAGTGTGTCACTTCAGAGCAAAGTCTAAGAGATTTTGATTTGTAAATGTTCAGTGGGGAAAAAGCTATGGCTTCAAATATATGAGCTGTCAATGTGAAATTCACTATCCAGTATATGTCTGCAGTGACTGGGGCATCTGTGAAATGCCAGTTTGTGGAATTGTAGTTGGAGGAGAAACTGTTAGAATACTAGATTTGACTTTATAAACATGCTTTTAAATAATTTGCCTGTGCAGTTAAAATTTTTGCAGAATTTTGTGTGACTCTCCTGGCACCTCATCTACAAACAGGGTCTTTGACAGATTGCTTTCATCAGATACAGCTGGACATCGTTATCAGATGCTGCCACAAGGAGACTTGTTGTGTGCCCTAATAACAAACAGACCCAGCTCCTTCTTGTCCCTTCTGAAAACCTGCTTAAGCTTCTCTCTTCATTATAGCTTTCAGCTGCATTCCACCTTGCTAACACTGTTCAAATCTACTCAGCTTTTCTGTGCAGTTGCAATCTTTTTGGGTGAATCTTGGACCACATTCCCCCTTAACCAGTCTGTCTCCTTCCTCTTGGGATTGGTGCTCGGACCAGCAGTAGCAGCCTTGTGGCATTTACAGAGAGAGGACCTGAAAAGGTAGAGTGCTAAAGACCAAACCCAAAAAAATGGAACTGTTCTGTCTTGCTAGGCTGAAATCTGCTGGGCTCAGCAAAAGATGGTTTGAGGAGTGGAAGCGAGTGCACATATTGCTACTTAGCTTTTCTGGTAAGGATTAGAGTGTGGAGCAGCAAATCTGAATCACAAATGTGTTGATCTCCATAGAAGAGGAAGTACTGAATTGCCTGTTTGGTTTGTTTGTTTTGGTCCAGCCTGACCTTTTTGCTTTTCCAAGACCTTTAGGAAAAGGCAGCCTGGTGGATATGTTTAAGGATGGTGGGTGTCTTGTGTTACACTTTTCTGGCTTCAGAACAGCAGCTCCCATGCTGCTGCCTGGACATCTTCAGGGTGGGACAGCTGGATACCTGACAGAGCTCCCACCCCAGAGGGTGAAGTATCTTCTCTTGTGGCTGGGGGTACCAGCTAAATGTCATTACAAATAAGTTTATTTTGATAGAATATGTGAATGAACTTCGGTCACTGCTGTCAGCAGAGCTAGCTAAATATATCAGGGAGGAAATGTCTGTTCTCCCCGTTCCTTCCCAGTTGATCCTTAACCCTTAATTCACAGCACTCTCACTAAAGTGGGAGTCAGTATGGACCCAAAGAAGGAAACTGAGAAGAAATTGCCCATGAAGTCAGTGGAAAACAAGAACAAATTTTCTCAGGCAAAGCTGTTGGCAGGAGCTGTGAAACACAGAAGGTTAGTTTCACACCTCTATAAATTCATGAGGAACGGAACCCAGTTAGCAGTGTAAAGGGAGACAGGCCAAAACTGCCTCCAGAGAGTGAGGTGTAAACTATAGCCCTAAAGAAAAAAGGGGGAAGGTATAAGAAAAGACCAGTCTTGTTTCTATAGGCTCTCACAAACTGTGGGGAAAAACATGAAGCAGTTCAAATAGATAAGCGTGTGTAAAGCAAGTGGGTAGGCTCTTCATTTTAGAATGCCAGGCTTGGGCAATCCTGCTTGGGGATCGAGGGAATCTATTTTATGTCTCTGTTTGTAGATATCAATGTCACCTCACAAATGCAATTTCGTTCAGGTTGCCTAATTTACCAGCAAATTTTACCTGTGTTTAAAATGGATTGTTTTATTTGCTGCTCAGGGCAGCATGGGGGAGACAAGGTTACAAGAGAGGAGCTTTGTGTAGCAGTTTGGACCTGAGGACATCAGAGAAACTTCCCATGTTACTCAGTGGTTTGCACTGATACATCAACACCCTTTCCACCCCAGGGAGGTGGCAGCTGGGTTTGTGATGTGTTTGCTGCTTTGATCTTGGCCTGCAAACACAGCTGCTGGTGTGCTACAGGTTATGGAGAAACCAGGCATGTGGGACCAGACTTATTTCCCACAGATGAATCATCTAATACTTAAGATGATTACTGGCATCTCAAAATTCAGTGTGTTCGAATTGTCTCAGAGAATGCAAGATTATTTTAGTAGCTTAACTTGTAAGGTGATGTTTAGGCCCCAGTACAGCAGTAATTGCATGTCTGAAAACTGAAGTGAGCACTTCCACCACGTAATGTCTGTGGGGTTGGGTGATAGTTTGGGTTTTGAGAAGGCAGAGAAGAAAAACTGTGAGCTGATAACAAGCAGCCAGTAATGTTGTTTTTGTCTTGTAACTACTAGTACTTAACCCAGTAGGATGTAGAAAAGGAGCTGGCATGTGCTTAATGGTACTTCTGAAGTCTGCAGATGGCATCCGTTTAAAGAGAGCATCTTAACTGACATGTCAGTGCCATTGCAGACTTGCTTTGCAGTCTTCTATTTTTGCCATCTTATCTTTTATTGCAAAGTGGCCCAAAGCAAGTGTAGTGTGAGCTCAACATCTGCTCCCTGAGCTTTGTAATTTCCTGTAAAGGATATATTACTATTAAAAGCTCTCTGCAGAGAATAACCTTTCATCTGTTCTGTGTGTTCTGATAGGGACAGAAAAGAGTTAATGCATAATAATGCTCATGCTGCATCAGTTCATCACAGCTGGATCTGGGAAGCATTTATTTGTGTGGATGGCTTAAAATTGGGAACATGCAGGAGCAGGGGGGGAATCTGAGCAGTGACAGGGGAGAGCTATGAAAGCTCTGAACAGTCAGAAGTCCAAGGCATGCTCCTTTTTCCCAATGCCACTTTGGACCCAGAAAGGACCTTTTCTAGGCACTACAGCTGTGTGAATTGCTATAAAACTGTCTGGGCATACTGGGTGCAAGATTTCTAGATGTTTTAGAACAGGCTCTCTAGATGCTGGAAGGGGGGGAAGGAAGCCTTGGAAGGGAAAAGCCATGGATGTTAGCACCAGGAAGTGTAGTAATCATCCACATGTGCAAGGCTGTGGTCACATGGGTGCCTGAAGCTCAGGTAGTCATTCCCAGTCTCTTGTGGGACACATCCTGCTGAAAAGGCAGCTCTGGGTTGCTGTGCAAGGGGTTTGAGTAGGACTCCATGAGGTGTGTTCCTTTCCCAGGTTTACAAGTGATACTTGTAGTGTAGATGTTGATGCTTCCTTGGATCCCTCATGTTCCCCAAGGAGCCTCAGTTACTGGCAGAGGGAAACCATGATGGTCATCAGGGGACTCTGCTGGCATTTGCTGCAGCATTTAAGGCAAAGATGTAGCAATGACTTCACAGTAATTAAGTGGTTGCCAAGACCACTTAAGACAAGACACCTTCTTGTTTTTTCCACAGTTCAGATGGTGGTAACAGTGTGAAGAGGTTGAAACTAGACCCTGACCACGATGAAAAGAATCAAGGTATGTCCCAACTTCTGCCTATGGGAAACTGTGTGTCTGGCAGTCTGGCACTGAGCAGCAATTGACTTGGGGATAAATGTCATAGAGGTTTTGCCTTCCTGTTCCTTCACTGGGCGAGACAGCACAGACTTTGGTTGGCACGTTCTTTTTTAAAGCAGTGGAAATGGTAGGTGTGGGTGCTGACAGCCTTCATGGAAAATAGGGCTGCAGGGAACCTCTGCAGGTTATCAGGATGTCCCGTGCTTAAACCAGTCCTGACAGATGTTTGTCTAAGCGCCTCTTCAGTCTCCACAGATAGAGGCCGTGCACCTTCCTTAGGGAGTTTATTCTAACACTTAACTGATTTAACCTAATAACTGTTGGAAGTCTCCTTAGGTGCATTTCAACCCTAATGCTTGTTCTGTGGGCAAGAGACATGGAGAACAGATCATCCTCTTCGTTTTCGCAGCAGCATTGGATGTATTTGTATACATCCACTTCAGCTTCATGCTCTGAAGTGATTCCGTCCATCCTGAAATCAATTTGTTTCAGAAAATTGTGGGGAACTAGAAGAAAAATTAAGTTGTGTTTGAGCTTTAGCTGTCAGGGCTGCAATTGCTGTCAAGATACTCTGACACAAATTGGGTGAGCTGCAATTGTGTAACGACAACCCAAGGCGCTTCCTGAATCTCCTTCTGTTCAGTAAACTTTCAGAACAGCAGAAATAATTAATTAGCCATGGAAGATGGGAGATGTTGACTAGCAGAATGATGGAATAAAACTTTTTCTCAACTATGCTGTTATATTGCAAAAAAAATACTCAGTTACTCAAAGCAGAGCCATTTATTCTTGTTTAGTGGATTTGGTACTTGACAAGCATCAAACTGACAACTTTAGAATAAAAAAATCTGTAATGCCAGAATAGAGCTGGGCTTAAATCAGCGATGAGTAGAAAAAAAAAAAAATCCCCTGAGGTAGCAATTCCTTCCTGTCAGAATGGCTTTATTACAGCATAAAGCTGCCTTATGCTTTAATTAAGTCCTGAAATCATCCGCCGCTTACGTGGGAAAAGCAGGTGAGTGACATGTGGCGGTTCCTGGACTGACTGAAAGCCTTTTTCTACACTCTCTTTTCTGACTGAGGTTTCTCTCTTCCAGAAAAACCCTCCTGTGTTCCCTTGGGAAGCAGCTCAGTGGGAGGTTCCACAGTGCATTGTCCCTCAGCAGCCGTGTGCATTGGGATCCTGCCTGGCCTGGGCGCCTACTCGGGGAGCAGCGATTCGGAGTCCAGCTCGGACAGCGAAGGCACTATTAATTCCACTGGGAAGATTGTATCTTCTGTCTTTCGTGGCAACAGTTTCTTTGATGGTCCATAATAAAATCCCTCCGTGTGTAATGTAGTGCAGAATATCTTCCAAAGCCCTGGTGGATGCTTGTTGCATCCTTCTGCCCCAAATATAATCTTTCTAGCTAACCTCTCAACTTTAATACACTCAGATACTCCTAAAGTAACTCATTATTTCCCCCCCACACCCCCCAACTTTCCATTTCTGGGCTGCATACTGAGCCTGGAAGAAAAGCTGCCATCCTGAAGCAGAAGGCACACCTAACCATGTAATGAAGGTCTGAGGGTATGGAGGAGAGAGCTTTAATTTTTACAATTCTTATGGAAAGAATTATGTTGATTTAAGAAGTTTATACAAGACAAACAGGCAAAAAATAATCACTTGAACAGTGAAGTCTTGTAGAAGCAGCCATGTGTTCTGTTTTTAAATGTCATTTTTATTCTGTATTTGAAAAATGGGGGCAGAACCAAATTTGAGCAGATGGTGAAGTGTAGATTGCCATGACACTGTAAAGAAGTTTTAGTGTTACATGATTAAAGACGTTCTGAATGCATTTTTTTATCTCTGCTTGTGCCATTCATAATTGTTCTCATTCCATTAATTAATTTCTGCTCTACCCAACCAGCCCTTCCCTCAAACCACCACCCAGGAGCGATGTAGGTCAGTTTCCCACAAAAACAGAGATGATGACGGAAAACTTGGTCGGAGTGAGTTCACAGGAACTGCAGTTGGCTTTTCTGTTCAAAGGTCTTTGCTCCAGCACTGGGGCTTGACAATTCATGCAGATTTTCAGCAGCAGTGTCCTGAAGGGCATGAAGCCAGAGTGGGTGTAATTCCTCTGTTCAGCCAAACTCCTTTGTACAGAAGCTGGAGAACTCCAGAAGCAGGGCTGCGGGCCCATCCTTTCAATCTCAGTGTGTTAATGGGATCTCAGTGTGCTCAGCTTGGCTTCTCTGGGTGGAAGTGTCTTTGTGCAATCCTGCTCTATGTAGCACACTTGTGAGACAGCACTTGGTCAGTCTGTACCAATGGGCAGTTACCTGGACACAACACTGAGGGACTTGTGAGGGAGCAACTGAGCTAAAAGCAGAGAAAACAAGGCCTGTAGTGGATTCATGCCTTAGCTTGAGTGTTGAACTTTCCAAAGGAAACAGGGAGAGTTGTGCTCACAATGAAGCTATCCCTAGCCAAATACTCTGTTTGCACAGCCCTGTTCTACAATCAGATCCTTATGGACACACTGTAATTCCTCCCCTGTTCTGGGCTGCCTGGCACCTCCTGTGTTTGCTCCAGAGTTGCTCCTGCCTCTTCTCTAGCTACTGTAATTATGTCACTTCCAGGTGGAAAATAAATAGATCTCATGCAGCTTCCCTAATGCTTTGCTTTTGGTGACTTTCATCTTAATGAGCTATGGAGTGAAATGGAAGTGGTGCACAAAAAAAAAAAGCATGTTTTTTTTATTAAAGTTGCAGAGGCAAGAGCCTTGAGGAGCTAGTATAAGAGCTGCTGGTGTTCTTCTCTGGCATTAAACTAGATCAATAACCTGACTGTAGAGTCAGAGCAACCTGGCCCAGCTGTGAGCATGCTGCTACCAGTTGCCTGAGTAGTATCTTGCACAGCTGCAGTCAAAATTCCTGATTTAGACAGAAACTTGTATGTAGTGGGAGTCGCCAGCCAGTTGTAGATGTGGTGGTGGGCTGCAGGTGCGATGGTGTTTATACTGAGCCATGCAAGGCCAGGTGGATACATAATGCAGGAAAAGCAGGGGTGAGGGCCCTCTACCTTTCTCCTGTTCCTAAAAGAATGGAATAGGACAATTGAGGAATGCCTTGGAGTCAGCTCTGCTCTTCTCAAGGCCTGGCCCGTGTAAACAAACGGCAGAGCTGTCCCAGCTCCTCACTCCATCCATTGGTCCCATTTACCTTCGTACATCAGAAGCCATCTGGCATTAAAATAATCCAGTGCCCTAGGAGATGTGCTGGGAAGTTAAGAGTGCATGGGATGGAGTATAAATCAGACCTGAAAAGGACAGCTGTGGCAGTAACCTTGCCCTGGGCCGCCAAAGCTGGAGATGAAGAGCTGGCTTTGGCTGGCTCTGGAAACTCATTCAGTGGTGGATTTAGATACATTTTTTTTGTTATTTTTAAGAAAAAAACATGACTGCACAGTGTGTGCTTCATCCCCTCCTCAGGGACAGCTCAATAAACTGCTTGTTGTCTGTGCTAGTTGTTTAAAGCTTCAGCGAGGTGTTAAAAAAACTCGACATACCCCCACAAACACTCTACTAGCAGAAGAGCTTACAAGCTCCTGCAGCAGC
Organism: Lanius collurio; assembly: GCA_020086605.1. Lineage (NCBI taxonomy): Eukaryota > Metazoa > Chordata > Aves > Passeriformes > Laniidae > Lanius > Lanius collurio. The sequence goes on from JACBWW010000023.1 coordinate 3,898,025, forward strand.
GTGTGTGGTTCTCTTATGGAAATTTAAAAAAAACCCTAATTTTTCCAAAGCCACAGACTTCGATCTGGAAGCTGAGCTGGATACAGAATTATTTTTAAACAAGCCACCCTTCAAAGGCTGCTTCTCCCTTTGGAAAAGGGTGGTGTTGGTTGTTTATTTTCCCTTCCAGGAGGTTTTGCAAGGCAAATGTTTCACGGAGCAGTCTCACCTCCCCCAAGGGATGGGGTCTTACCCAGCACTGTGCTTAGAGCCAACTCACTGTGGGGCTGCCCAGGGCCATCTGTGTGCTGGTGACTCCGTGACAGCAGTGACAGCCACAAGGTTGCTGGGTGGTCGGTGGCAGAGAGCACAAACAGTAGCACATGCGTGTGCAGAAAGGGCTGCAGGCTTTACATAGGGACACCAACCTCCCACCTCAAAAGCTTCCACTAACAGGGAGGAGGCAAGTAAAGTCTACTTCAGTTTGGAGTAGGGCTGGTGATCCCTGCTGGGTATTCATCAGCATACTCAGCTTCAAAAGACCTTTATCTAGTTAGGAACAGCAATTAGCACACTGCTGATGAGCAGCTCGAAGGAGCTGCTGGGAGAGCAGGATTTCATTACCCAGTCCATCTTCTCCCAGGCAGCAGGGAGCTTTTGTTACTCAGACTTGGAAAATTTTCTAGTGAATTGTGAAACTCCCCTTACTGGTTTGTTGTGGGGTCACTGGGGTTTTCCCAAGCACACAGACTCAGTTCAGGCAGGCACTAAGGGCATGCTGCCTTCCTCAGGATATCTACCTTCACTAAATCTCCCTCTGGGATGCTGTTGTTGACAGCCTGTGGCTGATCCTGGGGCACAGCCAGCAGAGCATCTGAGGGACCAGGACAGGCCCTGTCAGGGTAACTCCAAACACCCAGCACTGCTGACAGCATAAGGTGCTCCCCAACCTTCCCATCTAGGAGACTCTTATTTTAAATGTCCAAGTTTCTTTATTAACCTGAGTATAACAAATATAACATGTACACAGTATAAAAATGAACACGGAACCTGACAGATGTACAGGTACAACACAAATAGATGAACTATACAACGACCAGTTCATTGCATGATAATAATATATTAAGCATTTCATTGCTTGGAAAAAGCAAGTTTTGATCATAAAAATTGTATCCTGTACCACTGAAATTATACAAAGTACATTCAATACTGAAAAGTGACTCAACGGAGCAGGACCAAGGCATGGCCTGGCTGCTTAGTGTTACCTCGGGCCAGGACTGTACAAAATGAATCCAGACGCTTCGCTGGGACGAGTCTTAAGAACTTAGCAATTAAATTAAGAAGTACAAAGTGTTTCAGGGAGGGTATTCTTCTCTTAAAAGCATGTGGAACGTGCTTTTGGCAGGACCAACAGGCTTCGGCAACATGCAGAGGGTGCAGCCTGGCACAGCTCTACGCGGGCTCCGAGTTGATGGGTGGCAGGTTTTGGTGCTTGAAGTACTGCACAACTTGCTGGGGCAGCTCTGCCAGCACAGCTTTGGCCAGGGTCTCCTTGGGGACCTGTGAGCCAAAGGGAACCAACACCAGTGTTAGGACAGCCACAGGGGACCAACCAAGCAAATGTGTCTGGGCTGTCCCCAACTCCAGATCTTCGCATTTCATTTAATACCCCCTAGTGATAGCCAGCATTTTATACACCTGGGATTATTATATTCTATACTACCCCTCCCCCCAGGAGATAATTCACTGGTACAGAGGAAAAAAACATCCTGGGTAGGTCAGAAAAAATAGGTATGAGTAACAGAAGGTGAGATAGAAAGACACTGACAAGTTTCAGAAAAAGGGGAAGATAAGCACAAGCTGCATTCTTGGCAGTCAATCCTGTGCCAGCAACAGCCTCTGTCCCAGAGCTGTCTCCTGGATGACTGCAATGGGCCATCCCACAGAGGGGACGTGCAGGGCCAGTGCCACCATTGCCCCTTCCTACAGGGGATCAGGGGGCACAGGGCTCATCCTCAGGACAATGAAGCATGAAGCCCTTGGTGTGTTGCACATCACGAGTGCTAGATGAGACCTGTGTGGGAGACACCAAAACCAGCACAGGACTGTGGCAAGGGACGTGAGCCCAGTGCTGCCCCAGCCTGCTGCAGGAACCCAGACCTTGCTCTGAGTCACTGGTGTTTGCTCCCACCTGTCTGACAATGACAGGGGATGGAGAAACAGGGGTGCTCAAGTCCCACTAGAGATGCAGAGCCTCTCTGTCCCTGCCTGCAGCGCTGATTTATGTGATCCATGCTGGAGCATCCCTGAGGGATGGCCAGACAGAGTAAGACACGCAGGTCCCTCTTGCTTCTATCTACCTCTCCCGTGGTTGCTCGCTTCCAGGGTCATTTCCAGGCTTGATGCCCCATTTCTCCCTGTGATCACCTCCCCGCCGCCCTCACTCACGTTGCGGAAATTCCGGAAGGGCACGAACTGGACGATGTCACGCACGGCCTCCTCGCCGGTGTAGGAGTGCAGCACCCGGCTGTCCCCATCCAGGAACTCCATGGCGGCAAAGTCAGCGTTGCCCACGCCCACGATGATGATGGACATGGGCAGCTTGGATGCCTGCACCACGGCGTGCCTCGTCTCGTCCATGTCGCTGATCACCCCGTCTGTGATGATGAGGAGGATGAAGTATTGCTGTGGAGGGGAGGGCACAGGGTCAGACCCAGAGGGATGCCAGCACCCTCACACTGCAGCCAGGGCTCACACTGAGGGCTCTGAGTGGACAGGGTGACTAATATGTCAAGGGATGGCAGGTCCCCTGGGGATTTGGGAGAGAGGTTCACCATTTCCCAGGACAGCTGGCATCACTCCCTCTAGCAGAACCCAGAAATTCAGGTGTTCCTATTCCCCTTGGCTTTTGAAAGATCTTAAACAAATAACAAACCAGGTCCCACCCCAAAATATTTTTCTGAATTACTGATTTACTGTACTTAATGATGCAAAAAAATCCAACCTCTAAATAGTACAGGACTTTTATGTCTGGGCCAGGAGAAGTTCAGGGCTGGGACATGAGCCCAGCTGGGAGATGAAATCTCCCCCTGCCCACACACAGTGGGGTGTTTTGGGGTGCTCCCCATCAACATCTCCCTGCACTGATAGGAAGCATCTCCCATATTGCACTGCCAGGCTGTGGAGTCATCCCATGCTCAGGGCTTGTCAATTTCCTGTACAAAGCCATGGGTCTGGGAGGCACTGAGGGGGGAGGCAGAGGGTACCAGCAAGCTGGGGGATGACAGAGCAGCAGCATCAGAGGCTGCTCTCCATCCCTTGGGAAAAGGAGGGCACCAGGAGCAGTCCTGCAGAGCTGCAGACGATGAACAAAAACAGATTGACAGATGGTCCTGCTGGACTCAGCTCAGCACATCTGGAGGATGTGGACCCCCCAAAATCCCGTCTCCTCCATCTCCAGGGAAGGTAATAGCTCAATTCTGGCACATTACAGAGCCTGTATGTGCTGCAGAAATGACGAAAACAAGCACTTAAGAGCATTAAAGCCCTTTGTTCCGCTCCTCATTCTTTCCATTTCCTCTGAAAACCACTAGTGCAGCATCCTGGAAAAGCAAAGGAGGGAGTGCTGCCTCAAGCCTGTTTTTCTGGTCTTCCTCCAGCCCACATCTCCTGAAACCTTCCCTAAGCTTCATCTTCTCTTGATGGTCTCCAGTGCTAAACTCCAAGTACAAACAAGGCTGTGTAGAGCTTAAACACAACCTGAGGACACAGGTGAAGAGGTTTTCCCAAGCCAGACCCTTCCCCACTCCAGCCCCTTTTGATGCATTAACCCTGCCTGCACAGCACTGCCCAGGGTTCAGTTTTTATCTAAATATGAACTTTTGAGAGCAAATAATGGTGAAACATAAGTCTGCAGAGCAGGACTGCAACATGTGAGTCTGGAGGACAAGACTAAACTTAAGGAGAGGACCTGCACTGGTCATAACTAGAAGCAGGACTAGGACCTCATCCTGTCTGGGAACCAGTATAAGGAGGAAAAGTATAAAACCTTGCAGGGAGCAGCTAATAATCACTTTAAGGTGATTCTCCCCTTCCCTGCCTGGCCTCTCTCCTGGAAACATGGAAAGGGCTATTTCCCTTTGTTCCCTTTTTTCTGTGAAATCTGTAACAGGATCAGAGAAAAATGCTGGAAAGTATACAGGAAAAGGGGTGGGAAGGCAGAGCTTGTCAAATGTTTATCACAACATATTCCAGAGGTCAAAAGGAGGAAGAGCTGATGCTGGGGATCAGCCTCAAAGCCCAGGGGCTGTGTAGGGGCGATGAGCATCACTATTAGCAAGGGAGCAGTGGGCACTGCCAGAAAGCATCAGTGGGAGATTCCCCAAGGAGCAGTGATAGTTTTGGAGGTGTCAGTAAATGACAGCAGGACAGGGGTGCTGGTGGCACCTCTGAGCTCCAGCTGCAGTACCCAGCCAGGGTGGCACCTCTGCCAAGCCACAATCAGAGCTGCTGGTGCACAGGGACCAGGCTGGGGAGTCCATGGCACATCAATACAGCAGCACCTCCCTCCTTTCTCCTCTTTTTGTTGTTAAAATGGGTGACCTCTGCATCCACGTGGGCTCCTGGGATGATTCCCAATCCATTTGTTAATGATATCAGCAATTAGGTTCAGGCGGGTGAGTGGGACTTGAAGGGATTAGGCAGCATTAAACAGCATGAGGTAAGTAAAGGGGCGGTTTGGATGCAGGGACCCTGCTGGAAAGGTAAGTTTTAATTCCCCAAAGCTTATTAATCCTTCCCCAAGAGACAAATGGTGTAATATCCCTCTGTCCCTCCCCCAGCCCCAGGATGTTTTAGTCTCCTATCCCTTCGGAGCTGAGGGCTCTGTTTGTGATCTACGTTGCTATGGAAAAACTACGATGTTTTTTGGTTTTATTTGAAATGCTGGGAGCAAGCAAGAGCGGGAGGAAGAGGAGGGCAGGTCCAGGCAGCCACTGAAGCTGTCACCACCAGGGGTGGCTTTGATGCACGAGCTGAAAATGGGATGGAAGAGGAGAAGACCCCGGGGGAGTGAGATCCCTCATCAATAACGCTTTGTGCTGCCAAAAAAACACCCGAGCCAAGCCAGGCTTGCCTCTGACGGCACTATTAGTGCCCATTATTTAAAATCTCCCTTGATTAAACTATTAGTGCCAGCAGAGGGGTGCAATTTGCATACGATTAGCGCCTCTGCTCCGTGCTGAGCCCGTGGGCTCTCCCTCCCCCACTGACAGCGACAGAGAAAACGAAAAAATGAGGAGCGACCTGGATCTGTGCTGAATTAAACCAAATTCCGTATTTCCTTATGCCTGGAGCTGGGAAGAGCAACAGCACTCACAGCAAGGCTGGAAAAGATCCTCATGGGGAAGAGGTTTCAGGTGTGATCCTGCTTTGCTCCAGGCAGGAATCAGGGAAGATTTTACCCCAACATCTGCTGCCATGCAACTGAGGATGCCCAAGCTGAGCTGTTTTGGCCAGCAAAACCCAGGGGCCAGATCTACCATTCTCCATGGGCAGCCAGTTGCCACATGGACCCAAGAGAGCTCTATCTTGCAGACTTCTGATGCTCTTCACACCCCTAAGAGGTCACCACTGGCAAGGCTGGACCCACAGAGAAGGGAAAGACACGACACCTAGCTCAGGCTTTGTGTTCCCCTGCCCAAAGCCATCGGGACTGCCATCACGTCATGGAATCTTACGGACTTACCGATGCAGTTTCCTGTTGGGTGGCTTGAGCTGCAAAACGGGCCACGTGGTTGATGATGGGGGAGAAGTTGGTGGGTCCATAGAAGCGGATGTGGGGCAGGCAGGCAGAGTATGCTTGGACAATGCCCTCCACACCTTCAGGGAAAGCAGAGAAACCAGGCATTACTGAGTGTCACAACCCAGGACCATGGCAAGTCCAATTAGGAATCACTAGCTCATGCTGTCATGGAGCTGAAGTCAGATCTATCCTCCCCACTTCCTGCCTGACTCATCCAGATCCACAAGTTTCTTCCACCCCAAATTTCTGAATACCCAAGCTTTGCTCTTTAGTCGCTTTGCAGTGGGTCCTCAGACCTTCTGTGGTAGGGAAGCCTTTGTAGTGCCCACAGTCAATGAAGGCATTCCTTGGGACTGTGAAAAAAATCTCAGAATCAGCCAAGGAGGAGGAGCAAAAAGAAAAGCAACTCCTGGTCTCTGAACATAACCAAAAAACAGATAGAGAGGGTCCACAGTGGCCCTTACCACTTAGGATCTGAGCAGTCCTTCAGCCATCACTGTGAGCAGCTCTCAGCTGCCAAATGGAGCGTTAAGTCTGAATTCCCCATCTGCTAAACAGGCCCTGTGTTTCTTGCAGCCTTGCTGGGGGAGCAGACGGCTGGTAGGACACACCAGACAGCAGAGCGAAGGCGGATTTTACACAGCCTGAATCCAGTTGCATTTTACCCTGGGCCTTCCTACACACCCCCAAATTTTCTCTGCTTTCCTCTGAGTGTGCCTTTAGCATGTGCTCTGCTTCACCGCTCATGTCTGTCTCTGAACATGCCTTGGAAGATCCTCATGACCATAGAATGGTTCAGGTTGGAAGGGACCTTTGAGATCATCTAGTGCCAACGATGCTGACATGGGTGGTGATGCCACCCACTAGATCAGGTTGCTCAGGGCCCCATCCAACCTGGCCTTGAACACCACCAGGGATGAAGATGTCATTGAAGAAATGCAGAGGAAGGACAGAAGGCATTGAAGGCACCTGAGGAGTTCTACAGGCCTGGTAGATGCTTACCTGAACAGAATGGATTCCTGGGATTGAAGTTTATGGCAAACTCATGGGAAACCTGTGGAGAAGAAAATACCCAAATTGACTTGGAGGGCCAGTTCAGGGCAGGCAGCTCACTATCAGTTTAGCTGATGCTGCAGGGTGTGATGCTTCCCTAGAGCAGAAACGGAGTCACGGAGTTATGGTCCATCCTGCTGGGTCAGTGACACCTCCCAGCCCTCTGCTACCCAAACAACAAACACAAACATGGTCAGGGCTGAGCAGCACTTGAGAATGAACCAGTTCCCCAGTGCCCCCATCATGGAGTCTCCTGAAATTATCACACCATACATTCTTCTACAGTTATCAAAGCAGGTTTGTCCAGGTGGCTTCCCACTGGCAGCCCAGAGGAGGAGCAGGCAGAAGGGAGGCTCTCAGCCAATGGTGCCATCTCACCAGGCACTAGGAGAAATGACTTCAGCCTATTACAGGTTATAAAAGGACAAAACTCAAACTCATCACAGGGAGTCCCACTCCTGGCAGCATCTCCAATCCCCATCTGTCTGCACAAGGACAATGCCACAGCACATCCAAGATCCTTTAGCTTTTCCACCACCTCCTTTCAAGCTGAGGGAGAGGGTCTTGTGGGACACTGGCAAAAGCAGATAGCCCTCACACCTTGGCCTGATGCACTGGACAGCAGTTGCTTTGAACCTGTCTCTTCCAGCAAAGGCAGCTCAGTAAGAGAAGGGTCCTGCAAGAAAGGGCTCCTGGCTGCCAGTATGAACCTTTCCAGTGCTGGGGTGTGTCAAGAGCCAGCTTGTGGAACAGCCACCACATGTGTGGGGTTAGGCATTCCTCACTCTGCTCCCAGCATTTTAGGCACTCTAAGAAGCAAACAAATTCTCAGGAGCATCAAGGATGTGCAACTGCCTCTTCCAGCACCTCTGAAAGTTGAAGGGGTGATTTGGGCTTTCAGGCCACCAGCTAAAGGATTCTGAAACAAAAAGGTCCCACCCTGTTCATGCCAGCATTACAAAACAAGGATATTGTCTCCCTCTCGGAAGGGTGGAGGTTTGCTGAGCTTTTTCAGCAAGGGAATTGCTGGGGGACATGCATATTCCCAATGCTGGCAAAACGAGTGTCCTCCAAAGCGCAGTCTGAAGCCGGAGTCCTCCCAAGGCTGCAAACACAACATGCGCGTCTGATTCAGACTTTTCAATTATGCTGGGCATTGTGTCAGAAGCAGCAGAAACTGCTGTTTTTACAAGAGGCTGTAGGGTGGGAAATAGCAACCAAACAAAAGTAAAGTCAACCAAAACTTTTCCTGTCCTGCAAAGCTGATGGGCTGCCTGACTGGCCGCAGCCTGCTCAGGTCTCTCCAGGCCTGCAGAGCACAACCAGGAACACTCACAGCCACCAGGTTAGAGACAAGCTGAATGCACAGCTGTGCTTTGCGTACACCCCTTCTCACAGAAACCTCGATTTTGGGCAATATATCCAAATTCAGTTGATTTGCGGTTGTAATGGGCTTGCTTCCTTTTTTTTTTTTTTGAAGATGTTCAAAATTCTGCCACAAGTATTTATAGACAAGGCAGGCAGAAATATTTCCATGTTTTGCACTGCAAAAGAGGGGTTTATCTTTCTTTTATGAAGCAATGAAATGGTTTGAAGCTGCGTTCCTCACTGTCTACAGAGCAGAACCCCTACATGGCAGAAATGTTGCAAAACCTCCTCTGGAGTTTATGAATTTTACATATAGATATATAAATATATATCTATATCTATCTCTCTCTATATATATGTATCTGCTAAAAAATCAACAGGAGGGCTTCAAAATAACAAAAAATATAAAAGAAAGGGTGTCATTCCCTATTCAGCTTGTACTTTGAAAACAGTTTCTGTGGAGTCCAGTTAAATGTACATGGAGCACCTACAGGTATCCCATTCCCCAGTAACTCACAGGGAGAAACTTTTGAACCCCCCAAAGGGTACAACCAACCTCACCGAGGGTTCTCTGGCATCTCCCCAAGGAATCCCACCCCTGCCATGACTCAGTTTCCCTACAGATAAAAGGCAAAAGGATGAGGGATCAGTGAAGCCACCAGCTTCCTCTGGCTGATCCCATCTCCCAAATCCAGGTGACCGGTGTGGCTCCGACATAAAGAATCCTCCTCCCTGCTGCTGCCTTGACTTTGCTCATCCCCCAGAAACCACAACCCATCTGCTCCCCTCTCCTGTTCCCTGCTAGGAAACACTCGAGGCTCTCTACAGAGCTGTTACACGGCAAGATGTTCTTTGACATTTCCAACGCGACTTTTGTGTGCAAAACATCTCGCTCCGATGGGCGCCTGAGAAGAGTTGGGGGAGCCATGGCAACGGGAGCACAAAGCACCATTTATACCTCTTGTATCTCTTGGCAATCTTTACTTGGGTCTGTGGGTCCCTGCTTTCTGTCCACCATCACAGGTTTTCACAAAGAGCTGCTGTTTTGGCTTTGAAATTACCCAACAAGCCTTGATAGCCAAAAAATCTTTAATGAATGAGTGGAGCCAGTGATGCTCAGAGGGAGCTGGGGAGAGATGAAGCCCCAGGCTGGAGTGGTGCAGGGATATGCACCAGGGATGGCCCCACGGATAACACAAGACAACTGATGGGTCATGGGTGACCTGCAGGCATGGGCCAAGCACCCGGGGAGGGAGAAGCTGCTCCCCACTGGGGTTTATTTAGGCTTAGAAATCATTCTGGGGAAAAACAAGGGTTTTTTTCCTGGTAGCTTTTACAGAGCATCTCCAGGCCCACAGGAAGCTGCAGGAGGCACATGCAGAGCCCCCAGCCAGCATCCTCAACCCAGTATCCACCTCCAGTCTTGCCAGAAGGGCTGTTTCCAACCCAGCAATGCCCTTCACATGGGCACTGACTCACACACATGGGCAGCAGAACAGGATGCTCACCATGATGATCCTGAGCTGCTGTGCCCTTTCCATTCCTACTGCATTTGCCTTTCCCATTCTTCTCCCCAAGTAATAAATCCCTGGCAGCAGCTGGCTCTTAGACCTTGGAAGCTGCCTACCTAGATTTTCCCAACAAAAGGGATAAAGTGACAGACCAGAGACATGTGCAGGCCAAGGAGGATGAATCAGCCCCAAACTGCACATGGAGGGATCTCCTTCTGTGCCTGGCAAACAGCAAGAGCTCCCACTTGAGTCATATGAATTCTGATTGCTGGGAGAGCAGAGAAAAGCACAAAGCTGGAGCGGGCAGGACATCCCCAGCCATGAGGGCTGGCAGTGATGAGCTTCCCAGCCCAGTTCCCAGCTGCTCATGACTTATGTGCCCTGCTGTGCTCAGCCTAGAGCACAGCTCCCCTCCCACAGAACACAAAGGGCTTGCTGAGATTCAACCCCAGCCTGAAGCTGGGAACGCCTCAAAACCAGTGAGCAGAAAGAAAATGCACATGAAGGGCGTGAGCAAAGAGAGGCCAAAAGACCCAGCCAGTAATTAATGATGGTGGTGTCCCAGCACATTGTCTCAGCCATGAGAAGATGCTCCCCATCTGCCAGCCAGGCTGCAGGAACAGCCCCATTCCCTGACCTCCAGATGAGCAGGATGCACAGCTCAGCCCTTGCAGGACCAGTGTCTAATCCTAACCAAAGATCAAGGTGGGTTTTTGGGAAAGCTCTTTTGCTTCAGTCCTTGCAGGCTCTGCCTGTGCAACATCACATCAAGGCTCCCTTGCTCCCAGCCCCCTTCCAGACTTAGCTGCCGTCTGACACATTCATCCAGAGGCCTCTTCCCTTCCCCAGAATTGTTCCTGCCTTCTGCCAGGAAAATGAATCAATGCCTGGCTCTGCCCATTAGTGCCAGGGAGCTGCTGCTTTCATGCCAGGGCAGAATGAAGGAATGGGCTGCTTATGCCCCATCCTTGCCTTGCTGCCCACCCACCCTGACACATCTCACTGGCTGAGATTCCACATCTGCCCATTCCCCCTCTCCCCAACAGCTTTTCCCTGACCAAGCCCTGGCATTTCTGCTCCTGCCCAGGCAATATCAGGACAAACCCATCTCAAACACTCAGGTGGCCACAGCACTTCACCTTCCAGTCTGGCGGGAGCTGGGCGCCGAATCCCAGAGCAGGAAACATCTTGTCTCTGAAGAGAAGGAGGAAAACATATGGGTGTACTGACACACACAAAGCAGGCTTGCACAGCTTCTCTCAAAACATACAGAACTTTTAAACAGGAGCTGAACAGAGACAATAGATATTCCCCCTTGAATTTGATCTTTAGAGAAAAAGAGTCCAGCTTTGCTTTGTTTCCCTTAGAGATTGGGAGCATCCTCTTGCCCAAACACAGGCGTCTCTTGCAGGCATGTAACCCTGGAGATTTTAAAAAATAAACAATCCATTTTGGTCACAAAAGCCATCACAGTGAAAGCAATAGACGTCTGTTTTGTTTTCTCTATCAGTGTCTGAGATTATATTTTTCTGATATTTTCTTCACTTCTCAGGATGTCTGAGGAATGAGGCAATCTGGGGTCACAGTAAACAATAAACAACAGCAAGCTGAAGGCACCTGCCCCCAGCAGAGGATGTACCACGTCTGCTAACAATCCTCCCTCTCCACAGCAGCAATGGGGGGAGAGGAGAAAGCCTGTCTCAACCCCCTCCTGCATTCCAATGTTTATGGTAAATAACATCCTTAAGGTATTATTTAGCCCTAGATCAAGGCAGATGCATCCCAGAAGCCTCCTGGCAAGTCAGGGAAACATCTGCAAAATAGGGGTGGTGGCAGAAGGGCCCAGTGCTTACGAGTCATAGTCCTGGATGATCTGGCCGACAGCCCAGATGGCCGACAAGTACTCGTTTGTCCCCAAGGGGTTGATGTAGTGCAAAGAGGAGGGTTCTTGGGGGTTCCCGTTGGAAGCTGTGAAGTCAATCCCAACCTGGAGGACAAGAGAGATGCATAAACTCATCCTCTGTCAGCAAATGCCACCAGAGACCTGGCCACCAAGCCTTCACTGCTGTGAGAACCACACACAGATCCCTCAAACCCCAAACCTCAAATTTTTGAAGAAGTTTAACAAAATCCATTTCTTCACCTTCCCTGCAAAAAGCTGATTAAATACTACATTAGGCAAACACATTCACTCTTACAGCTTCACTTTTCATCAATGAGCATCACATAAGATGTCCCCAGGCAGCCCCTACTCCTGGAACAATCCACCACCACCTCCAGCTCAGGACTCTCGCTGCCCATCTCCCAGGTACACAGGAACTGAGCAGCCCCATGGCACCAAGGCAGCCAGGGACATCTGGGTATTTGGATCTCAAGGTCTTTGACCAAATAATAACAACCCTGAGCAGATCTTTCCCTGCAGGCAGGAACACCTGCTCTTCACCAGGCTTCCCCAGAGACCAATATATTCTGAGCTCTCAGGGGACTCTGTCAGGAAGGCACTCATTTTTCTCCCTCCTCAATCAGGCTTTCTATTTAAAGGCATTTGTAGAAATGCCTCAGACCCAGATAAATCTGGTCAGAAGAGGCAAGATGCTGAGCCACCCAATTTGATATGACTGGGAAGGAAGACTCGGGAAGAGGCAAACCCAAAATAACTCCACTGGCTAAATTGAGCTCAGGCATTCGGAGGGAGATTTTGCTCCGTATCCATCATGGGAGAGGACAAATGGCAGTTTGCCTGAGAAGGGACCTTGGCCTGGCTGGGGCAAGAAGACATCACAGCCCAGGCTGTGCCACCACCTTGTGCCAGGGCAGCTGGTAAAACGGGCATGGCAGTATAACTGAGCTCACATGCACGAGCACACAGACACAGGGATGGCTTCAGTAATATTAAGCCGACAGCAAGGAGTTGAGAAGAGTCCTTGCTTAGAGTTCCACAGAATGCAGTTTATTGCTACAGCTTGTGAAGGGCTCTAGAGGCAAACGACCAGAGCTCGTGACAGCTTGAACTTAAGTACAGGGGTGTGGCTGACACCAGGAACAAGCCAGGGAAGCTGAACTGGGGTACATTACCATAACCAAACATCCTGGGAGAGGCTGCTTTCCCTCACCATAACTGTAAGTCTTTGGCACCACAGACTGTCCTACCAAGAATTCTCTCTGTCTCTTGTACTGCAGGTCAATCAGCCACCACATGGCAGGAAAAGGGAACATGTTTTTAAACTGGAAGAGTGTGGGTTTGGATTGGAGATAAGGGAAAAATGTTGCATGATGAGGGTGTTGAGGTACAAGTTGCCCAGAGAAGCTGTGGCTGCCCCATCTCTGGAAGTGTTCAAAGCCAGCTTGGATGAAGCTCTGGGAAACCTGGTCTAATGGAAGTTGTCCCTGCCCATGGCAGGAGGGGGGAACGAGATGATCTTTGAAGGTCCCTTCCAACCCAAACCATCCTATGGTTCCACAAAGACCCAACTTCTTCGTCAAACAACTGTACAGCCTCACCAAACCTGTGGCTCACCTCTGTGACGCCCCTGCACCCAGCTCTGGCCAAGCCACCATGGCCAGAGAGCAAGAGGGAAACTGAGACACGGGGTGGGGGCTCAGTGGAGTCAGACAGGCAGGGGCCCTGCTTGTGCAAGCAATGTCATCAAGAGCAGGACCCGGGCAATGGGTCTGAGAGGGACACAGCTGGTCTGCTTCCAACTGGGCCCAAAACCCTCTTCTCTGTGGCTTCAGCCCTTCTCTCCCCACCCCCTCCCTCGGTGGGGAGGACACCCCTGGCTTTTCCAAATTACAGGAGGTGTGTGCAGCATCCTCCTTCCAGCTCAGGTGTTTTTCTGCTGTGGTGCACCCTTTGGAAACACACCCTTTGGAGCAAAGATGCCTTGGGAGGAGGAGGAGCCCTCCAATAACCAGCAGATCTTTAGATGGGGGGAAAATCTCTGCATTCAAACGTAATTCACGCAAAAGCTCTGTACTACCAATAAATTCACTAATTTTCTCTTCTATTCACTCTCCAGCACCAAGGCCAAAGCACACAGAGGCAGAACAGCACACAAAAAGCTCTCCCAATCATTGCTGTTCCTATGGTAACTCTTCCTCCTCCTCCTACTCTTCCCCCATCATGTTTTCAGATAAAACAACAAAATACAAACTGAACTAACTGCGAGTGCCTGCAGCTCTCTGGATACTGCACCAGGAAAGTTTTCAGAAATTGAGAACCCCAGTTCTGCATTGTGGTGATTTCACTCAGGATTGTCATGTTCTTGCTTATTTACTCCTGATAATCTGTGGTCCAGCTTGAAGGTGGAAATGTCAGTAAAAACACAGAAAACATCTCTTTAACATCCCAAAGCTTCTCATCTGGGTTCAAAATAAGGAGAGCTTCCATAGAAAAATATGGGTGGTTAAAACCTGAAGTGGGAAGAGAATTTGGTGACATTTTGTGAAGGGTCAGAAGGTCTTTTTGAAAGTCTGGCCTTCAGCCAAAGTCCAGCCAGCTCCCTCCATGCTACTGGATGCACCTGAGCATCCCCAGAATCCCCACAGTCACATGGTTTAACAGCAAAATGGGCAGCTCCTCACTGTCATGAGAAGTCACCCCAAGCTGGTGCCAAATCTCACGCAGAACCTCCCTCCCCAGTTCTGCCCATTACACAGGTATTACTATCACTGGGCAAGGAGAAGCAAAAGTCCTTACAGTAAACATCAGTTGGCAGCCTCCCAGGATGTAGTCCAGGAAGGAGAAATCTCTGGTTATCTGAGAGAAAAAACAGAAAACCAGTGTTTCAGCAACTGTCATCATTGTCATCATTATTCAGGCTATGCAGGCCTGTCCTTGGAAACAAAAGGGAGGCAGAGGCAGAAGGGATGTGGGGGAGCTTGAGAAGACCCAAGCTCAGTCAGGGGCTGAAGGAAACATCTCAGTGACATACTCACTTTGCAGGACTTGACAATGATGATCCCAGAGTTCTTGTAATTCTTTTTCTTCTTTTGCTTTTTGGGGTTAATGCACTCTAGCTCGAGCTGTAACACATAAGACAGACCCTGGTGTGAGGGCAGTGCTGGGCTGTGCCATGTGGCTGCACATGCCATCAGCAGCATGTCCTGAGTGTACCCTCCCTCCAGTGCTGAAAGGGAAGATTTTATTGCCAGGCTATAGGTTACAAATCCAGAGGAAAAATGGGCTCAATGTCTGCCTCTGGCACTGCCATCTTGTGCAGTCCTAGACAGGGCACTTTCATGCCTTTGTGCCTCAGTTTCCCCAGAGAAGAAACTCAATGCACTACACACGGTGTTTTACACGCCCCCACGCCTCAGCCAAGATCTCCTGGTTTGCAATCCTGGTGAAGGCAGCAGTGCAAAGCCCTGCTTTCCAGGGGCCTTCACAACACACCTTCCAGCAGGAGGCATCTGCCAAGGACCTTGGCCAGCACTTCTGGGGAAAATGGGGACACCTCTGGCACCAAACTGGTGTGGAGCTGCATAGGACCTGCACTCCTGGGAACCAGGCTGCCCCTGCTGCAGATGCAGCCCCAGCAGCAAGTCACACCTTCCTTCTGGCCCCCCAAATAATGGGTGCTGCTTCAGACATCCCAGCAGAGCCTGATTTTCAGCAAAGTCTGCCTTAGCTTGCTCTATCTCAGATGTTTTAGCTACACCCATAGCCTGGGTCACTCATGATGGAAGTGGAAGGAGAAAGGCATTTGGACTTGGCCTCTTCTCAGCACAGCTTGAGGGTGCAAGTACCAAAGTCTGTCACCAACCGTGAGGAGCCCCTTCCCCATTCTTCCCCAAAAGCATGTCAGCACTTACTGGAGAGGCATCTTGGGCTTCACACAACCTGGCCACTGAGGTCTGGAACTCCCCGATGAAGTCGTGGCCCCCATCACTGTCATAGTCGTAACACACCACCTGGGGTGGAAGGAGCACAAACCAGCCTCAGACACAGGAACTATCTCCTGCAAGGAAACATGCTGAAGTCCCCAACCTCTCCTGCTGGAAACCCCAAACGAGGTTCTTTTTGTTGTTTTAGACGTTTGTTGCTTTGGGGATTTTTAATAAGCCCACCATGGGGGGTTAGATATTTAACAGTCGGTCCCAGACGCTGATCCCCACAATACAAGCCAGAGGGCTCCCCATTACCTTTATCAGCTTCTCCATATCTCCATCACACAGTGACACCAAAGGCACAGTGAACGGCTTCCAGACAGGGTCCAGTGTGTATTTGATCACCTGGGGGTGGGAGCAGAGGGACGCTGTTACAATGGGCACATCCACAGGTAGAGATCAGGACAAAGCAGGGACACACCTCCAAAAGTGACCCTGAACAAGGTTCCCAGTGGGGCAGGCCAGGCAAGCTGTCTCAGCCCTCTCCTGCCTCCATAACTGAGACACAGTAGCTTCCCCTTCTCAGGCTACAGCATGTGTGAGTTAAACCAGGTTTGTTTTTGTTGCATTGGGTGATTTATCCACCTCTGGGAGCAATTAAACAAAACTGCCTGAGAGAACAGCTGTGCCACACTGGGCAGCATGGGCACAGCCATGCCCAGAGCACAGGCACAGCCACTCATCCCACAACTCCCAGGCCTGCAGCTACTATTTATGTCCTCTGCATCCCACTGCTTGCCCCCTACTCATTGCTTACAGCCCCCCAGCACCCAAACACAGCCTGAATCCATCTGGGGTCTGGCCACCAAGAAGATGGAGCAGCAAGATGCTGCAACCAGCCCTGGAAAGCCAAAATAGCCCTGGGCACATTAGGCTCTCTTGTCTCATCTGTGTAACATCTGCTGCCTGAGCTGGAGAAATATTAATTGGTGCTTTTTGACATTTCCTGAGAGAATGCATTTGCTTAATAGAAACCTAAGCAAACTTGAGCGGGCTCCAGGCACATGCTGTGTACATCAGAGGTGCCTTCGGGGCAGGCAAAGATCTTCTTTCACAAAAGGTGTGATGCTCACAAAGAGAGATTCACATGGATATTAAAGTCAGGCACAAGCAGCAAATTAACCCTTCTCTGGGCAAGGCAAACATGGGCAATATCTGGCGTGGAGTACTTTGGATCTTTGCAGCTGGAACAGTCACAGCACAGAGCAGTGAGGAAGAGATTTATGGCTGCTGCTGTGGGCAAACAGCTGCACAGGACCTGGAATGGGCATCTTGTTTGACAGCCAGGCTCTCACTGAGAGCAGGGGAAACCCTGACACTGCAGCAGCAGTTTAGTTGAATTTGAAAACGCCTCCTTCAGGAGTGTGGAAGAGCAGGGTGAGCCCACACACCCCAAGATGCTGCCCACAGGCTGCCAGGTCCCCAGGGTCAGTGGGGAAGGATCCAGCATCTCCATACTTGTGCTTAGATAACATTCATACTTGTGCTTAGATAACAGGCTGCAGTAGTGCCCTAATCCTGCCCTGTCAGACCTGCTCTGCTCATTGTGGCAGGAGAAATGCCAGCATCAGACTGAGAGCTGGTTATATTCCTGCACTGAAAGTTGCAAGAGTAGAGAACTTTATTTCTTTGTATCCAGCCTAAAAACACAAAGATGGTCACAGAATCATAGAATGGTTTGGGTTAGAAGAAGCCTTAAAGATAATCCAGTTCCAAACCCCTGCTGTGTGCAGGGACACCTTCCACTACCTCAGGTTGCTCCAAGCCCTGTTTCAACCTGGCCTTGAACACTTCCAGGGATGGGTCCCCTAATGTGGGATTCCTCTCAGGGAAGCTGGATGCATTAGGGGCTGGGAAGGTGGAGGCTGTTGGAGCATCCATTACTCGAAAGAAAACTTGGCCAGACCTTGATCCAGTGAGACAGGACAGTGGAGGAACTGGGCAACAACTCAGAGGAAACACCAGTATAGACATCTGCTCCTCACAAACCTGACATGCTTGTGGAGATCCCAGCAATGGCTGGGGTACAGTCACCTTCCCAAATCCCACGCCTCTTCCAGGAGGAAGGGCTGAAGGCCACTCCAAATCCCCACATCTGAGAAACACGTCTTGTTGAGTAAAATCCCACTACTCACACTGAATCATGAGGAAAAAAACAAGCAAGGTCCCAGCCTGCTCCCACAGAAATGCAGGAGAAATACTAAGGTTGCTAAATAAGGTTGATAAATACTAAGGTTGAACAAAATATGCACAGAAAGGTGTGTGGGAAAGCACTGAAAAATAAACAGCAGAGCTGGGGTTATAAGGATGGCCTATACTGGTAATACAGGACACAAGATGTTACCCACACCCTGGTGCTCATGTGCATGTTGGTGTGTGAGTGAAGGAAAAACTCATGGACTTCACACAGTCATTGTAAAACCGAACATACAGAGAGACTTTGTAAAAAAACACCACTTTCTCTTTCCACCTGAGCTCATCCTGTGTTTTGTTACAGCAGTTTCCTGTGATGGTACAATAGGCTGCCTAACCAGGCCTTGAGGGGACAAGAAAAGAGGTGGAAAAAGAACAGTGTGAGATGGGGTGGAATGGAGCTGTCTTCCTCTGCCATAGAGGCTGCTGTCAGTTCCCCCCGCCAGTGATTCCCCTCCTCTCTCTGCCAGCTGGCCTGAACTACATGCAAACTAAAAAAGCCTTGAAACAAGCTTTGAGGGGAAGAAAATAAGCAGTTGAAAAGTACTTATTAGTCCATTGTTAAAGCAGAAGCCAGCCTGTTTCTCCCTGCCTGTGCTGTGCCTGGTATTTCTAACATCCCTGGCTTTAGCAGCTTGCGATCGTAACCAAAGGGAGCCCAGATCAAAATATCACAGCAGGTATAAATGAGGGAGAGGAGGGGTCAGCTGGCCCTGATCAGATCCACCAAGACCCCGGGTCTCTGCCTCCTTGGCTGTGGCACTGGCTTAATGAGACATGAGGCCAAGTGCTCATGCACTGAAACTGGAGTTGCCTGAACACCCAGCTTAGGTGAAGGTGGGGCAAAAGCTTTCTTTAATCTTTCCCCACCTCACACCATCTCTCTCCAGTGTATCCCCAGGTCACAGCTCATCCTGATGCTCCTGCAAGTGGAGGGAGAGTGGTCCAGGGCTCAGTCTCAGCCCATGATGATCCTAGAGATTATCTTGGGCTTCAAGATCATCTCTCTCTCTGCATGCTAGATACAGCAGTGAATAGTACAGAAAAGATCTCAAGACTTTGCTGGCCTCAGTGAATCTTCATCTGCTGGGGTCCAGCAGCCTCAGCTGGACACCAGGAAGAGAGCTGTAAGGTTTTGAAATCCCTGGATCCCATCCTACTCTACAGGTGATGGATAACGCCATGAAGGGCAAGAGGAGCTGATGTGAGGATGGAGGATGGGGGTGTCTGAGCAGCTCAGGTTGGAGTTTTGCTCACCTCTGTTCTATGAACCAGCATCCACTTCCCATCGTCACCTGGTTTATGAAACTCCAAGAAGGGATCTGACTTCCCAAAAAGGTCCTGGAAGGAGAAGAACAGGATGGGTTACATGGTGCTCTGCAAGCAGCAGAGGTCCAAGAGAGATGTTACCCGCACAGTGCCAGCCCTGCAGACACTCTCCTGTCCTCATGGGGCTGGGTCAGGCACACTGGCAAACAGGCAGCACCCATGGCCAGCATCCTGCCCACCTCCCTGTCCCAGTTGTGTGAATCCCCTTGATTTCCCCACCACATTTTTGTGCAGAGGGTGTGTTGGCACCCCAGTGTGTGCCTGTACCCGACAAGCTCTCAGGACACAGATGCCACGGAAAACAACCCCAGCTGGGAGGCAGCTGCATTTGGGCTTGGAAAAACATCCAAAGCTTCAAAGGAAAAACAGAATTATGAAGTGTCTTAGGGGAGAAAGGAAAAAAATCCACCCTCCTACACACAGCAGTAAAGCATAAGCAGAGGAAATCTTTAAGGAGTGAGCTGCCCTGGTGTTGACAGAGATCATGTAACACCCCCCGAGATACGCAGCCCTGAGTCAGTGTGTGCTGCCTCTCCTGCCAGCGTCTCCTCAGATAATCCCCCGACAAAGGGCTGCTGCTTTATGAGGAACATGTACACATACACACACGCCCCTGCTGGGAACCAGCACGGGGGCTGCTTCGGCACCCGCAGCCCGGGGAGGCGGGAGGCGCTGGTGGCACCGACAGGGAAACTCCAGCTTGTCTAGGCAGAACTTCATTCCCATTCAGAAAAACAAAGAGGTTGCTAACAAGAAACCAAGTCCCAAATATTCCAGACAATCTATCGAGAGCTCAAGTTATTTCAGTTGGGTTTTCCTCCTAGCAGGAGGTGGGTGTCTGAGTCCTTCAAAGAGCTGGAGGAACTTTCTATGGGTTTGAATAGGAGCTTTTTGGGCTGCTGAGTGATACAGTGGGGATGCAAAGGGCTGTTCATGGAGGAAGGGGAAACATGGACACTCCAGGATCTCCTGTCCACAACCAGCCCAGGAGACGACAGCTGGGATGCACAGGGGTTCTAGCAATGTCTCAAGAGAAAATGTGTCAGCAGTTCTATCTAAATCCTGTTTCTGAAGCCAGACAGAAAAGTAAATCACTGCAAAGTGTTTTGGCTTAGGGAAACTACAACCTGCTTCAGTCAAAATTCTTCTGCAGAGAAGCAGACCATAAAGGCTCACGGGGATGCTCTCTGGTGAGATGAGGTTATTTTTTTAATTTTTCACATGTTTATAGGATAGAAACACAAGCCATTCCTTCTGCAGCATTATGGTTATAGCACAGCTCTGATCCTGCTCACCCACCACCTGGACTTGGCACTTTCAGTCTTCACAGATGGATTAAAGAACCAGTGGTGGGTACCCGACCCTGCCTGTGCTGGCTTAACTTCCAGCCCAAGGCAGTTTCATCAGCACCAGCCCAGCATGGGCCGGTGGAGGCAGCAGCTCCGAGGGCAGTGGGGAGCTTTGAGGGATGTCTGCTGCCATCCCACATGGATCAGCCTGGCTTGCAAGTCTGGTTGGCCTTGTTCTGTTCAAAGCAGGGTAGGAGATGCCTCCAAGCCACAAGATCGTGGGCTGCTATTTTAAAACATCAAACCCACACACATCCCACCCCTGCAAACCTGGTGGGAGATGGAAACTGAGCAACCAAAGAAGCTCAGCAGACCAGATCGATCTGCAAATTAGTCCAGGAATCTAATTGATCCAAACTGGTTTTTACACACCATGGAGAAGGAGGGCAGAGCTGGCACTTCCAGCAGATACAGCTCCCTAAATCACAGCCTTCAGCAGCAGTCCTGGCTCGCAGTGCTTGCTGTCCCCCAGCCATGATGAAGCATCACTGCCCTCCTGCTGTCCCCACTGCTGTGGTGGCATGGGCTTCACATGGCTGGTCCCGGGTGGAAGTTCCTCCTCTTTTGCAAGACATTTTATCTTTCAACAACTCTCCCAAGAACTGATCTGACATAAGGTACAAGAGCCTCAGGCTGAATCTGCTGCTGACATGCTCCTGCCTTGCAGCTTCGACATTTAAATCAAGGTAGTGAGCTGCAGGTGGAGGGAATGGACGTGTGATGGGGAGGAGGCCCTGCCTGCAGCCTCAGAGAGGTCACAGCCTCAGGGGAGCCACGGCAGAAGGAGCTGCTTGGGGCTGAGCACAGCTTCAGGCTGGGTTTGGGGCACAGCTGCCAGTAAGGGATGCCCACGGTTTCAGCTCGGTGTGTGCACCAAAGAGGATCCCATGACCCCGCCACAAAATCCTGTGAGATCCAATCCCTTTCTATAATGTCTGAGCCTCTAGCCATGCTCCCCAGCTCCAGGCTGTGTGGTACAGGATGCTATAACTCCCCAGGCTGCAACCTTAACATTGGTTTTCTTTTGTTTATTCAAATTTTCACTGTCTTTCCTAAGCTTAAACAAGTTTTACCCAGCTCCCACAGCTGCATTTCACCCACAACCAAAAATGACCGAAAAATACTGTTTTCCATCCAGTTTCCTTCTTCAAGGGCCATTTTAATTTGCATGAGGTCACCTGAGCATCCTTTGCTCAGGAGCAAGACTTTGAGCACTGCAACTCTGTCCTGCAGTATGGGAACTGGCAAAGAAACCTTGTTATTTCTTGGTGACAGCAGGCAGTCACAGAGCACAATCTTTCTGCTGACACCTAGAGATGGAGTTTTTGTTACCTGTTACCTCTTAACAGGGCATTTGGCTCCTTGCACTAGGCAAGGTAAGTAGAAGGGTGTGAAAACAGCCATTTCCAACAGGTGGCAAAAAACACTTGGATAAACCAGATATCCATCCAGTTTGAACAATGGGACTGGATGAACCACATCTTCTGCCCTGCCAAATACCCTTCTGCCTCGCTGATTGCCTTACCCTATTTTCAAAAAAACTGAGGGCCATCCTGCCAATAAAACAAGCTCTGGAGAGACTAGGAAGAAGGAAAAAATTATATTCCCATCGATTGCTTAGCAACAGCACTGGTTCAATAGGAATAGCTCTGGTTGCCTGGTAAATAAGGTCAGAAGACGCTGTTCAGAGAGGCTCAGTGCTTCCTGTGCATCATATCCAAAGCTCATGCGTTACCTGCCTCTGTGAGATCCACATTTCTTCCCTGGAGAAGACAGGCCCCACAGTTTGATACAGAAGCAGATGTTTGCTCCCTTTCCAGAGGGGCTGAGGGCGACAAGCCAGGAGCTCTCAGCACATGTAAGATACAGAGTCAAGGGGCATCAAAACTTCCAGCTCTGTCAGGAGGCAATTCCAAACAACTGCCACTGAAGCAGTAAATCTGCTGTCCCTGAGACATGCTGGCACACAGCTCCTGTGCCACGTGGAATCCTTCCATCTCAAGCCACGTGATGAAGGAAGAAATACCGTGACAATGGGGAAACTGAGGCGCAGCTGTACCCAGCAGCCAGAGGGTCTCAGCCAGTTTCACCCTGATGCTTTCTCCAGTGGGACTGCTTTCTGTCACTGCTACATCCAAAGCAGGGTTCTTTAAATCCAAGGACAGAAGTTTAACATTGCATTCCCCAGACACAGCTCCACTCACCTTTTTATCCAGTTTTCTGCCAGCCATGCTCAGAGTAATCACCCTGTTATCTGAGAGCTCCTGGGCAGCTATCTGAAAGACAAGGGAAGGCTGTATTCATTTTCAGCACAAAAAAATGAAGCTTCTAGTAAAAAATTCAACCCCTTTCTTGGGTGTCATGCTAGACTTGGTCCCATATGGCTTTTCTGCACCAGGACTCATTGAGGATTTGGAGAAGCCTCCAAGGACTGAGCCCAGAGAAAGGAGAAGCCATATAAACCCTTGCCAGCAAGATGTGCCACCTCATCCTCCACGTCCTGGGCTGGGAATGGCAAAAACAGTCATCCCATCCCTTAGGGGAGATGCTGGTGGAACCCAGGACTTGAGCCATGTCTCCACAAAACCACCTGATGAGGCAGCTCCAAGGATGAATATTCCATGATTGCTCCGGAGGCCCTGCAGCAGGCAGGAGCACAGCCCAGACCACTTCAGTTTGAGAGACTTTATTCACACGTGCTCCAGAAGGGCTTCAGCTGCCAACCCTCAGTGGGCCAGTTTTGTCTGGAATATGGTCTAATCAGTCTCTTGGTATTTCAAGGGAATGTTTATAACAAAACCTCACATTTATTCACTTTTATTACAAGCCGTTTTCTGAATCACTTGTCTTTTTTTTTTCTGCCCAAGCATCTGCTCCCCACCTCTCCTTCCTCTGATCTCTTGGGGTGGGCTGAGCTGTTCCCCAGCATTCCTAGCTGCATCCTCCTTCTCCCAGGGCAGGAGCCAGCACCAGAACAGCCAGAGCACAGCATGGACACTGTCCTTGTGCACAGTGTCCCAAGCATGGCTGGTTGCTGGCTCTCACAAGGGGCTGTCCTGCACTGAAGTTATTCAGTGTCATTACACCAAGGCTTTTAGAAAAACTTGCAGAACTCCAAGGGACAATTTTCCACAGAACAAGCAATCAGAGGGTTATTGGCACTTAGGAGAGCTGAGGAGCTGGCAGAGACGAGGAGGCAGAGATGCAGCTTTTGCATCTGCCTGGGCAGCTGGGTGAGGGGATGAGCCACAGCTCCTGGACAACCTCCCGGCCTCCCCATGGCAGGCACAACTCTTTGGTCCACAGAGGATCCATTCACTGCATATAAACCCCAGTTTTCCCCTCTGCTCCATACAGAAGTTCCCTACTGCCATGCCATGGCATTACTTTTCTCTCCCACTTAGTCCCTGGTGGGTGTAAGCAGTCACCAAAACCAGCAGGAGGAAGAGGAGCTGTAGAGAAGTGGATGAAATTTGCCCTTTCTTGAGCCCCACAAAGCATGCCTAGTCAGTGTCCAGCACTTCAGGGCTGGTTGTAGGCCGTGTAAAAGCCAGGCTGTGCAGACAAGCCAGGAATGTCCTTGTGCCACCCTGCCACAGGTTGCTGGGGGCATCTTCTCTTGGCCAGCACAGACAGTGACAACATCCCCTCTGCTACGTCCAGAAGAGGTGTGCAGCAAGATTTTAGGACTGACTTTTACAAACATGGATGTTTGCTTTGGGATCTTTTCTCTTTAAATCTAGGGACCCCCACATAATCCCCTCCATTCAGCCAAGGTACTTCTGCTGCCTTCACCTGTGTGGCACCTCAGTTAAGAAAATGGATAGTTGGGCAAAACTGAAGGGAATGAGGGCAAGGGAGTCAGGTTTGGTTCCAAACTCCCTGCAGCCTGCTCCTCCACTGGTGTCCACAGCCTGTGCTCCAGCACCGTGCCAAGCAGCAAGGAAAGGTACCCACCACACATGACCCTCTTGCCATCACCTAGTCCAGCCCAGGGCAAAAAAAACGAGATCAGGAAATCGTATCAGTTGTACAAAATGAAGCAGATGTCTCTGCCCCCTGGATGCTTCATGACACATTAGTGACAGAAGAGGACTTTCCTTTTTCTAAAGCATGCAACCTTTGACCTTGACTGGAAACTCTTCCAGCTCTTCCCACTCAACCATCGGATGGGATGTTGAGAGCCTTGGGAACGGCCCCGCTTCTAAACCTCACTGCAGCTTTTCCTCTCGCACTTAAGGACTAACTGCAGCAATTAAGAGAGAAAAAAATCTTCCTCTAAAGTGAACAGCAGTGGAGATGCACCAGGTCTCAGGCTTTTAAACCTTTCCAGTGCTTTTAAACCTGACAGAAGTTTAACTCCTTATTGGCCTTTCCTTCCACAACTTTGCAGCCCAGCTGCACATCTCACAAAACCTGTAATCCAGCCGAGATCCAAAAATGATGGGAGCTGTGGTAGAACAGAAACACACCTAAATTTAATCCCTTCTTTTTAAAAAAAACATCACTAAAGAGATCCGCAGCAGGAAGGCCACTGCCCGAAGGGGTCTGCATCAGACTCAGTGGCTGTTGCTATGAGAGTTGTTGCCATGGCACATCCTCATCCTGCAAACAAAATCACCCACCCCTGGAAAAGGAATGAGCCCTCTTACCTGCCACTGCACCAGAGAGGTCTGAGCAGGCGCTTTGTACCAGATAACAAACAACAGCAGCATAGATTCACTTGGTACTTCTCCAGACTGAGATCTTTTTTATTTCTGAGACTGAAGCGGAAGTTGAAGACTTGCAGTGCTGAGAACCAGACAGACACTGGGCAAGACTGTCCCTGTCCCAAATAAACTGTCCTCCAAACAGACCAAAGGGGCCAGGAAAACAAGAGGTAAAGCAAAAAATATTCAAGAGATACACCTCAATCTCCTGGACCCCGTGTGAGTGTCCTGCAGTGCCCCCACCCACCTTCACACAGCCAGAGATAACATAAAGGAGCAGACTTACCGTTATCATCCCCTTCCCAGCTGGCTTGCCGTTCCCCAGAAGGAGAGTCCGTGTTATTTTCTTGCTGGAGACAATCTAGAGAAGCCAAAGACAATAAAGCCATGATAGTACAAGTGATCAAAAGCAGACTCACAAGCAACTGATCATTGCTCATGTTAATTAATTCAGATTAAGCATTCACAACAGTAGAGGAAAGGCAGCAATATCCAGGGATGACCGTCAGAGTGGGAATGTCACCACTGACAGCCCAGCCCTCAGGGTGCACAGTGCAGAGAAGTGATGGCACAGGAGGCTGAAGCATCACTGCCCACTGAACCAGGGACCAGTGGAGGAGATCAGTGGGTCCTCACACAGACTGAGCTACTGCAATTTATTCTCAGAAAAATCAGCACTCAATCTCTCAAACCCCATTTTACACACTTCTATCATGACCCCTGCCAGCACCTGGCTTGCAGGACACGTTTCCATGGGTGGATCCTGATCACAAGCTGGATGCTCTCCCCCAGCATCATTCTGGACCCCCTGTGCAGGGTCAGCAGCCCCAAAGGCATGTTCTCCCCTTCATTCTGGTTTTTAACAGGAGAGACAGAATAAACTGGGAGATGAATTAAACCCTTGAGATTCTTCCCAGCTCAGTAAGTTTCAGTCTCCTTCAGATCTGGGGAACCTGTAATTTTTCCTTATGAGGTGCAGATGCCCACATGGAGACCCAGCAACCTGCTAGAACTACCTGTGTCCTGATTCTACATCTAGTGGGTGCCCTTCAAGACTAGATGAGGTTTAAAGGTCCCTTTCAATCCAAACCATTCTGTGATCCTGTGATTCCTGCAATTTCAAAGCAAAATGCCTTTCCATTTGCGAGGAGCCAGCCAAGTCCCAGTGCTTTTGATCCACAGGAATCACCAGCCAGTGTAACCAGATCTCTGTGCCACACTGTGTACAGGCAGGACAAACCTCCTCACAATCCTAGCAGAAATCATGGACACCCTCCAGCCTGGAGTCTAATCCCTGCTACATTTCCTTTGGCCACAGAGGTCATTACAGGCCTGGGAATGATCCAACTGTCATTTTAAATCCTACTACAGACCTCATTAGCTGCACTAAGCAATCCAGCTAATCTGACAGAGTTCTGATGCAAACTCAGAACTGAAAAATCAGATTCTTACTGCGCAGTTGCTGCTGCCCACAGCTGCTCTCCTCTTCTGAGACCTTATGGAAACATCTCACTAGGCAAATTCCAGCTATCAGGAAACCCACAGCACGGTGGCTGAACACACAATCCCCTCTCCTCACCCTTGCACTCATGTCACCCCTCCAGTCCACCTCTGCTCTATGACTGGGCTGTGCTGCAAGCCCATGCTGGCCACAGGGAAAGAAGGCTAACAGGATTTCAAGGGAAAAAAGGAAATGAAAAGATTCCTCCATTCCAAGCTGGTGTCTTGTTGTGGACTAAATGTCACCAAGAAGCTGACATGGGAACTGCTGCAAAAATTGGGCACAGGTCAAGTTCTCTTTTGCAGAGTGAAAATACTGGTGCAAGTTTGCAGAGTTCCAAGCTATCTTCTTTCTGACAGACTAAGCCCACAAGCTGTGCCCAGAGACACAGCAGACAGTGATGCCACCATGGCAAAACCATCAGCTGTTCTGAGAGATTCCCTGGATGTGAGACCTGCCAACAGCTGCCCATCCCCAGCATTTACACAACCCAGGAGGGTCTGCCCAGGCTCATCTCTGACATAATCACCTTCCCAAGCACCAGAAGGGTTGAGATCATCTGGGAGACCCAACAAGCAGGAGGAGATGGTTCAGATGCTTCCACCTTCCTCCCCACTGCATGTGGATAATGTTCCTCTCCAACATGGGCCTGCAGAGCCCTGGACTGCTGCAGAGCCACATTCAGGAACAGCAACGTTTCACCTCTGTTTCCTTCCATCCATGAATCCCCTGCTTGCAGCTTCCACCAAGGCCGTGACCTTCACAAGCAGCCCTTGCTGAGCTGCCCCAACTGGAGCTGGATGTGTAACTAACAGCAGAACAAATGGTAAAGGATGGGTTTGGGCTGAACCACTGAACATAGGCCAGAGCTGTTGCCTGCCCTGTCTCTTAACTTCTGCAGGAGCAGAATTAGGTCATCACAGAGCACTTCCAAAATTCCAGCCTTTAAACTTCAAACTCTGTAAATGTCAGTGCTCTTCCAACACGTCAAGCTCTTGAGCTGGCAGTGGTAAAGTCCCTGGTCCTGCCTGTCACATGCAGTGCCATGCTACAGTCTGTGCAACAAAGCAATTGTGTTCAGGAGCCTCCCTGAGCACCTTGGGCTGGCTCCCCATGCTGACCCACCTATTACAGTACCTCCTTCCTCCTCATCCCAGCACTGAGCACAACAAAAGCAGTTTCTCCCAGCCTCTGCATTTGTGCCAGGTACCACAGCAGCCCTCAGCTGCTGGATGCTGCAAAAAGATGGAAAAAATCCTCCTCATTCCCTGCTTCTGAGCCAGAGGACAAAGACATTTGGAGAATGTAGCTGCCAGCTTCTAACAGGGTCTGGGCTCATGAATGATAAGACTTTCCAAAAACTTATAAAATGCATTGTGTCCCGAAAGCTTTTCCACAGGAAAAGCAGAAGACACATTCCAGCACCAACATGCTCAGGCAGGAGGGATGTTTTACTACAAAACAGCAATTGACAAAACTTTCAGAAAGAGAAAAACCAAACTGAGATAGAAAGGCAGACTAACTTTTGGCATGAATCCTAACTTTAAATATCTGGAAGTTTCCGAAGCCCAAATCCAGCTGTTAATCAGGGCCCTTACTATAACCCATGGTGAGTGGGATAGTGATAATTCCAAAAGCCCCCAGCTGATGCCTCTTTGCCAGCATCAGACGAGACCCACACCATGATTACCTTAGACTTGAACAAATAGACAGGGGCCCTGAGGTGGAACAGTTCAACCTCAACAGCTGAAGTGCCACATGCGAATTAAATCTGTCTTTCCAGAAAGGAGCCAGAAAACTTTGCAGGAGGTAAGAAGAGCAGCTGCAGCCTCACCACACCCCTCTGGGTGATGTGTTTCGGGGTCCCTTTGCTGCAGGGACCTCAGACTCACCGTGCCCAGCGTGCAGGAGAACTCGCCCAGGAAGTCGTGCTCATACAGCTGCGTGCTCGACTTGTCCTGGTCAAACAGGGCGAACTTGAGCTTCTGCACTTCTTCAAAGTGGTAGTCAATGACAAACTTCTTGGCAAAAGCTGGGTTGAGGTTGTTCACAGCTGTCTCTGTCCGGTCCAGCTGCAAAGAAAAAGAGGCATTTAGGCAAGTGCATCACAGCTTTGTCACTGAAACTGAATTCAGGCAGAGCCACCCAGAAACCCAGTGGTGACCATCAGAATGAGCAGGCCAGGCCCTCAGCAGAGCTGTCCCTAAACACAGGCTGTGACACCCAGGTGCACAAACTGGGATCCATCTAAACACACAATGGCACGTCATGCAGAGCTGCCTCCCAAGGAGGGGGTACACAGGGCTGGACAATCCACCCCCTCCAACAGCCAGGATGGAAGCACTCACCCAGCCAGGGTTTGGCAGGGATTTGAGGATTACTGAGGCCAGAATTGCTCCATTTGCTTCTAAGTCCTGTTCTCCCAGGAGCTGAGGCTCTCACACCTCTGATCCTCAACCAGACCCTCACAGCTGTAGTGCCAAACTTATTTCTTCCAGGCTGTGCAGCCAGAAACAAGGACAATCAAAACAAGAAGAGTCATGAGCCAGAACACAACTCTCTACCCTTTCCCTCTAGACCTCAAACTAAAACATCCATGCGGTTTCTTCTTTATTGGCCTTCAATAGGAAAAAAAAAGACAAAAAAAATCACTGCAGTACCTTTTTCATAGATTTCATCAAGCAAGAGGATGGGAGGACCCAGAGACAAAACTTCAATAGACATTGTCACTCTGAGCTATTGGAAGCAGGCTGGAAGCAATGATGTCCCTGATGAATTGGAAGGGCAGGCACAGAGAGGATGAGGGAAACTGGAAGGCATGTGGGGAACCCATTGTCAGAGGGGAAGCACCACGGCTCTCTGCAGCATCCCATGGCCAACAGCAGTGATAAGAGTCGAGGAAACTTGGCAGGCAGCTGGTAGAAGTGTGGGTTTACAACACTGCGTGGCACAGGTAGACAGAAAGCCTTGTGTAAACAAACAAAAAAAAAAAAATCCTGGGGGCAGTCACAGTGGAGATCCCGGAATGCTGCCCTCCAGTAATGGAATGCTCCTCCAAGACCCCATAACTCCACTGCAGGGGGGCTGGGAAGGGTGGTAGCATCAGCTGGGATCCTGTCATGAGCTTGCACAAAGAAAAACTCCCACAGTTTTGGCCAAAGTGTTAGAAACTGGGAAAACTGGGACACTGAGCCTGAGAAAAGCTGGACTTTTTACTTCTGGAAGTCAAGGGCCAAGGAGAGTCTGAATTCTAATGTCAGGACCCATATTCCTCCCCAGACATCCTGAAAGGCATGAGACCAGTGCAAATTTAGAACCCAACATGCAAAATACCCTTATGAAGCTGAAAGGGGCAGGAAAGGCATGGGCAGCAGAGCCTGAGAGCTGAACAAGAAACATCCACAGCTGGGGGAAAAAATCCTCCAGCATGCAAAGAAAGCAGGAGCTTTGTCAGGAGAGCAACAGTTGGTATCATATTGATATCAGTGTTCAGCCTGCAGAAGATAAGGCTCTGGGGAGACCTCTGAGTACCTTCCAGCATGTGAAGGGGTCCAAGAGACCTCAAGAGGGACTTTGGATAAAAGTCTGGAGTGACAGGACAAGGGGGAATGGCTTCAAACTGACAAAGGTCAGGTTTAGATTAGTTATTCTGAAGAATTTCTTGCCTGTGAGGGTGGTGAGTCACTGGCACAGGTTGTCCAGAGAAGTTGTGGTTGCCTCATCCCTGGAAGTGTTCAAGGCCAGGTTGGATGGGGCTCTGAGTAACCTGGTTCAGTGGAAGCTGTCAGGACAGCATTTGCCACATCACCCTGTTATCCCAGGATATGGTAACATGGACTATTAAAAGAGAAGACATTGTCCAGTGTGATTTTATCAAAAGCTGCTGCCCTGAGTGTCTGGAAAGACCATCCCATCTCTCTGTGGCATAGCATGAAGCCTCTGGCCATGCTGATGCCTTAAGAGGCCTCCTAGAAACAGAGACTAGACAGGAATAAGGGAATAAAGGTAGGTATTTATTAGAAAGGCCTTCAGAGGTACCCCTGGGGAGCCAGAGGCTATTGCCAAGATGGACCCTTAGATGGACAACAGGTCATGAGTTGTTCACACTTTTATAGGTTTGGCTCATTTGCATACCAGGGTTAATTCTCCAATTAAAGCTTCAGCTTAATGATATAATTTCTCCTTTGCTTGCCCCCCTTAGAGGCTCTTTGGTTTACACTTTTTGGGCCTAGGATGGTCTGGGTGTCCTTGGAGAGGAGGCCTGGAGAGGCTTTGTTATGTCTACCTAGCACAAGAGAGCACAAGTTACCAGGCTACAAGAAACTTCAGAGTTACACACTAAGCAGCACAGAATTTGAAAAATATAAGAGTTAAAACCTAAGGCATCAAATCCATGGCCCTGTTTGGCATTCCACCTTGTCTTGCAGCCAGGACACCCAGTCCTGGGCAAGGCTGAGCTGCCTGTGCATCCCAGATCCCAGGGCAAGACCTCTCTGGAAAGCAGCCCCTGTGCTGGCATCCCTGGGCAGCACCAGGCTGTGGGATGGCTGGATGTCTGCCAGAGCTACCGAGCCAGGAATAAGCAGAGCAGAAAAAAGCCACAAAAAAAAAAAAAAAAAAAAAAAAGGAAACGCATACCTTAGTCCCAAAAAAACTAATTCAGCATTCAGCACAGAAGGCAGGTTTTGGAGGGGCTCAGTGGAAATGTGGTGAGTTTGCTATATATACACCCAACGATCGCAGCGTTTTTTTTGAAATTGCTCGCTTAGTCTGTCTTAATTGCCAAGAAACGACTAAAGTAAATGCTGTGTTCCTAGAATAGCCACCTGCTGCACTCCAGGGAATCAAACCCATCAACACCAGTGGGCTGTGAGCTGGCCAGGGCCACACAGCTTCACACAGATCCTCCCCTCTCTGCTGCCATCCCGTACCGAAGGAGCCAAGCACCTGCTCGGGGATGCTGCGGACCAGGAGCAGAGGGGCAGCCAGAGCTCTGCTTTATTTCAGCAGCACAATGCACACAAATCCCCCTTCAGGCCACGGAGAGGGGACTGCACAGGCAGCAGAGATGGATTTTAGGTCCTTCCATGCTCTTTGAACTACTGGGAAGCCAGGGACACAGGGAAACCAGTCCTTTCAAACCCAGTCTGAAGGTGATAACATGAGGTCCCATCTCCAGCTCCATGCTGGAAGAGATGGCCAAAGGAAAGGTATGACAACCCCAGCCAGCTTGAGGTAACCTTGGGAGTGATGGGGCTTTCTTCAACACAAGATTCACAGTTTTATCTCCTGCCTAGTGCCAGTGTGAAGCACAACAATATCCCAAACCCCAGATGACAGCTGCACAAGGTTTGATCTTTGGTTTGGTGAGCACAAGTCACCTTGCTGGTGACCATCACAGACGAGGCCTCTTCACACACCATCCCTCACCTGCCATCAGCCCCTGCCATCCCCTTCAACCCCAGTGCTTACGGATCTGCAGTCCCTGGAAAGAACAGAAGAGCCTTTGCCACCCAAAAGCAGAAAAGCACAAGGGTTTTTAAGAGGCAGCCAGGCTAATTAAAGAAATCTGTTTGGATAAGAGCCTCAAAGGGTGACAAAGACAATTAGAGGGATGGAGTTCCTCTCCTGTGAGAAAAGGCTGAGAGACTTGGGATTGTTCAGCCTGGAAGACAGAAGGCTCAGGGGAGACCTTAGAATACCTGAAAGGGCTAGAAAGGAGCTGGAGAGGGACTTTGGACAAGGGCATGGAGTGACAGGGCAAGGGGGAATGGCTTCACACTGACAGAGGGCAGGGTCCAATCAGGTATTTGGAAGAAATTCTTCCCTGTGAGGGTGTTGAGGCCCTGGCACAGGTTGTCCAAAGAAGCTGTGGCTGCCCCATCCCTGAAAGTGTTCAAGGCCAGGTTGGATGTGGCTTCAAGCAAGGATCATGGCAGGAGGGTAGGAAGGAGGTGATCTTTAAGGTCCCTTCCAACAGAAACCACTCCACAATTCTACAATTCTGCAAATCAAGCACAAAACCAGGAAACCATCTCCAGCAATAGCCCTTGTGTTCAGTGAATGCAGCTGGAGTGTTCCAGTGTTCAAAGGGAGGCTGGCTGGAGACCTTCAAGCATCCCCAGCACATGGAGGTGCTTCATGCTCCAACATGGGGAGACGGTGTCTGAAGTGTCAGGGGAAGTTCATGCTGAAGGTGCAGGATGGCCTGGATGACTCAGTGGCACAAAGGCAGCTGCAGGGCTGACTCATGTGTCCCTTGTCCCCGTTCCTGGTGCCACAGGTCAGCTCTTTCATGGCTTCTGTGAGATGACATCACCAAGCAGAACATTTAAACATCATCCATCTTCACAGCCTGTGGTTTGTTGTCCCTCCCTCCCTCCCTCCCCCACCCCTCCAAGGCTGATTCACAAAGATTTTTTAATTCCTATTAAGCTCAGCGAGACAAAATAATTGTATTTGGGAACAAATGTGACAGCTAGAAAGAACAGCGAGCAGAAATCTTCCTGCTGGCATCAGCTGGTGCCACATCTCCACCATCCAGCTCAGAATCAGCACCAGGGCTGGTGCCAAAGGCAGAGACCCACTATCCAAACCAGGTCCAAGGCTTGGGACATGTCCCTAATCTGGTGTGGAGGACCAAGGGGCAGTGGAGTGGGATGGGTTCACACCAACGAGCTTATTCTGTCCCCATCCATCCCCTACACTTCAGCTCGATCCCAACAGTGTCCCTGGGGTGCTACTGACCAGAGCCAGTTCACACCAACACCCCTTGCCAGCCCATTCAACCTCTGCTGACACCATAGCAGCAGAGCACTGAGCAAGCTGCCATCCAAGGCTCACATCCAGTGCCTACCATGCCAATTAAAAAGAAACTAAAAATAGCAGAGGAAAAAAAAAAAAAACAAACCTAAAAGCACCACTTGTTTGTATTGCAAAGGAAGCTTCAGGATCAAAACTGCTGGACTGAGACATTACTGACAGAAATAGAAATTCCTGAAAAGCAGAATTAGGTCAGAGATGACACCTATCAAGGCTGAAAAACTCATTAGTCTCATCCATGCTGTTGAAAAAAAGTTAATTGCAGACCATGACAAGGTGAAGTTTTCCCCTGAATGTGAGATCAGCTGCTGGACACCTGAGGTGGAGCTGGTGATTCACCAGCTCCTTGGCCAAGTACCTGAAAAAATGAGACCACCTAATTTCCCTGGGACTGGGAAAATTTTTGTTTGGTTTACATGATTTAAATCACATGTGTAACTTAGATCCCATTTATGCTCATTTTCTGCTGTACCCAACGTGGGTGCCTGTCTCCATCACACATCCATACTCTGCCTACTCTGCTCCCTCCCAGACCAACTACCAGCTGCAGGTATAAAACAGAATTTTCAGTAAATTTTGCCCAGCACAAAGCAGAAAGCACTGATGGGGGAAGAACCAGTTGTGACACAGAAGAATTTCCACAGTGGTGCCACACACAGCCTCAGGAGCACCAGAAAAGCTTCCACTTCTGGTCAGGGAGGAAAAAGCACAGAGAGAAGGACACAGCACGAGCAAAACACCAGAGGAGTAAATCCACACAACATCAGGACTTACCTCCACCCACTTCCCGTTGACTTCCATGAAGAGGACACAGAAGGGGTCGGATTTGGAAGTGACATCCCTGTCCAGAAGGTTTTGGCCGCAGATGGACAACTCGACTTTGCAGACACAGTACTGGGAGCCGACGGGCCCCGCCGGCGTGGGAGTCATGGTGTACGCCATGGACCCCGGTGGCAGCAGCTCCAGGCAGTCTGTGGGACAGGAGCACAGGGGCAAACCTCAGTGCTGGGAGGCAGCAAACATTCTGTCAGCACGGCTGAGCTGGGCACAGAGCGGCCACAGGCAGAGCCTCTTGCTCTAAGTTACACACGTGATCTAAGCCATGAGGCTTTCCTGGCTCCATCTCCCAGATGTCCTGAGTGGGAGCCCAGCAGAGCACCCACGTCCTGTTGGGAGCCTGCTCCATAAGTAACAGATTTGCAAGGAAAGGAAACATCTTCTGCTCATCCCCTCAAGGGAGAGGGAACTCTCCAACCTCCTCTTCCAGCATGCTGGGCTTTTGTTTGTGGTGAGGAGTCACACTTCACACAGCATCTTTCAGCACAAACCTGATTATGGTCTGGCTGTCCCCAAGCAACAGACCATGGACCTAAGATACAGGGGGCAAACTTGAGCTCTGCCCAGCAAATCACCATAGGGAAGGGGGTGAGACTGTGAGGGTGAGTTGGTGCAGGGCAGCTCCAGCCCTCGAGCAGCCCCATCTCCACTCAGCTTCCCAGGCCAGCAGAGAACAGTAGCTCTGGCAGGAGTTAAAAAGTGATGAGAAGCGTAAGGCAAATGTGACAACCACTGCATGACCTGAAGCAAGATTTACAGGGCCCTGACTAAAAATCCATTTAAAATCTTATCAAAAGTCTGCTACCAAAGCCATTTTGCAGAGATAAATGCATTTTATACCATTATTAGTGCAAAACCCCATCCCGCAGGACAGTCTTGACTTCTGATGTACATCTTACTTGTCACAAACCACCAGGGGTGTTCAATAGAGAAGAAAGGGGAAAAAAAGAGAAGAAAAAGCATTTTCAGATTAATTTATACTAACAAACTTTTGTGGCTGTGGTTGCCAGTGGAGAGTGAGCTCTTCTCAGCAGCTGCTTCAATACCTTTTGTCTTCTTTTTCAAGAGTGGCTCCTGCCTCATCCACTTTATCTGAAAGCCCCAAACATTGCCTTCGTCCACCTTGATAAACCATCTGCTTCTGTTTGGCATTGAAACCCCAATTAATATTATCTATTTGTTTTGCCTGGGTATGAGTATTTACAAGCTCTTGTGCTGCCAGGAGCTGGGCTTCTGCCCTTTTCCCTTGCAGCTCAGCTTCCAAGCTGGAATGGGGACGGAGGGCAGGGATAAGGTGATCCCGGCAGGGCAGTAGGAGAGGGAGCTCCAAGCTCACCACCGGCTGTCCTGAGTGCTCAGCCCTGCTGCAATGAATTCTGAGTGGAAAACAGCTGCAGCTTCCAAGGCTTGGAGCCCTCCTCTCCTGCCTGCCAAGATCTCTACTTGGCACTAAGTCACCAGAAACAAGCCTGGTTTTAACCCCCATCAGTAAACACAAGCTCTTCATCCCAGCCCGCTGCTGGGGAAAAGAGTGGTACAAACATCCCAGTTCCCTAAGAACTCAGAAACTTCTCCAGAAGAAGGAAATGCCCATCCCTGGCTGCACAGACTCATGTACATCACCAAAACAGCACCCATGTCCCCTTCCCAAGTGTGGCTCCCCCTTGCCTAGGCCAAGCCTGTCTCGTGCCATCGCTCCCCACGCACAGCAGCACAAGGACAGAACGGTGGCAGTGTGACACCAAAACAGTGGCACATGTGGACAACCTCCCATGTACCACAGCGTCAGGGAGGAACTCATGGAGAAGTAAAAGTCCTCATGGCTCATCCACCGTGGCTGGGGGACCAGCTCTGAGGTGCCAGTCTCTGCCTCTGCTCCACCCAAGCCCATGTTGCCAGCTGCAGCTAAAGTGAAGATTTTCCTTAATTATTTTTCTTTAATGCATAGATCATGTAATTGATATCTTAAAATAGCCAAGCCCATTCTATTTATGCTGCTGTCTGTCTGCTTCTCCCTCTGAAAAGCAAACACAGGGCAGCTGTGCTGGCATGGGCCTGGTCCTGTCGGAGTAGGGAGATGTGGGCTGGGTTTTTCCATCTCCCCTTCCCCCAGATCTCAGTGCTGTCTCATAAAAAGCAGAGGCAGCAAGTGACTCAATGGAAAAACCTTTTTTCCCAGGGCTAGTAGACACCAAAACATCCTCTTGGTGCGCAGCACATCACCCATGCTCCAGCCCCTGAGCTCAGACTGCCCAGCTCCCCAGGGTGTGCACAGTCAGGACAGGCACTGAGATGAGATGACCAGCACCAGCCAGAGCAAACCCTGGAAGGCCACCTCTCCTGCCAGTGCACTGGCACAGATCCAGCACCTCCCTTTTGCTGCACCCGCATGGATCCAGCACCTTCCACAGGGCCAGGTATGGGTTCAGCCCCTGCTGCCTCAGCAGCAGCCAGGGGTCCTCCCAGCTCAGAGGCTTCACATCTGAGGTACCATCAGTGAGCCAGCACCATTCTAACACCCCACAAAAGCTTTAAATTCAGGGGGTATTTGAGCTGGCACCAAAAGAGTCAGCATGCCATCATCTGTATTCCAGTCTCTCCTCCCGTTTTTGTTCTCCTCTCCCCACAATCACTGCCCTGAACAAAGTCCTGTGACTCGCTCAGCATCCGCAGCCAAACATTCTCCTGATGTACAATCCCACCTGCCAGCTCTGAGCACACAGACACGTGCTCACCCACCAAAACACGGCCAGGTTACCAAAGAGAGGTCTCAGGGACACACTTGAAGGTTTGACTGCCCCACAGTCCTGCCTGCTATCAAGAGGTGTCACAAGAGCAGGACCAGAATGGAGGGACAAGGTCACCAAAGCCCTTTTGGGCTCCAGCTTCCAGGACCTTCTGAACTGGACATCTTTGTGCTTATAACTTTCAAATACTTTTTCGTCCATGGCTTGGTCACTTCCAAGCTGCTCCATGTCCACAACATCCCACAGAGAAGGGTTTTGCTGGCTGGGGGCACACACAAGCCCTGGGGCTACCCTGAGTATCTAAGAACATCTAGCAGCCCCACAGCAGAGTCTCATCCCATGGCACCCCAATCTCTAGAGCAGATTGCCAAAGCACTTCTATAAAGTGTAAAAGGGTCAGCAGAAAAACCTCGGACCTTTACTTCCTCTCTTATCTGAAAGGGAAGGAGGGGAAGGAGATATTTGTTTTGCAAATTAACTCGTGACTGAAGAGGTCCCCTTTCCCTCTGCAGAAGAGCAGCCCCATGAGCAGCAGTTCTTCAGGTCATTCTAAAGCTCTGTTTTAAGCATTAGCAAGAAAAAACAGAGGGGAAAAAATAAAGCTGTGCTTTATGTGAAACATTTTGAGGTTTTTTTCAATGTTAATAGTGCCCTAAATTCAGTGATCTTCTCTCATTAAAGAAATAATTTCTTTTCATAGCCAATTCCAGGCATATTTGAAACAGCCCCAGGAGTACTGACACGCAGCAGTGATACCATGCAAAATCCTGCTGTGTCCATCCCAGGGAACATGAGTTCCTTCTTTGGGATGATCCATGGTTTCTGTAATAGCCCATAAAAGTCACCTGTGACTGTTTCCCCACTAAGGCTGTCCTACTGCAATCGTGGAAGCAAAATTCCTATCAGGAACGTGAAAATGAGAGAGGAGTATTGAACAGGTAAATTGGGGTTGTTATAAATCACATATCTGAGCTCACAGGCAGTGGAGGCACAGAGGAGAGCAGCGGTACCTGAGGGAGGATTAGGAGCAGGTGAAAACAGGTTGTCAGAGATTGAGGCAGGAGAGGAGTGTGAGGATACAGAAGCTCATTGCCCAGAGCAGCAGAAAAGCTGAAACACAGGATGCATGGAGCTGGAGATGCCAGGAAAAGTCAGGCAATGGAAGCCTGAGGCAGTGCCCCACACCACCACAACTCACAGTGGTCACCTTGCTGTCTCCTGCCAACAAACAGAGTAATCTCCAGAATTCTTCTGCAAAGCAAAAAATGTTTGCCTCTCAGTCCCACCCAGGCAACTCAGTGAATTCACAACTTGCACCTGGTTCTTTTAGCAGTCTCATTACCTTCTGCACACATCTGCAATTAGTCATGTACACAGCACCTTGCTGCTGGTCCCCCAGCAAGTGCCTCTGCCACAGGTGAGCAGGCTGGAAGGCAGAAAAGGGGATACTTGGTCGTTCCTGTAGTTGTTCCTGCTACCATCAGAGAATCTTCATTTCTCCCATGAGGCAGAGAAAGGCTAAAATCTGCCTCTGAGCATCCCAGCACAGGCAGCCCAGCTGGGACTGAACTCAAATGCTCCCAAATTCACAGAGATTTGGGGTAAACCCAGTAGAGGGAGATGCCCAGGCAGATGCACAAGTCCTACAGTCCTGCCTGCTGGAAGCCAAGGGGACTGTACTGAGATACTTTGGCACCTGATAAAGAAGGACAAATTATTTCAGGACAGCCTAATTAAGGGAATTTTCCAATGAGCCCTTCCTGATGGAACCTGTCCCTAATGGGCTACAATAGACAATGCTGCTTGTGCCAACAGCTGGGCTTTTCATAGCAGCGCTGCAAAATTCCCTCTCAAGGGCTGGTGGCCACTGGTGTGACAGTGGCTGCTTCCCCATGTCATGTTGGGCCATCCCCACCCACAGTGCCAACTCCTCTCTGACTACTGCTGTCCCCAGAAAAGCTCTCACCCAACAGGTCTTTGCAGGTTTGGTGCCAGTGAGGGCAGTGCCCACCTTGCTCAAACTCCAAGTGTCTGCACCAACTGGCACATGGGCAGCACCCAGCAAAGCTTCTCCAGGGGGTGATGATCAGCAGAGCTCTGAGAAGTCACTCAAAGTGCCCTGGGAGTCACAAATCGCAAGAAAACTCCAAGGCAAACCCTGTGGCACCAGAGCTGGACCGCCCCCACCCCCCCAAAGTGGCTTATCTCATATTGAAATTATCATCACCTGAAAAGCAACTGCAAAGCCCTTTCCTGTACCCAATACAGAGCTGAGACAGCCACTGCTGATGTCAAGCATGAATCCACCAACTCCAGCAGCCTCTCTGCCATCCCCACGCATGGCACAGCAGCTGCTGGACTCTGGGAGGCAGTAGCATTACTGAAGAGCCACACTGAAGGATCTGCAGGGTGGGAGTGACTCCTCCACATCCTCCTGCATCCCTGCTCCCCTCACAGCCTTGATGATGATTCTAAGGGTCCCCCTGTGACCACCAAGCTTGCCACCCTGGCTGCTTCTCCCATCTGAGCAGGAACTGGAAGGACATGGGACTGCTCTGTCCTGAGCAGCGATCCTGTAGCTCAGGTGAGCTGCTGGAGGGCACCAGGAAAGGCAAGAGCCCCTGTGCCAGCACCCCTGTGGGGTGAAAGACGGTCTCTCTGCAATAGCAGGGGCATGGCCGCTGCCTGGCCACTGCTCCAAGACCAGAGGATGGACCCAGGTCCTCAGAGGGGCTCACACCCACAGAGACACCAAAAGTGGAAATCTCAGCAAGCCAGGGACGTGAAAGGAAAACGGAACACCTTTATGTGCTGCCGGCATGGAGGCAACTTCGGGCAGAGCCTGCCCTGTCACCGGGGAGGAAAGATCAAATTTGTTTCCCAACCCTCTACAGATGAAGTCTGAAAATGTCCCCCAGGGTATCTAAACCCACTTACCGGTGAGAAACCACGAGCCCCAAGAGCAGGAGACACAAATGCTCCGAAGAGAACCACTCAGCTCTCAGGGTGTTTCCGCAATCCTCAGCTGTCGTCGCAGAGCCGAGGGCTCCAGGCTGGCAAACGAAAGCAAAACCGGCTCCCTCCACACCCCGCGGTGACGCGGGGACGGAGGCAGCACCACTGGGGACACGGGCCGGGAGGAGCTGCAGGGGCTGGGTGCGTTCTGGGAGCGCGCTCAGAAAATCACAACGTGGGGGAAAAAAAACCCAACAAAAACACAGGAAAAAGTCCTTCCTCAAAACAGGAAAGAAAACAAGAGGGGCTCTGACGGCTGCTGCCAGATAACTGTACCGGGGTGCCTGTGCAGGAGGCAGAGCCCAGCCTTGCTGCCGTCCCGCACCATGCCCTGCCCACAGACCCGTGTGTGCCTGCCCGGCGTGCTGCTCTCACAGGGGAAAGGGCAAAAACGGAGCAGGGCGAGGAGAGAGCGGAACAGCTCCCTCCGGTCAGGACACACAGCGATGGCCGAGCCTCACAGAGCGACCCCATTCCCGTCTCCACTGGCACGCACGTACTTGGCTCAGATACGCAGAGAGGGATTGCACATTCTCGCTTGACTACGAGTTTCCTCTGGGGCTCAATTTAGGGAAATCTGTGATTCAGGGCAGAAAACATCGTGATGTCGCTGTGCATCGTGGCGATCACATCAAACCCTGCACACAGCCGCCCTACAAGGCAGACCCAAGGAAAAGGTTCGTGTGCCGGCTCTGCACCCACTGCGTTCCCAGGCAGAAAGGGACGCTGCCCGTTCTGCGGGTGAGGGGGAGGCTCGGTCCTGCGGGAGCAGCCACCGGCAGCACCCGTGGGAGCCTCTGTCCCAAAGAGGGAAACGCCAAACACACATCTCCCACCTCCCCAGGGCAGCGATGCTCTTGTCAGACACGTGTTCCGGGTGGGACAAACAAGCAAACCAAGAGATGCAGGGAGGGAGGACAGACCACTCACAGGATTTAGGGCATATTTTAACTTCCAGTATTAAAAATTCCCTGCTTCATCCTACAGCAGCCATATGAAAGCTGGGCATGCTGTCACAAGGAGAGGGGATAGATCTGTTTCAAAACCGGATTTGGAGGAACAAGTGGACTTAATTAAAGGCAGGCCCTATGGAATGTGAAGGATCAGGGCTGTGGGGAGGGTGGCTGGGCTGCAAAGGACACGCAGCCAGCAGGGCTCCCTCACAGGTGCAGAGGGAACCTCCCACATACTATGCACGATGTATACAACAAGCTGTTTAACTTATTAACCACTTTTCTATGCTATTGAAAACAAAAATGCTGGCTTTCTGAATCTTAATTGGATTCCTGTTCCCAGCCAAAACCATCTATCACATGTGAGAGGGGAAGGAAAAAACCATCA
This sequence comes from Lanius collurio, assembly GCA_020086605.1. Classification (NCBI taxonomy): domain Eukaryota; kingdom Metazoa; phylum Chordata; class Aves; order Passeriformes; family Laniidae; genus Lanius; species Lanius collurio. Next base: position 3,939,471 of record JACBWW010000023.1, read on the forward strand.
TTTATGTGATCAGAAATATCCTTAACTGCTTTTGGACCTCACTGCATGTCAGCCTAACCTCATGCCAGCCAGAACAGCCCCAGCAGCAGGCAGCTGTGCAGGTCCCTCCATCCTATGCACCATGTCATCTCTAAAGCAGCCTGAGCTTCAGATAAGCTGATAAATAAATATTATTTCACTCCTTTGCACTGGGGCACCAACACCAAGTCATGCAGAGCACTGATGTTCTCATGGCTGGAGCCACTTTCCCCTTTCTCTTCCATTCCACCACCCTGAGCCCCCCATCCCCTCCCCTTCACAGATGGGATTTTCGTCACTAAGATCCAACATTTTCCCACAGAATTTTAATTTTTTTGGCCTGCTTTGCAGCAGAGAGATGCTGCCACTTGATGTGTGAAACTTCACCCTGAGACAGAATTGTATGCCAGCGACACAAAAATGCTCTGGTTTATGAGAATGACATCTGACTAATTCTCGACCCCTTCTCAACAGCTTTAGACACCGCTCCAGGGAATATCAGACTGGGTTTAAATGGTTGCACAGCATTGGACTTGTTTAATAGCAAAACTTGTGTTCCCAGCTTGTCTCATTTTTTAAATCAGCCTCACGACAGCTGATGTTTCTTCCTAAATCCTCAGCTTCTGGAATCACGTGATGATGGAAAATCCAGGGCTGGGGTGAAGGCGACTATTTTAGACACAAGATTTTTCCTGCTGGCTACAGGCAGAAAATATGACAGCTCCCAAACACAAGGCCTTAGCAAAAGCAGCAGACAAATAAAACTGGAGCTCTTCTTGCTGAATTTTACCCTCACTTGTTTTTCTGGCATTTTAACAACATTATGATCTCCAAACTCACCTGAGTTCCAGGGAATTAATTTTTCCCCTGCTGCCATGATCCTAACAAGTAACCTTGCAAAGCCAGCAGCCAGGAAATTGAGCCAAAGCAGCAAAAAAAGTGATGACTCAGGTCCCTCAACAAATATTTTACAGAGGTTTAAAAGACAAACCATAAGACTTCAGGGGCAGAAAAGGTAGGGAAGTGTTCAATTCCTTTTTTTTTTTTTTTTTTTTTTTTGTTTTCCTCACTGTTTTGTGGGTTTTGCATCCTGCCAGGAGCACTATTTTAAATGCCAGGCTACTCCACCACACCAGAAAATTTACCTTTCCTTCTACCCCCTCACCCTGCCTCTGAACGCCAGCCAAGGTTCTCACATAAAGAGTTCCTTATGAGAGCTGGCAGCTCTGAACCCGGACAGGAGGCTGCAAGCATTGCTTTTTCATCAATTAACCCAGAATTATGTTCCCAGCACACCGACGGCTCCCAGAGAACAAGCCCTGATTTACAGTGCTGTGAGTGGCTCCAGCCAGCTCCCCCTGGGCAGAGGTTTCCACTGAAGTCAGTGGGAAACTCTTTCCACCAAGTGTAACAGGAGCAGGAGAAGTTATTTCTCCCAGACTCTTCACACACCACACTGAGACTGCTAAAAGGCAAACAAAGCTGATGCAATCCAGTACACAACTGGGCAGACTGGTAAATCACGGGGTAGCTCCAGCACCACAAAATCCCGCTGTTTTGGGGTGATGGAGGGGGATCCCTAGAAGAGGAGCAGAATCGAGGACTGCCAAGGGTTGTGTAGCTGATATATCCCCCCAGGACAAAGAGCATCTTCATCCACAGCTCAGCTCCAGCAGCTGAATCTGAAAAGGATTTTTCCACCCTGGAATCCCCAGTTCCTGGGGCCCAGGCTCCCTCCTACTGCACAGACTATCCATGCACTGGAGTTGTCTAACCCCGACAAGCAACGGCTTCACAAACTGCACCAGCCTGTCAGCAACCAGCATGAAGTCCCTTGCTGTCCCTCAGCACAGACCCCGGGAGCAAGGATGTCCCCAAACAACACGTTCCCTTTAGCTGGAGCTCAGAGGGCAGCAGGGAGAGAGAACCCTGCCCACCCTCACACTGCTGCAGGGCAGTGCCTGCAGTCCCTTCAAGAGATGCAAACTGACCAAGCAGATCCTGGAGCAATGGGGCACATGCCAACAGTGCCAGTGGAGGCAGGCTGCTGGCAAACTCTGTCCCCAGGGGCTTGGGGACCAGTGTTGGCCCTTAGAGAGCAGTTCCAGGACTGTGTGTATACCCAAGTCAGGTGCTAGGGGCTGCCTACACCACAAGAAGATGAAATTTTGGGGACACTTGGAAGCCTCACTAGATGCCCTCGCTCCTTCCCTCTACATTATCCCAGTCAGGATGCTCCAGCAGCAACAGCAGGAAAAGAAAAACATCACCAGTAAACATATGTCCCAGGCTATCAGGCAGCTGTAACCAAAGCAAATGCAGCATTTTCCCAAGGCAACTACAGGAAAACATCCTCCACTGACTGCGTTCATCAAAACAGCTCCTTTCCACATGTCCTGAGCTTTTGTTCCCAGCCTTCCTCCTCCCATCTTCTCTCTATTCCCTGCCCCCAACGGGCTTCAGTGGAAGGCTATTTCTGGCTGATAAGAAATAATTTTAAGACTCCAGAAAAGCACAGTGGCATCACAGGCCCCAGTACCTGAGCTGGCTCAAGGAGGCTGATGCAGGTGACAGGGGAGTAGGATCAGAACTAAGCACACCTGGGCTGTGCTTGCAACTCCAGCTTTTCCAGCAAGGTTCAGGTGTATTGCCAGGAGGTTCAATCCTGGGCCTCGAGGTTCATGAGGATCCTCCCAATTCCTTTCCACAAAGCAGCTCACAGCCTGGGGAGTCAACAGCAAGGACCCAGCCCCTTCGGAGATGTTTCTGCCACCGAAGCTCAGCTCTCTACTCACCTCTGTTTCCTGTTCCACCCTCCTTGTGGTGACCAGCTCCAAAGGGTGTGTTTGCCCACCAAATCCTCCAGCCCCACTGGCTTTAGTCCAGCCACTTGCCTAAATTAGGCTTATTCACACAAAGACTTATTGCATCAGGTCTTCAGGCTGGCAGAGATGACAGGAAAACACCTCCCTGCCTGCCATCCTCCAAGCACCCTCACACTGCCGAGCGAAATGCTCTGTTCGCTTCTTCCTCAGAGAACAAAGCGTCTGGCTGGGCAGAGAGGAGAGAGAGGCAGCACATCCGTGAGCGTAAACCCTCCCAGTGCCCCCAAAATGCATGGCATGAAGGATATCATTGCCAGCTGGAGCAGCATCGGGCTGCAAACAGCTCCTGAAGAAGCCACTCTGCGATTCCCCAGCCTCCAACTCGCCAGATCCCCCCTGTGACTCAATGCCAGAGGTTAAAGAGAGGGGCTTGCAGCAGCTGCCAGGAAAAAACCCTCCAAATATCCCCAGGCTTGGGGAGTGAAGCCACCAGACCCTGGCATTTGCCTGGGGGTCGCATGCCCAGCTGACATCTTTAGAAGTGGATACAGACAGAGAGTGGGAACAGAACTTCCACACCGGGCATGAATGAAGGGACCTGTGCTGGGGAAGGAGAGGATAAAGTGACAGGGGGACTGTCCTGAGGGATGGTCAAGGAATGAAAGATCTGTCTCGGGGTGGAGGATCTGTCCCTGGAGATAGAGCCTGTGCCAGAGGATGGAGGGTCTGTCCCAGGCCACAGAGGGTCTGTCCCAGCAGACGAAAGGTCTGTCTCGGAGGACGGAGGAGCTCTCCAAAGGGATAGAGGGCAGAAGCGCCACCACATACCTCGGGACGAGCCAGTGCGGGACACTGCCCTGCAGGTCCCCATCCAGCGGCTGACACCGGTGTTACGCTGTCCCGGCCACCCTCCCGCCCGCTATCTCACCACCCTCCCGACCCACGCGAGGCGATCCCGCCGGGCAGCCCCGCTCCGTTATCCCCGGGGCATCCTCGGGGGCTGCCGGTACTCACCACCGGGCCGGGCCGGGCCGAGCAGCTCCCGCGGGGCTGCGGGCTCAGAACCTCCCCGCGGCCGCGCCCGCCCCTCGCCATCACCGCCCACCCGCCCCGTACGCTGCTGGCGAGGGGCGGGCGGCGGGCGCGGCCGTGCTCGGGCTCCCCCCTCCCGGAACGAGCATCATCCTTTTCGGATTGAAAAAAACGAGAAAAGGATCCACCCCAAAACTTCTTCCCTGGCTACTTTTGCTTTGCTGTTTGGGGAAAAAATTAAAAATACATACAGAAAATTATTTTCCGTGTTATGCACTCAGGTCCAAGGAAAACAACTTTTGTTGGATCAACACCAACCACTTTTAAGCAAAACCCCACTTGGTTTTGTGCTGTTTGGGTGTAAGCAGGGTTCTCCCTGCCCTGCTAATGTGGGTGATCATGGTGCCAAAATCATTCAGCCCGGACCGTGTCCCCCTGATTTTGCTTCCCATGGGGAAAAGCTGGTTAAAGAAGGAAAACAAGCAGACCCAAATGCACACCCCAGACGTGAAGGGGAACCCAAGCCACAGGGCTGGCCAGTGTCACACCGACCCATCACCCTACTCACCCTAAGGAGCTGGCATGTGTTCCCTTCGAGGCTGGTACCACCGGAGTCTGACCCCAAAGTGCCATTAGCAACCTCACCCGACGCTTGGTGGACACATCATCAGGTGTCCAGGATGTTTATAGAGATATTTTTGGTATGGAGATAGGATAATAAGGCTGAAAGCCTCCCTCTAAGGCTGCCGATTAAATAAACCATCCGTGTTTGTTCAGAGCTCTTTACGATGGGCTCTGCTCATGCTTCGGAAGATCACAGGCAAATAAGCAACTCCCCTATTCCCCTGGCCAGCTAGAATACTTTCCTCTCCTTCAGCTTGAGCCGTGGAAGGCAGAGGAATTTTAAGGCACCAAGTTTTTAGCACACACAAGGTGTTCCCTCTGCCCGCCCCACTCCCCTCCCAGCCCCAGGAGTGGAGCAGTGGACACGGGACAGGCTCAGGAAAAAGCCAACATCCAACTAAAAGCCGAGCCTCGTGTTCAGGAGCAACCCGTTCTGTGTAAACCTGGCCAGAAACCATCACAGAGAGGGATGAGGTTGTGCCTGAAAGAGGAATTCAGTGGGAGAAGTGGGGTCTGTGCCAGACCTGCTCTCCTACCTCCTTGCCTGAGGCTTAAAATGTCACTCTGAGGGGGAAAGGAAGAGGCAGACAGTATTTCACAAATGCCAGTATGCCTTTTTTCTCCCAGATGAGTTTTTCCTGTGTTTTCTCTCCTGCCAGCACGATGCCCCCAAGTCCCAGCAGGTTCAGGGCTACCTGGAACTGGTTTTAGCAGAGGGGAAACAGCTGCATTTCCAGCTCTTTGGAGCTGCCGCCATCGTGCGCAGGAGCCCAGCCCAGCCTGGCTCCAGCTGCTCCCCAGCACAAAATCCAGGCTCCCTCCCGCCCTCCAGCAGCGTGTTTATTTACAGCACAGTATTTCTTTCTAAAGATCTGGTCTCAGGGGGCAAAATCCCTTCTGTGTATGAAACCAGTACTGACTAGCTGAGACATTGTCTTCCAGAGACTGCAGGCAGCCTGAAACAATAGGGGTGTGCAGAGAGTCCTGCTGCATTTCCATTTTTGGACCATGATAAATCTGAAAGCTAATAGTAACAGCTCTAAAAATGGCCCACGGTAATTAGGTGGTTGGGAATCGGTTTGGTGTTCGGCCATCACACACAATCCCTAATAGCCCCACGTCTTCTTGCATTCCAGAAGATTCATTTAACCCCTGAAAATTGGACAAAGCCCCCAAGTTCCCCTCAGAAACTTTCAGAAATGAGCACAAGCTGGAACACGGACCTCTCAAGCACAATGGAAATGGGAAGCATGCCCCAGAAGTCCTTGGCATGACATGGAAGAAATGAACCACAGACCGACTGTGTTGTTGTGTTCCATGTACAACTCTGTCCAAATCTTTGATTTTTTAAAAAATGCAGCCCCTGCACACGAAGTACAGCACAGAGCCCATTTTTATCCAGAGCCGATGGATTACAGATAACTGCTCCTCATTTTTGAGGTTTTGCTGACACCTGGTGTTCTGGAAAAGATGCTGTGTGCTCCTGCAAGTTCCCTTATCTGGCTCCCATTGGGATGGCCACTCTCTCAGGTCAGACTGCAATCCTGAATTTGGAGAAGACCCTGAGAGATGCAGGTGTGCAGCTGGATTTCAGAGTCCCACATCTTAGGAGCAGTGCTGCAAGAGTATTTGCAGCATGCTGTGTTATGTCTTTTCAAACCTCACAGTACAAATGTAGAGTTCCTGACTTCAGGAATCAGGGGAACTGTAGGGGATGAATCTCAGATCTCATTTATCATAGAATAGTTTGTGTGTGAGGGGAGCTTGAAGATCATCTCGTTCCAACTTCCTGCTATGAGCAGCAACACCTTCCACCAGATCAGGCTGCTCCAAGTCCCATCCAGCCTGGCCTTGGACACTTTCAGGGATGGGGTAGCTGCAGCTTCTCTGGGCAACCTGTGCCAGGGCCTCACCACCCTCACTGGGAAGAATTTCTTCCTCATATCTATTCACCACATTTGGTGAAGCTTTTCCTAAGTGCCAGTGTTTAGATCTGAGGCACTTGCTTACTCCACTGAATTACATCCTGATGAGGAATTTCACAGCCTCTTTTCCCCTTTATTTTTGTTTTTAAACCCTGTCCAGGGTAGTCTCTGCAAAATGTGTCCCACTTTTACACCACCACGTCATCATGTCACAGAGCATGATGCCAATCTTTAAATAGGGACAGTGGCTCCCCCAGGAATAACCAGCACCAGCTGTTCACAACCATTTGCCCAAAGGTTTGCTGGACCAGCATTTCCAGCTCATTCCAGATGCCTGCCCTGCCCAAATCAGATCAGTTACATCTCCCCAGGCAAACACTGCTGCAAACCAAATCCATAAATAAATCCACCACAAGACTTGAATATTTACAGCACAAACACGTAAAGAAAACATTAGAACATGGGGTAATAGAGGAGAACAGTGTGGCTGCACTCCTGTGACACAAACCAGGATTCCATGAGTCCAAGGGCAGTTTTAGTCTGTCTCCTTCTCTAAGGAGCAGCAAACTTGGGTTTTGGGATCTTCTCCCTGCAGTTCCCACAGGTCCACCATCCCCTGCCCAGCAACACACAGGCTTTGGGGTTCAGGGGACAGTGGAGACTTGAAGGATCTTTCATGTGGACAACGTTTCAAGCTAATTGACCCCTCACTTCCCCTGAAAGAGGATAGTGCAACCAGTCCAAAAACCCCACAAAGCTCTACAAAATCCCACATGGAAATAGTCAGTAGTAGTACATTCCTCTCACTCGGAGCAGTAAATTTTCTTACAAGTTGTTTTGCAACCTCAGTCCTTTAAATTTTCTCATTGAAATTTATGGTAATATCAGCATTTCCTTGTTACCACAGTATAAATACTGATCTTTCTTGGGCAATGACTTGAAATTTCAAATGTCCTGAATTTTTTGTTACAAAACTGAGGCAATTCAGTGTGAAAAGGAGGCTGATATGAAGGAAATAAAACCAATTTTTTTTTCTTACCTTTTTTTTTCTTCTCCCAAGAAAAGCTGTGGCTTCCCATCCCTAGAAGTGTTCAAGGCCACCTGGATTTGAGAAACCTGGTCTAGTGTGAGGTGTCCCTGCCCATGACAGGGGGTTTGGAACTAAGCCTTTAAGGTCCCTTCCAAGTCAATCTATGATTCCATGATTTTTTTTTTCCTAAAAATCATGGAGGAATTTCCCATAGTTACAGATTATTTTCAAGCAGCCTGGAGTCCATCTGTAAAAATGCCAACAATTTACAATTTTGTAAATAATTTTACATCCTCCCCTGGAGGATGTGTATTCTTTTATTGCAACACCCTGTAGGGGTTGTAATCTTGATTAAAGACAATGAAATACTCTCCTGGCTTTCTGAATGCCTGAGAAGATGCATCTCATCCTAGAATAATGCAATCATAGAATTGTTAAGGCTGGAAAAGGTCTCTAAGATCGAGTCAGACCCTTAACCAAGCATCAACATGTTCATCACTAAACCATGTCTCCAAGTGCCACATCCACATATTTTTTGAACACTTCCAGGGATGGTGACTCCAAAATCTCACAGCTCTGAGAAAAAACCTCATATCTGCTTTTTTGTGATCATTTGTGAGAACTTAATCATGGCTTCTATTCTTTCTGGGTCTGTCACTCACTGCCCCTCCCTCAATATAAAGACTAAGTATTTAACTTTTAGCACAGTTGAAGCCTGGACAGAGGTGACTGTGTGTCGCTGTTGTACTGAGAATGACAAGAAATGACCCGAGTCCAGTCCAGGTTAAATGGCTTGTTTAATTAATTATAAATCCACTCATATAACCTGACTCACAAGAGTGCCATGATACCATTGGTCCCTTGATCAACCACCTCCTAGAATGATTGGTGGAGGCTCTACAACACCCATTCAAAATATCTTCTTCAATGCACCATAACAAGACTGTGCATAACAAGGTTGCAGGTGTGAGATAAAGCCTTGGTTTACAAAAACCTCAAATTGTTTCTCAGCTAGCTTGCATGAGAAAGGAAAACCTCACAGGATGCTGCAGCAGCTGGAAAACTCTTCTGCTCCTAGCTTTTTAGTATCCACAATTGTGTCCTATTTTCACTAGGGCAATGCATAAATAAATAGTGTGTAGTACATAAGCATTCTTATCACTATTAGCTGGTAACTTTCTGGAATGTTATTCTCTTGAAGAGAGTTTCAGTGTTTTTACACCAAGAATACTGCCTGCTCAGCAGTGATTCTTTCTAGTATTTTGCTCTTCTCTACAACAAAAGTTCACAACAAACAAAACAAACAAAAAAAACCCCAACAAAAACAAACAACACAAAATCCCAACACAAACAAAACTCCAGTGTCCACACTTGCAGCAAAGAAAGACCCAATAGTTACAGTATTCAGTTGTAGGAACTTCGAGTTCCTGGGTTCTTCAGTGTATTTTTGAGGGCAGTGGGAGATGGAGAGCAGCTCCTAATTAGGCAAAGAGTCTTCTTTTTTAGTTGAAGGAGAAACATAGTCTTGAGTCTTGGCTTGTCAAACTCTCAGCGAGGCCCTTGGGCACTGGATTGTCCCACAGCCTGCAAGAACAGCAAATGTGTTACTGCAGGACTAAGTATGGTACCCAAGTATCTGAGATATGGATCCCAGGAGAGAGTGGGACAGGGCAGGAATGTACATCAGAAGTGAAACCAGGAGGAACAAGAGAAAAAAAAGTTTAAGAACAAATGCAACAACTTCCTGATAGGGACATTACACAACTGGTTCTTCATTTTTGCCTCATTTAAAGCCAGCAAGATTTTTAGTTTCTTTTTTCCCTGGACCTTCTTGGGAGGTGGAGCTGTCCTAGAAAACCCTCCACTTACTTGGCTTGTGTCTGTACTCCCTGCAATACCCTATTCCATGCCAGCTAACCCAGGGCAGCAGGGAAATGGGTCACATCTGTCCCCAGACTGGTGACCCTGACTTCTCTTTGCTGAGCCAAGACCCAGCCATAGAGCTCTGTGATTCCTGCTCACCTTATGAACTGAATTTCTGGGCACTTGGCAAGTTCCTCCGCGAGCTTTGTGGCCCCACAGGTTCCAATGCGGTTTTTCTCCAGACTGTTTTAGAAAGCAAAAGAGAATTTTGAAATCAAAAACAAATCCAGAGTGGAAAACAGCTGAATAGTCCCATGCTGTAATCACCTTAAATAAAATCAGTGCTACTTCAGGTGTGTCAGCCATCAGGGCTGGCCCTTGGTGCGTGGAGCAGGCTAAGAAAGAAGTTAAACTGCAGAAGCCTGCCTGCTGTTCCTAATGTACATCCCCTCCTGGGAAGTCCCGTGAGTGAAGGTTCAACAACAGACAAATGGGTCTTCCCAGGGTTTTTCTCAGGGCTGTACTCACTCTAACACCTTCAGTTTTGCCATCTCTGGGAGAGCAGTGGCCAACTCTCGGGCTCCTCCATCTCCAAGGGCATTCCAGGACAGTCTAAGGCAGACAAGAAATCCCAGTTGTGAGTGCCACTACTGTGACGTTTTCCCTCATGGATTAGCCTGTTTGCAAGAGCTAATCACCTTCTTATCATGACAGGTAAACATTCCCCTGGATTACAAGCTTAATTTTGAGGAGTTTCCTCCGTTTCACCACGTATTTCCATGTATGATAAGACACTAGGGCGTGTCTGTGGTCTGTGGTTATCTCGGAGCCCTGCACACCCAGGGAGTGAGATGTGAAAGATGGAAATGACTGCTGAGCACACAGCTTTACCTCATGACATGTTTTAGCAGTGTATTTCATCAATTAGTTAATTACTGGTACATGTACCACCCAAAAGCACTTAGTGTAAAGTATTAACAAGTATTCAGCAGGGTCAGAAGCGCCCTGCAGTTCCAAATAGGAGCAGACATGAAAACAAGAGTGACCTGTGTGTGCTGAAGTGTCTCCCCATCCATGCCCACACTCACATTATCTCCTCCATGGAAGAGCATTGTCGGAAGCCAAGAGAGAGTGATTTTGAAGCATCATCAGTGATTCCACAGAATTTCAAGCTGAAGCAGCAGGGAGAGAACAAACAGAGGGCATGGTGAGCTGGTGTCAGAGCCGTGGGGAGCACAGCACCATGTCCTGCCATGCTCTGCCCCAGCAGCCCTCAATGCCCCAGTACTCACTCGATCTTCCGGAGGTGTTCGAAGCGTGGCAGCCCCTCAGACAGGGCATGGATACTCTGTTCCCCAAGGAGATTCTCTGCTAAACTGTAAGGGTGATGGAAAAGCTTTGAGTGGTGCAGAAAAAGCAGGTACAGTCAGAGAAAAGCCATCATGAAAATGTAATTATGTGAACTAGGAAGTTAAGAACTACTACCCAGACTAGGTGGGGACTGTGTAGACAGCAGGGATGAGCCAGATCAATACATAGCAATTTTAGGTTGATTCACTGCTTAGTACAATGGGAATGACAGCCCTGCTGTAACTCACAACCTCAGTCCTTGCAGCAGGGAATTGCTTGCAGACAGAAATATGGAGTTTAACCTGTGTCAAAGAAGGACAGATCTGCAGCAAATCACGTGTTGCATGTGAAACTGGAAATAAAGTTATACTGGAGTTAATGACTGGTGTGACTTGAGAGGAAATGACAGTAAGGGAGAGTGGGAAGATGACCTTCCAGTACCTAGAAGGGAGCGGGAGAGAGACTTTGGACAAGGGCACGGAGAGAGAGGACAAGAGAGAATGGCTTCAAGCTGACAAAGGACAGGGTTAGATTGGCTATTAGAAAACATAAATTCTTCCTGGTGAGGGTGGAGAGGCCATAGAAGCTGTGGCTGCCCCATCCCTGGAATTGTCCAAGGCCAGGCTGGACAGCAACCTGGGCTAGTAGAAAGTGTCCCTGTCCATGGACAGGGGATGGGAATGAGATGATCATCAGAGGTCCTTTCCAACCCAAACCAGTCCTGTGATATGTTTGGCACCATCCCACGTGTACCTGCCATGTCCTACCTTATCTCTTCCAGCAGCCCACACACCACCAGGGCTCTGGCCAGCTCCAGCCCTCCTGCCTGCTGGATGTTATTGTTCTGGAAGCTAACAAAGGAAACATAAGCATTGGAGGATTATTTTGGAATAAAGCTGTAACAAAAGCTCATATTTAACTTGCCAAGAACCTATCCACAGGTGGTCTCCCACCACTGAGATTCTTTTTCTAAGTTATCTTTTGATGACATCTTAGACACAGGCTGGAAGAGACAGTTCTAGGCTAACTGAGCCCAGTGAGCTCTTCTAGCTCACCAATTTCTTGCTTTGTTACTGTAGAACAGTACAAGAAAGTCCTACATGTTAGAGCCCTGGAAAGACTCCCACAAAAGCTTTAAAAATACAATATCACTGAGTTCAGGGAAAAGAAATTACTCAGAGGTGCCTGCACAAAAAAGTGAGGGTCCATAGAAGATGATCATCTTTATGCTTACATTCCACCAGAGGCATCAGAAACCAACATACTCAAAAACAATTTTAAGGCTTATTTTACTGTATACTCACTACCTGGTTCGTCTCTAAAACTGATGCTGCAGGAGATTAAGCAAGAAGGGTTTATGTGACTCTTATAGCAGAGTAATTGTGGAGGTTTCTCAATCCTGGGACACTGAAATTGCTCTCTAAACAAGACACCAGTGCCTTTTCCCATTCCTTCCTTCAGCAATCCCCATATTCCCTAGGATATCCAGCCTTCCTGGTGCAGAGGCTGCCACTTACTGCAGGATCTTCAGGTTGGTCATGTGAGGCAGACAGAGGGCAAGTGTCACTGCTGTCCTGTCTCCAAAACCATTCCTTGATAGTCTGGAAGAAGCAGAAATGAAATGTTACTGGCAGTGAAGTCCAGAACCTCATTCCCCACCTGTGTGTCACCCACATGGATGTGTGAGCCCCATTCCTCATCCTCTTGTGCCTGGGACTGTGCTGCAAGGACCCAATGTCCCTGATTCAAAAGACTCTGAGGGTGGGAGGAAGAAACAGTGGGGTTTTGCAATCCTGCAGCAGAAGTTAAACAGGGAAGTAAAGCTGATCTGCACTTCTCTGGAGCACATTTGTCTCCCTTTCTGAGTTACCTGAGCTGGAATTGAACTGAAATTTCACTTTTTTTCATATGTGCCCTGAATCCACACACTGTAATCTGATGGTTACATGGACAGTTCCAGTAGTTTAACTGTAACTTTTTCTTATTCATTATTTTAAAATTTTATTTATTTAACATGGCAGGGCACATACATCCTTTTAACTGGTCTGGAACAGAACATCAGTATATCTGAATATGTAAAGCCTTTATCTGTCCACTTCTCCTCCATTTTTGCAACCACATGGATTAATAGTGATTTCTTGGGCAACACAGGCACTGAACAGCCCCTATGCCAGAGACACTCCCTATAAACCTGCAGATTCAGCTCTTGAATCCATTAGTCCATTAATGCAGACTGTACAGTTCTTAGAAATCTTCAAGACAATCCAGCAACCAATCCCCAAACCCTCCACACCCAGCACCACACATTTCTGGGGTGTGTAGCAAAGAGTTTTTGGCCTGCTCTCACAAGAATCAGTGGTAAAACTGATCTTATCTTTATTGGAGCCATATCAGATTTCTATGCTTTGATTTTTGCCCAGCTTCCCAAAGTGACACTGAAAATGACACACTTACAGTAACTCCTTGATTTGCTTGCAATGGGCAAGAGCTTCCATCAGCTTTTCCCCTCCAGCAGGACTAGGACAATTCCCTGAAAGGCTAAAATAAGCATGAGACTCTCAGTGACTAAATGAGAACCAGAATGTACCAGCTTAAGATATTTCACTGTTTGCCTGCTCTGATGGGAGACTTGGGTCTGGAAATGGTCTGGGGATTTTTAGGTTCTTTTGTCAAGTTCTGAATAACTCCTGGCCCTGCAGGTGCTGGGGGAAGGAGCAGTTTTGCTTCTCGCAGACAGAACTGGGCCTTTCCTTTTCTTGCTTCAAGTCATTTCCAGGTTTTTAATTTCAAGAAGTTATAAGGCTTACTCCAAGAGCTGGGCCTAACAAAGAGCCTGGATGCTCTAATTTCTGTTCCCTGGGAGAAGGAAGAGTTTGAATCCATGTCTCAGAGAGCCTTGCCTAGAAACTGTCCTGGCTTTGACAGATTCTCAGTTTCACCTCTACTTCCACTAGTAAAAGAAAGCAGAGTGGACACACAGGGGCCACCACACTGGGAACCCCACACACCCCAAGGAAAGATGCTGCTTGGGTATGAGATTGTACAATTCCCCACAGGCTGCAGATTTATGTTCCAGGACACAACTGAGCCAGAGATCTCCGTGTTTGAACAGCTGGTGAGGGCTGCCAAATGTCTCTGGAGAACGAGGATGTAGCCATAACCTTCACTCTCAGGGAGTCTCTGCTCTGCAGAGAAAGTTGTGGCCAGTCCTGTCTGCTCAGAGGAAGGGCAGGAGAGGGAACACCTTCCATTGGTTTGGTGGATTGTGCATTGAAAATGCTGGAAGGTGGAACATTGTCTAAGAGAAGGCAGCACAGGTATTCCCACACAGGCTTCCCCACCAACCATGGCTGTGACCAAAACAGCTGAGCCAAAACAAAGGGACTCACTCTATTTTCTTCAAGTTTTGCATTTCCAGCAGGACAGCAGCAAGATTTATCAGGCCTGGATCTCCAATCTTGTTGTGGCTTAAACTTTAAAGAAGAGAAAGAAGGCTCTGTTGTAAAGGAAAACACCAGGCAAAGTACAAGATCTTATTTAATGTGTCCCATTTGTTGGATGACACCTCGGGCCTTGCCAGCAGAATCAAAGAGCTGTTTGTCTCAATTATCTCACAAAAAATTAATAGGTGTTAATGAGGAATTTAAAAAATTGCAAAGAACAATTAAAATCACTGGATCCTGTTGATGGGTAGGAAATTACTTCAGCCAGAATACCAAGAGAGGATGAAGAGAGGTTGTTATTATTTTCTAAATTGCTACAGTGGAGAATGGACAGCATCTGGCAAGAGAGAGAAGGAGAAAGCAGAGCAAGCCTGGGGTTGACTTCAGATTCAGATCTTTGCAGAACAGGCAAATTCTGGGTTTGAGGCTCTCCTGGGACAGAAGGGAGTCTCTAGTCCTATTCTGGATCCCAGGGAAGATTTAGATCCTGTTTAATCCATTTTCTACATGACTGCAGCAGAGTGGGGTAAGACCAAAGTTTCATTTTCTGAACACGACACACGAGCATTTTGCAACCTCTCTGCTTTGTTACAACACCGGGTATAGGCACATCTAGTCTCTCCAAATGCTGGCACTAATGGCCACCTCCCTGCAAGAAAAGAGAAACTTACTTGATTTCCTCCATGTTGTGCATATTCCTCAAGGACCCTGCAAGTCTGGAGCAGCCATCATTACCAATACTGTTGTGGTTCAAGCTGGAAACAACATCCCCAGGGAAATGGACATTAAACCCCTGCTACTCAGCATCCCAAGCCAGGCCAGGGCTGAGCTGCAGTCACATACTTACCTAAGCCTTTTCAGGGATGGCATCTCACAAAGCCCCAGCACAAGCTCAGGGATGGCAGCACTGCTGAGTTTCATGTATTCCAGGCTGAGAGATGAAATAACAAAGGTACAATTAACTACCCAAGGACAGTCATGTGAGCACTCAGCACAGAGGGTGGTGGAACAAGGGTGGCAGAGATGGGGAAGTGTATTCCAGTCCCTGTGAATAATTTTCAGTTTTCTTCTCTAACACAATTCTAATGAACCTGTCTGGATTCTGATAAAATACCAACAGAATCCCAAACCCCTCTCGTGGTTTGAGCAAGAGCCCAGCCCCTCATGGAGAAAGGTGACCACAAGACAACAAGATCCATGCAAAAAAACCTGCCAAAACCATTCGATTCTCCACTTGAATTTCCTGCCCCAGACTACTGATCTCTGTCTCTCTCACTCACTGTTCATTGCAAATAAAAAAGAATTGTTGCTTCTTCCCTATCTGAAGTCCTCCAGCCATCAGAAAAAGTACATCTGTCCACAGTACATGCAGAAGAGAGGCTGGAGTTTAGCTAAAGCTTCTAGAAAGACCTGGCAGCTTCTGGACAGCCTGGTAACAGCACACTCACCTGAGCTCTTCAATGGCCTGGCAATTCTGCAAGCCCGAGATCAAATAATTGATTCCAGTTGGTGTAACACTGCTAGAGGTCAGCCTGCAAAACAAGGATCAAATGAGAAGATTTGGTGTCAGCACTCTGAGAAAGAGGAGATTACTCCACTGACAGGCAAACTGCCCCATCCCAAATCCCAGACAGAACAGACATCAGGGACCAGTGAGTTTGGAGAGATTCCCATGCCCCTTGTGTGCAGGACTAAGAGGAATGATGTAGGCACAGGACTGAGCAAATAATAAATATGTGGAAAAGGTCACTGCTGGGGACATACCCAAACATCTTCAGCTCTGGAAGGGGAAGCAAAATCCTGACTAGCATTTGTGCTTCATCCTCTTGGAGTTCCACGTGGGACCATCTGCAAGGAGGGAATGACAGGTCTGGGCTATGTCCAGTGGTGGCTGAAGGTCTGTGCCAGGCTCACAGATAAAGTGTAGCAGTGCTGGGACACTGAAGGAGTGACACAACACTGATACTTGGCAAAGTCCCATGGGAGCTGGGCACTGGGAGAGTCAGATGATTTCAAAGGATACCCCAGGAAGCCACCAGGTCCATGGGTTTTTTTTGTTTTCCATTCAAACATTCCAAGTAGGGGACCCAAAGGGCAGGGACTGGGACCTTGAACTGGCCTCTCCCATGCCCTGCTGTGTGTTCAGTGTGCTACACTCACAAGGACAAGCTGCTCCCCTACCAAAAAAATCCTTTACAACGCCTGGCAACTCACCTCAGCTCCTGAAGCTGAGCACATTTTTCACAAAGCCTTTGGCAGAAGGAGAAGTTCTTGATTTCTGGCTTGTACAGACTCAGTCTGCAGGATACAAAAACAACACAACTGTCAGTGAGGATCAGCAGAGCCCACTGCAGCATCTGGTGCCCCCCCGGGACACAATTAGGGACAGGTCAGGGCTTTCAAGTGCCCACTTGGGGCTTTCCTGCCATGTCCTATTTATGTCACTCTTTAGTGTGGAGAAACAGAGCCCATCCCCACTGCCCAGGACAAGAGCTGCCTCTTCCTTCAGCTGCACAAAAGGACACTGCTGCTGCTCCCTCTACACACTCATGCAGAAGCCAACATGTCTTAAGGTTCTGCAAGGTGCTCCTGTTTCCCGTTTGCTCCCAGAAGGGTAGGTGGATTTTTTTACTTGTTTAGGTCTATAATGGGCCTGTAGAAGAGCAGCCCAAAGGACACATGCACATGCATTAAGATTTCTTCCACATGTGTGGCACAGAGGTACTCTGAGACTGAGCCCATGGAGATCAGAGCCTTAGACATTCTGGGAATATTTTTCATCCCACAGTGAAATTCTGAGCAAGCAGAAAATAATGATAAATAGTTGCTTTCTCACCTGCTAATGACTGATTCTGCCTTCTCCAGGCAGTTTGGGAACCTTATGACTAATTGGAAGAGGGTTTTATCTTTACATATCCTGAAAAGGTAGAGAATAGAGAACATCATAAAACTGAGGGAGAAAAAGTACTATTTTCCATAGGAAAAATCAGGAGGACCAGATGGGACAGGACTGTGTTGGAAGATGAAAGCTAATCATCCATCTCTGAAGAGGTTTGTAATGTTTAAACTAGCTCCAAAGCCAGCCTAATCTTGGCCCCCTTTTTCCCAAGAGCAACCAGGAACATGGTCTCCTTTCCATTAAACCTTCTGAGTTGTGCAACCACAAACCTTCTAAGCACTTCTACCCACTAGCCATTTGGGTTAAAATTGCTTCAAGTGGGTTAATAGCTCACAGATGCACTGGATACAGTGAATAAAGAACAGAAGATCCAGTGCTGGCTTCAATCCCATTTCCTTAAGAGTATCAGGCTAAAAGAAAATCTCTGAAAGACACCAGAACCTGAGGTGCCACTTACGTGATCTCAGTAATGTTTCCAGAGACCTGGACAGCAAGCTCAAGAAGATTCACCACTCTCTCTTTGCACACCCACGGCTCTTCTATGCTGCAAAGGAGAAGGAAGGCAGCTCTGCTTCATTCACATGCATGGATCCATCTCTGTCAGCTGAGTGCTCCACACCCTCAGAGCAAGGCAAGGCTGCTTGGCTTAGCAGAGTAATGTCTGCATGGGAAACAGGGTGCAAACAGGCAGAAGTAGCCCAGCTTCCCTGCAGAGGAGTGGAGAATTTGCTACCCAGCTAAAGAGCAGGCTGCTCTGGCAGTAGGAATGTGTCCACCAGAATTATCACCCTTCTTTGTAAGGCTGGCAGTGGTCTACAGAGTCAGCACAGTTTATGGCCAGAGCTCTACACGAGGCTCAGTAGGAATCAAGGAGATAAAGCCAAATACCAATAAGAGAGTCAGCCATGGGAATTTCTCAGGCCAATGCTACCTGCCTTTGGAAGAAGCATGGTTCACTGCTGTTTTTGATGAAAGGAGATATTAGAAGATCAGACCAGTATCTAAAAAAGAACAGTGAAACAGTACCTGATTTTCAGCAGCCCCAGATCTTTACTCAGGGAATGCAAAAGTCTTTCTGCAGCTTGGACTGTCAGGTTGTTATTTGAGGACCTAGAACCAAAGCTCACTGTAATGAACAGCTCACAAATGAGCCCACCCAAACAGGTCCAAGAGCCATTAACTCACGTGTACTCTGTCAGATCAGTGCACTTTTCCAGGAGCGAGAACAACTTTTCCAAGTGCTCTGGCTGAAAGTTGCACTCTGACAGTCTGAAAGGATGAGAAAGAGAACAGCCTTGGTTCACCACATTTCAAGCTTTCAGATCCAGAAATCTCAGGCATCACAGCCTAACCCCACAGACAAAGAAGGATGGCACAAAAACCTGAAACACCTTTAAAGGTTTCCAAAAAACAATTGTGGCAACACTTCAAAAGCCTCTGTTGAGATGTTCTGGTAGAACTTTCCTACATGCTATGGTGGCACAGGTTTTTGTAGCACCCTGTTCTGTGACAAGGACTGGAGACACACCTACAGGTGCCCAGGTGAGGAACAGGCAGGGGGGAAGCAAAGAGAAAAAGGGATGTGGGGTTCTCTGTGATGTGAGAAAGCTCTTCTCAGAAGAGTCATAGGAAACATGTCAGCTATTAATGTAAAATATCTCCATGCCAGCAGCCAAGAGCAAAAAGAGGTTTTGTCTGCCTTGTCCCTAGAAAAAGGACACCACCTTTGCCAAAGAAATCACCACAAAAAGTCTGTAACGTTACCTCAAAATCTTTCTTGGGACATCTTTGCTTGTCAGCTTGATGATTAAAGTTGCTTTGGAGCACAAACTGCACAGAGAAGACATGAGTATGAGATTTGGAGGGATAATTACTATTTTTCCCAGTGGTCAGAATTTAATGATACTTAACTCCAGAAAGCAATCCAGCACAGCAGTGACAAAGGTACCTGGCCCAGCTCACCTCTCTCTGAAATAAACCAGCCCAGGGAGATGCTTCAATAATATCTCACTAATGCTAAACTGGAATAAAGCAGCACTGCTGTTTGGAGAAGGAATCCTGACTTGTCCTGCTTTTATCTGCCTCCTCTGCACTCTCAGCTGAGCTCTGGGGAGAGGTACAACAGGAGACTTATCTGCTTTAAAGTAACCCAAAGATTCAGCACCCACATGCAGGAATGAATGGAAGTGCCCTGGTTAAAGCTGGTTCAGGACAGCCCAACTGGTCCCATGAACATAAACACTGATAAGGTCCCACAGATGTGCAGCATGGCCCAGTCTCATGACTCAAATCTATGAGAAAAGCATTTCATGCCAGAGCAACAGGCCCAGAGCCCATGGGGATATTTTTGCCCTAGAGGAAAGGAGATAAAGATGCAAATCCAAATAAAGAACATGGGAAATTGTTTTCTATTGCCTCTGAAATCTCAACATACTGAAGAGAACCTTAGATAGCAAATTCTGACTCCTGCCCTGAAGAGGTTAATTAACAGATACATACAGGACAATAAGTGGTACAGCTGAATATCTGTGTCTCTATACACAAAAATAACCTGGCCCTGTGGAATGCTAGTTCTGCTTGGAAGCTATGTTTGGCCATTAGAAATGAACATAAACAAATGCTTTAGGCAGCTGGGCATAAAGGTAGTTGAAGATATAGCCCTCATTATTACCTGAAAATCACAAATTTTCATAATTAAAAGGAAAACAAGCAGGGAAAAATTAATGAAGAGCAACAGTCACCTGACTTGAACTTCAGTGGTGTTTCCAGATGTGACAAAGGCATTTATGAGATGCAGGACTCCATCCTGAGAAATCCCATTATGGCTGAGACTGCACAGATGAGAAGGAAGGATTTTCATGTGTCAGGAGTCAGGGTTGTCCCCAGGCTCCTCAGACACAGAGGCAAAATTCAAGTTGGCACAAAAGATAGAGCAGTTTGGGGGGTGCTGGGACCCTTCAGCTGTGGTCAATGCACAGAACCCCTCCAGGACACAGTTTTGTTTCTTGCACTTCAGAGGCGGCAGCAGCTGGAGCATTTACTGCCCCACCAGAAAGGGAAGGGGAAAGGCTGCTATAGGACACACAGCTCACAGCACCTGTGGGTCTTGAGTCACTCAAAGAGGACAACACACACAGAAAAGTGATGAACTGAAAACTCTAGAGACTGGGTCAGCTTCAGCCACACCTCCCTGCTCTGGTCATTGCTATTTCCTGCTGATGCTAATGAAAAGACCTTTGCTTATTTCAGCAGGTTTTGGAGCAGACTCTGAGTCACTGTGGTCTGGTGGTCTCAAGTTGTGCTCACGACTCAGAGCTTTCCTCCTAAGGCAGGAGAGGGCAAGAAGCACAAGCACCAGCTCCAGGAGGGGTCACACCAACATCCTTCTGCTGGGGCACCTCAGATTCACTCTGTGTTCTCTTACTTGAGGGAACAGGTACCGGGCACTCGATGCAAGTGGTCCAGGAGGCACCTCAGGCCTTCATCTCCCAGCTGGTTCCTGGAGAGACTGAAAGGCAGAAGAACAAAGTGGCCAACCAAAATTCAGCTTTTGGAACAGGTTGCCCAGAGAGGTGTGGGTTTCCCCATCCCTGGAAATATTCAAGACCTGGTTGGACAGGGTTCTGAGAAACCTGACCTAGTTGAAGATGTCCCTGATCATGACAGGTGGTTATACTAGATGGCCTTTAAAGATCATTTCCAAAGCGAATTATTCTATAATTCTATGATTCTTTTAAGCAGTGATGCTCCTCTGAGAAGCTTTGAAGAAAAAACTCAGATTTCCTGTACTTAAATCCTAGCTTAGCCAATAAAGGTCTGTTTAAAACAAACCACTGCCTTATGAAACTCTCATGCATAAGCTCCAGAGCAAGCTCAAATGAAGAGCTCAGGTTCAATAAATGCCTCAAAACAGTCATGAAGTGAAGATCCCAAGGAAGTTGTCCCACCAGCACAAAAGGACCTGTATTATTTCCAACAGATTGTGTTTCTCAGCAGTCTCCATGAGCCCACATACCCTCGCAGACAGGCTGGGAAACTCCAGGCAGTGCTGAACCCCACAAACACAGCTCTCCCTCAGTGATTCTGCTCAAGGTCATAGTAACACCCCAGGCCCTACTTACTCTACTTCTGCCAGCCACCCGTGCTGCTCCAGGACGTTGCAGAGCTCCTCTACCTGCCCTTCCCCAATGGCACAGCCCGTCAGCCTGTGTGAGACAGCAGGAGAGTTAAAGCATGGCCAACAACCAGCTCAGCCAAGCACTGAGAACTGCCCACCAGCAGCTGCACTTTTACACCAGTCTCTGTGCAGCATTCATGGTTTTTTGCCATCTCCTTGGTGCTGAAATGGAGACACAGTTTTCTGTCCAGGGGTACTTAGGAAGAATTGCTCCCAGTGGGGCTGCAGACACATCTCACATCACACAGATGTCCATATGGAGATTATCACCCAGAATATGAAGCACATATTTGGAAAATGCAGTGATGAGGGCTCAATTCAGGTGCTTGTGCAGCAGAATTTGGTGCAACTCAAGATGATCGTAAACAGTCCAGAAAAAAAGAGAAAAGCACAGGTCTCTGCCATCCCAAGGCATCCAAATAGTTCTGAATTGCACTTAAGCAGAGGAATTGAGCCCTAAATCTTAAGCTGCTAGCCCAAGCTCCTTGGCCACCAGCCCATGAATTCTCAATAGAAGAGGAAATCTGGCTCCCTGCCAGTGCTTCAAACCCCACCACAAGTGAATTACAGTAAGTGTTCTACGCCAGTACCTGCAGGATGTCCTTTGGCTTCGCATGCTTGCTCTGAAGTGCAAGAAGGCATTTTCACTTGACCTGAAGCAGACACAAAGGACAGTCCTTCAGCACTGATCTTCAAAGATGACAGGCATTGCAGTCCCTTTAAGGCTGAGCTGCTGGGCTCCAAACAGTCTGAGTGTCTTACCAGACTTCCACCCCTCTGACCCGCTCACAGAGGTTGATGGAGTTGAGGAGTAAAACAGCACAATGTGGGGACAAGGGGTTCTTCCTAATACTGTAAAGGAGGGGAAAAGAAGAGACAATTAAATCAGTTCCTAAGAAGAGAGGTTCCCATACCTGACCCAATTTCCCCAGTGCTCATTTTGAGACATGAGAGATTGGATATATCCCATTTAACTCAGGATGAGGGAGCAAGGACCTAAAGATTTGAGCATTGGCACCCAGGGCTCCTTCAGCTAAAGGAGAGTCTCCTTTTGTCCCCTTTGACTAAAAAGGGGGTACAGACCAAGGGCTTGCACTGAATAACTCCTCTTTGGGGCTATTGGACTAGAGGTACCCCACACTGGAAGCAACTACCTGACTGGACAAATTCAGTCTCACGAGATCCTGCAGCTCTTTCATGCTGCAACATCTTGTAAAAGATGGCCAAGCTCCTTCTGGGCTTTTTGTCCACACAGTGGAGTGCCCTAGCCCCTGACAGCGCTTCTCAGGCCCGAATTCCAGCATAAATGGCTGATATGCTGCCAGAAAACACCTTTTGTGTCAAGAGTGGCAGGATGTCAGATCCATGCAGGGGCAGAGCTGGGATACACTGACCACACAAACAGGTGGTGCATTGTCACCATGTGTCAACCAGCGTTTCCTACACTTGTCATGGATGCTGGAAGTCATGTTCCATGGGACCTGCTAAGTGAGGATTATATGGTATGCTGTGCCTAGGGCAGATAGCTTTCCTCCTGTCCATTTCCCCCCTCTGCTAAATAGAATTAAAGTGCAGCTTTTCTTCTAGAAACAAGAAAGAAATGGATGTGAAAGCATTTCTGTGTTTTCTTTGCCTTGCTTGTAGTAGTCTACAATTACTGATTAATGCTCCTAAGATATGCTGTGGTATTAACACTTCTCAAACCAATGTTTCATGGCAGCAGTCAAAGCAGGGACCCCAAACATTACCTCAGTAGTGTCAGATGAGAGAGGGATGGCAGAAAGCTCAGTAATCTTTCAATGCTCTGGACACTCAATGAATTTCCAGACAGACTGTAAAACATGGAAGGAAACAAAACCTGGGAAAAACTGGTACAATCCCTAATTACCTCTATAACATTTACATGGACATGCACACACACACAGTGTTATGGGCAAATTCTGTAAAAGGACATGTCCAGAAATGCCATGAAAGTTGGGCAAGATTTAGTCCTTACAGCCTGATCTCTGTGTTTCTCTACATCCTACAGCCAATTAGCATTCCGGTTTCAAGAGTCTTACTTTTCCATTACTGTACATTTATAAAGTGATGCTACAGATGTCTTTCATGCAATCAATAGGGCTATTATGTTATTTTTATTTGCTCTTCCTCAGTTTTTGTTCTAACCAGTATTCTTCTAATTTTCTTGGTGCCAGGCTCCTGCTGGAGTGACCACCCCTTCAGGAGCAGAGTTCATGGCTTAGTGGGCCAGGAGCTCTTGCTCTGGCTGTAACACAAGCCAAGGTCTCAAGGAACAGATGACAAAAATTGTGTCTAGACACAGGACCGAGGAAGATTATGAGAACACGTGTTCTGGGGTATTCACACAGTGATATAGTAGACTTAGGAAAGGCCAAGATCTCTTTGAAACAGGGCAGTAGAGAGTCTGGGTTTATCTAAGTATCTGGGTGAAGTTCTGTGGGGACTCCTGGGAAGATGTGGTGAGAGGAGAGCTGATGTACACCAGCTGCCACTCTCAACATCAAATCTGTGTCTGGGGCCTGGGGAGACAGACAGAAAGACTGACAAATGCACCACACTTACTCAATTTCTGTCAGCTGGGGACATTGAGCCAGGATCTGGCACAGCCTTGTCACATCCTCTGGACCCACTCTGCAGTCCCTGAGACTGAAGCAAATAAAGCATTCAGGAGCTGGACATGACCACAGGATGCCAACACTCCCTGCATTTCCCAGAGCCTCACATCCCAGGACAAGGCCCATAGTGACCCTCTCACTTCCACTATATATATTATATATATAGATATAAAACTTTTTTTTTTGCTACCCTCAGAGTAGGACTGAGAAATCAAAACCTGTGACAACCAGATGACTTCACCATCCCTGAGCTGATTCGAGAGAGGCAGTCCACCAAAATACCCATACTTTGGGTGTTGCCTCCCTAGAGCCACATCATTGGTGATTCAGTTGTCTCTGGAGACTGGACAGCATTTTTCCTTCTCAGCACTGTCTCAGCTCTCTCAGAGGAAGGCTGGAAATGGTGTCTCCTATGCCCTTCTCCAAAAAGGAAATAACAGAAACCTTTCTGAGTGACAAACTGGCAGGTCTCTGTGAGACAAATGTAGTAGCCAGACAGATCTGTCTCTCATTATTTGTGGGTAGAAGCTTCCTCTGCTGGAAAGCAAGACAATCCCCTCAAAGCAAACAAAAGATGCACTATTTATTTTCCTCTCTGAGGAGACAGCTGAAGGAGTGGGTCTGTCCCACACACCACACTGCCCTAAAGGCACAAACCCCCACAATCACCTCTCCCTACAGTCCTGGTGACAAAGGGAAGCTGGGGCTGCCATACCAAAAGCACTGTCCTTCTGCTTCCTGCTTGGGATGTGCCAGGGAACCACTTCTCCATCTGCTGGTACTTCTGGGGAAAGAACAGTTTAGCCCCATGAGTTGTGCTGATGTTCTTGGCCCTGTGTAGCCAACTCCCCATGAAGAGGGTGAGGCAGTGGCCTCATGTTCCGATCTGCCTTCCCTTATCACCTGCCAGAATGAGGCTCACCCCATCCCCAGAAGAAAAAGAGCCTTATTATCCCTCTTCTGCATGCACTCAGCACTTGGGCTGTGTCCTGGCCCAGCAGGGAGATGAGTGCAGCCTGCATCAGCAGCTGGATGCTGCTGGCTGCACCATGCCCTCAAGCTGCTGTCAATCCATCAGCCATGAAACCTCCCACTGTGCTTCCTCCACCCTGGCTGGAGTCTGGAGCCAAGGGGCTCCTTGACTGACACACTTCAGGGACCCACACATCACCTTCTGTTTAGAATTTCACAAGCAGTTTAAAGGGCTTAGATGAGTGGGTGTGATTTTACCTGACTCTTTCCCAAAAGGTCACATGAACCACCTGTGTGTGTCCTAAGCTGTAACCAGAAAAGAACATCATCAGCATGGAGTTTGACAACACAAGGTCCTGTATCACTCCTCAAAACCCACAGTTTGAGTTTTTAAATAGCAAAAAAATGACAAAAGTACTCCTGGTCATACCTGAGGCTCACTGTTTTAATGTGTTGCCATGTACATAAGGACTGAGCTAAGAAAAACACAGAGTTCAGGGAGATCTGGTTGTTGTTAAAGCTACAGGAAGAAAAGACAAAATCAGCTGCTGCAAGCAAAACTGATAGCAATTTACACCATGCCACAGAACAGTGATCCTTGTGCAGCACTCTCAGGCTGCTTCTTTGCTACCTTCTGCCTGTGTTTCCAACTACACTTCTGCAATCACAACTCACTCCCATGTATTTTAAATTCATCCCTCACTTTTAGTGTTCAGAGAATCACAGAATAACTGAGGCTGGAATGGACCTCTAGAGCTGATCTAGTCAAACTCTCCTGCTCAGAGGAGGGTTAGCATGGAGGAGGCTGCTCAGGACATTGTACATCTGGGTTTTTAACACCTCCAGAGACAGAAAATTCACAGTCTCTCAGGGCAACCTGTTCTAGTGAGATTGTCTGTAACCGGAGCAGTCTTGTCTTGAGAACAGTTCAATTAATTGAACAGGAACAATAAATATTTCTTTCAATAGTTCAGAATGGTGCCATACTCCTTAAGCCACAGTTCTGTACGGTGCACATGCAATGGGAGTGCCAGGTGAAATACCCAGATAAACACAAACCACCACTGCAGATGAATTCAGACTCCATCACTGAAGCTGAAGCTTCCCAGCACTTCCCTTCCTTCAAAGTTGTTCCCCTCAGGAGAGGAAGGACTGCTTCCCCTCCCAATGAGGAACTCGAAGAGGAAAAGTGCAGTGAGTTGCAAAAGAGCTTGGGCTCTTTCAGGAACCAGGTGCCACACCTGACACAGGAACACCTGTCCCCTTCATGGAGGAGCAAGCACAGGGGCTCTCAGGCACTGAACTCAATCAAGCTTCAAGTGGAGTCAATCTGTTCTGGACTGGAGGTGGAGACAGACCAGCCAGCACAGTGCGTCTGCCCAACAGAGTATTACTGAAACTGATCCTGAAGAGCCCTTCCCACATGTGCACTGTGCTTCCACAAACAACACTGCACAAAACCCAATCCATGCATAAAGAAAAAACAGGAGCTACTCACTTGAGAGAATGTAACATTTTCAGTTTTGGCAGGCACTGAAACAGCTGCAAAAGTCCCTCATCTCCCAAATAATTACGTGATAGGCTAGGATTTAAGGAAAGGCATTTAATTTTCATAGTAAAAAACCCAATAGGCACCATCAGCTCTATTATCTATAATAGTACAACCCTGCAGAACAATAAGTGGCAATTTCTCAGCATCTCAAATAACTGCAGGTAAAGACCATGGGAGTTGAGGAGGACTCACTCCAGCTCGGAGATGCGGCCACATTCCTTCAGGACTGCACACAGATTCTTCAGGTCACTGGCTTGAAAATTACAGTCTGTCAGTCTATGGGGAAAAAAGAAATCAGTCTTCCAGGTCTGCAGGATTTCAAACAAGGTTGTAAACTTCACTCTTCTGAAAACTAGAGACTCAATGAGGAGATCATGAAATTAAACAATCCCCTTCAAGTACCTTGCTGTTCACCAGCTCCCAAGATGTCTCCAGGTGATGAGGCACCCCCTGCCTGGCACTGCAGGTCCCTGTGTCCTTTGTAAGGCTCAGGGTGGGTACCAGGCCACAGCCCCTTGCTGGGGGCTCCAGCCATTCCCCCCACCCAGAGCACAGCCTGCAGCTTCCATGGCAGCTGCACCCCAAGCTGCTGGCCCTGGGGAGAGTCCCAGTTCTCTTGTGATTCCCCACTCAGGGATGCAGGGTGCATTGGATATAGGATCCAGAGATAGGGCATGCATGAAGTACAATGAAAATTGGCCAAGGTACCTTATTTTTAGGGGGTTGTTAGTTGTCTTGTTTTCCTCCCCATGTTGTTGGTCATCAGTAGAAAACACAGACTCTTCCCTAAGTGAGCACAAAACCAGACAAACGTAAAACACTTTTGCTTTAGCAATTTGGCAGATCCCTGGGGCTACCATGGCTTCAGCCCACGCCTGTATCTTGCCAATTGCAAGCTCTGCCTTTCTAACCAAATATTTGAGCATGCAGACAACAGGGGAGAAGGGGAAAGATATTTCTATCTAAGCTACACTTTGATGGAGAATTCAGCTTTTGCTGAATTTAGCTTTTGCCTAAACAAGTTTTGTGAAGAGTCTGTACAAAAATCTGACTATTCATAACTAAATGCAACTGCCTATAACTGACTAAACTGCAACCCTATAATTGAAAACTACAACTAAAAACAGTAAAACTATAAATCTGCCTATTCGTAACTAAATGGAACATGCCAGTCTTGTACCATCAGAGTATGAAATGTTACTGGTGCTTTGAAAGAAACCACAGATCATGTGTCTCAGGCTGTCACTCTCTCTCAAGCACAACCACTGGGCTGTACCCATGACAGCTCTGCTATTTCTCCCTGGCCAAGAGGTGGAATGGAGGTGTACCATGGGAAATGCTATTTTACAGTGGGCTCAGTCCACAGAGAACAAGGGTATAAATAGTGAAACTAAAATTCCAGGAGCAACAGGAAACCCTTTCTTGGTGGAAACCTTCAGGCTGAGCTGTTTTAACCGTAATTTTCTGAGGGGAAAAATCAAACTCCAAACATCTCATGATTTAGGAGTACCATGATCCAAAATACTTAGTGTTCTGATCTGCTGGGATCTGTTAATCTTTTCAGAATTTGGTGTGGCCTTCACTTGGTTTTTCACCCTCACAATTATCAGATAGCATGGGTGTCATTAAACAGCCTGCTCTGCTTAGGATGCTGTGGGTTGAAATGTGCTCTAGAGACATAAAACACTACAGAAGGCAGCAACAACTTTTAAAGTGGCTGAGAAAGCCAGGAGAGAGTTCTACATTTAGATTTGGGGGTTGGGGTGGGAGGCAAGAATCACTGTGAAGTGGAATGTTACCCTTGGTACATTCACAGGATGCAAGAACTAAACAGGATGCTGAGATAACACCATTTGTGCACACACAGCCTACCTAGGAGGAAGGGAAGCAAACTCTTGGTCTTCTCTAAACCTCAGGACTGCAGTATCATGACAGAGGCTGTGAAGAAGAGAAATAATCAATCAATGTCATGGTTTGGTTATTTACAGGACTTCTTGTTTGGTTTTGTTCTGCAAAACTCTGGTGACACCAATTACTTGTGCTTAAAACATTCCCAAAGCAAGAAAAAATAATCTCCATCAGTTTTAAAACCTATTTGGATCACATTATGCAGTATCTGATGATCCAGTTTCTCTGAGTCCCTTGACAAAGCACAGACAAAATTGCTCCACCTGAGCTCCAGTGTGTTTTCAAGTGAAAGTAATAGAGAACTTCCAGTTTTGCTCCAGGAGGTGTCACCAGTTCTCATACTTCACAGAGATCCCGTCTCTAAAACTTCCCAAGGCAGAGAGCAGGGAAGCATTTTAAAAGTTCCCCATGCATGAAAGGACAGCCAGTTTTGTAAGCTCTCAAACTGTGGTTGATGGGCCTGATAAAATGAGCTTACAGCAATGTCTCCCCAGGTGTCAGTGTTAGCAACCACCTTGGGACAGGTTCTTCACCCACCACACTCCTGAGGTCACTCAACAAAAACCTCAGAGCACAACTCCCAGACTTGTACACTGGGATTAACCCCAGGAATGATTCAAGACCTACATACCTGACCTGCACCTCCATCACCTTCTGGCAGGTATTTACTGACTTCAACAGGTTGTAAATGCCAGGGACAGAGAGGCGGTTTTGACTGAGACTAAGAAAGAAAAAGGCAATTAGCTGGTTCCTGAAATCCCACAGGACTGTCCTAGTGAAGCAGCCACCAGTGTCCTGCATGCTTGAAACCATTTCACTCCAGAAGAGGTCAAGCTGGTTTTGTGCAAGGCAACACTTACTTCAGCTGCTTTGAAATCGATATGCAGGTGAGGCCTTCCAGCAGGCAACTGCAGCATTCATCTCCGAGCTTGTTGCCTGATAAACTGAAGCATTTTCCAGTTAGTTGGGGCTGATTTAAACAGGAAAAACAACAAAGCTCTCAAAACCTGCTTGCTTTCCCTTTCTTACAGTTGCTTTTTCCTGGACTGTTCTTCTGTCCCAGATCAACCTTCCCTGCTTATTTCTGCATGAATCAACTTCGGCCAAAAAAGTTTTAGCCCTTGGGCAACATGATTCATGTTTTAGACCCAAATCACCTTGCTTTAAAATATCTATGACCTTTAAGGCCCCTTCCATTCCAAATTAGTCTGCCTTCCATGATCCCCTGCTCCCACCACCTGTCTGCAGCCACTCAACAGGAAGGAAAGGAGGCACTCACTCCACTTCAGAGAGACAGGAACAGCTCTGGAGAATGGCCACAATCCTCTTGGCATGTTGGGAAGATAGTCTGTGATCCTGCAAGCTGTGAACAGGATGGGTTAGTGGGCAGTGAGGGGCTGGGGGTGCCACTGTCTGGACCAGATACAATTTCTATTGTTGTTTTTATTTACTGATTCAGGTTTATTTCACACTTTTCCACATGTGGAAATCCTCTCTCCTTAAGGACCAACACATCTGCTATTCCTGCCCTCCTACAGTATCTGTCATCTGCAAACCATATGCACCAGCAGGACTTTCAATGTCTACTCTTACCATAACTTCACGTGTCTAGTTGGAATTACGTGTTCTTTATTCTCTTTCAACTTCAAATCCAAAGATCTGCAAACAAGCAAGATATTTGGCTTTTAATATGCCTTCATGAAATATCTGACAACTTGGGTCCCGGTTTACATTTTCTAGCAGAAACCACAAGGTCTGTGTTGTGTGTTTTTCAGCAGTTTTGCAATAGAAACATGGCACTTCAAGCTTACATAGGCACTAAAGATCTGCTTTTTTGGATCTGGTTGTAGGTGTGTGTAAAACCAGCTATTTTAGTTACATTTCTCATGGCTCAGGCAGACCCAGCCCTGCCAGATGCAAGGGCAGAGGTCACCAGTTCTGCTGCCAGTGTGGTTTATGGGGACACCAAGCTGATGGTTTCAATCAGCACAACTGAACACAGGGTAGCCACAAGCGCAGTTTCTCACCTTGGACCTTTCTCAGATGCACCAGAAAAATAAATAATCACAGTGTCCACCCTGAAAAAGAGATCCAGGTGAGTATCAGGGAACAGGTGTAAGGATGCCATTTGTTTAGCAGAGGTGTTTGCTAAGGACCAAAGATGTTGCCTGGATGCTAAAGAGGGCCTTGACATCTGCATCACCAGCTCGTTGGCACAGCCAAGCAGCAGCTCAGAGGGCAGAGGACACCCCATGTGTTGAGCTGAGGCTGCAGTGCAGATGAGACAGTCACACAGTGAAAAAGATTGGGCCAGGAGTTTGGTTTTTCTTTTGCAAGACCAAAAGTTTGTTGGGAAAAGGTTCAGTAGAAACTCCCTTCCAGCAAGAAAAAGCCATATGCAATTTGAGTTACACCAGGGATTACTCTGTTAAACTTAGAACATAAGACAACCACAAGAAAATCAATGATTTAAAAAATCTACCCTTTGTCATCCTGGACACATGAAAACCCCAAACCCTGTAATTTAAAGGAATGCAGAACTAGAGTTAAATCCACGCATTTTCAGTAAACTTAGCTGACTGATAGCAAATTTATGCTAGTTGGTAAAGAATTTCCTGACTGATATATTGGAGAGCTTAAAAGCAAGAGTAAATTCTCTTATACAAGAAGAAATATCACACCCTGCAAATGGTTTTGTAGACCAAGGATAAAATGACCTATTAAAAATACAAAGAGGAAGTGCATGGTACGAGGAATTCACATTTTGTTTCCAATAGGAAAGAAAAAATGAGTTAAACAATTAAGCTGAAAAACAGTGTCCATTTAAAGTCGGCATCTAAAGAGACAACCTACTTGCTTTTGTGAGAACTCTCACGTACTGATACCTGATACACAGCTCAGTAACATTTTGACACACGATGCCTTCCTTTGCCAAACTGAGAACAGCATTCAAGGAAAGGTGGTTGTTGCTCAGGCTGTGAACATGAGGAAAAACAAAACCTCAGCTGCTGGACTCCACAGCACATTCTTTTGCTACACAAATGCCCTCTGCTCTGCTCCCCAAACATCCTGAAGCACGTGTTCTTTTAGTTAGGGGATTTCCCTCAAACTTTTGAATTTTGCATCTAGGACTTGACAAAAGCATTATCAGATCATAGTTCTTTCTCTGCAAGCTATAATGCCCATGAATATAGAATCAGAGATAACTCTTCTATGTGCAGCAGAAGGATCATTACCAGTTTAGGGTTAGTTAGTGGAGGCTCTTTATCCCTTCAAGGTTGCACCACCAGTGCAGTTAAACTCCCACTACAACAAATCCAGTTAAAGTGTGGCTTATTAAAGCAATGAGGCCTGAACACAATCCTCCAGCCTCTGAGGATTTGTTCTTTAATTGCATGTTCATTCTGTTTCATTACTTGTTGGACCTCATTAAATATGAAATGCAAGATCTTGCTTCTACAAATCTGCTGCTTGTTCTCAGGGCCACGGGGCACCTTTCCCGAGAGCCTCAAAGGAATCATCCCTGAGAACTGCACTCTGTGTGTGTGATAGAGATGGGTGAGCGAGGGAGGATTACAAATGGCACTAGTTTCCTGCCTTTTCCACGGGAAAAGCTGCTTCTCTGGGGGCAGGCTGGCATTCCCCACAAGCTGTTATCAGCATGCCCAGGAAAGCAAGAGGAGCAGGTACATTTCTCCTTTCCTCCCTCCTTCTGCCGCGCTTTTAAACACTTCTAACCATACTGCAAAGTAATTAATTCCTGGATGGGATCCAGCAATGACTGCAGGTGTTTTGGATTCACCTGCTTGCACCTGAGGGTGTGTGTAAGACCTTTAAAGGCAGAGTATTTCCCTTTCAGCTGGGGTGGGTAGGTAGTGCTCTGTCCTCACGGCTTTGTATCTATTCCTGTCCTGTCACACAAACTACACTCAGACTCCAGCACTTGCAGCAGCTCTGCTGCTGCTGCTTCAACTGCCCCTGGCAGCTCTTCAAAGGCTTTAAATCCCTTCACAAGCCCAGCTGGTTCTTTCCACCTAAAAAGCTGCATATCCAGGCTGGGAGTTTCGCTGGCAGTCTGTCCCTCTCAGTCAGCACTGGACTGCTGCAGGAGTGTGAGAAAGAGCAGCGTAGGAGAAGAGGGCTGTGGAAAGTTGGGAAGACTCTGATGGAGCCAATCTTCCCTTAATCAGAGGTGAGACGTCCCAACTTGAACCTCACCAGGGGGAAGAGAAAAGGAAAAAGTCAAGCTAGGCACCCAGCTGAGCACATGCATTGTAACTCCTGGAGCGGTGTCAGTGCTGCCAGGACTCCCTTGGGATTATTTTAAGACACCTGCATAAGAACTGTGAAGCTGAGTCTATCTCAAACTGGGTCCAGCACAGCCCTGCTTGCACTTAAATGTCTGTGCCTCAGTTTGGTGGCCCACATGTCTCTGTGCCATGCTTGGCTTCACAGTAGCTACCATTTTTAATAGGTTTAAGCCATTTATACTCACTTTACTTTCTTCAGCTTTTCCATTCTGGAAAACAGGTCCATCACCCTCTTCACTTCTGGGTGCCGTATCCGATTGCCCTGCAAGCTGCACACAGATTCATTCTCATTAGCATCCCAAGGGAGGAGTGGTTGATTTGATGGTCATTGCCATGACACACTCACTTTATTTCCTCAAGCTGGAGGCAGTGTGATGCACACTGGACCAAGTTAGTCATCCCCTCAGCTGTGATGCTCCCACCTGTCAACCTGGAAAGAGAAAGGATCACTCAAACCAGGCAGAGGGAGGACTGGAATCCCCTGCAGCACATGGCAAGCCTGTCTCAGACCTGTGCCTGCACCATGTGCCCAGCACACAGACACAGAGCAGCAGGCTGGCAACCAACTTCATTCTCCTTTTCCAGCAGGGCAACACAATACTGCTCTTGATGCCAGCATAAAGCAAGAGGCACTCATGTCTGTGCTGCTCTGTGTAGCACTGTTGTCCCCCACACACTGCACAGAAAAGATTGGCCTGGAGTGAGCCAATGTCACTGAACTGGTAGGGAACAGACAGGAAGGGAGAAGGAACTGATGTTACAAGCAAAGACTTACTCTAATTTCTTCAGGCTCCCCATTCCTCGTAAGCCCTTTGAAAGAGCAGCAGCAAAGTCATCACCACATCTCCTGCTACGAAAACTAAAATGTGAAGAAAAGGGGAAAAAGACAAACACATCAAAAGCTGATGTTCTCATTTGCTTGCAGGACTCACCCTGCCTTCATCATGTCAAGAAATGCCTATAATCTTCCCTCTCATCTACTGCATTAACTACCCTGTGGTTCATATAAATCAAAACGGAAAAAACAAACAAAAATACAGCGAGAATGGATTTATCACCTTATTATCCTTCAATCACTCATAAATTCTTTATTTCCTACATTTCTGCAGTACTGAAGTTATGCTGTTCAGATCAATTATTCTCACATCACCTTTCTCTCCTAGAACAAACTTGAGGCTTGACCTTCCAACCCCTTAGTCCTTCTCCCCATCCACCAGCTCACAGCACTCCCTGTGTTTACCTCAAGTGTTCCACATTTTTACAGCCAGCCAGAACCTCCAAACAGTCAAGGTCCACAAGACATCCTGCAAAATCCAAAGAAGTCAAATCCTGGCACGAGTTTATGACAAAAACCAAAGCTGACATGTCCAGAGTTGTCAGTCTAAAGTTTTTAAATTCATACTTGAAATTCAGCAGGCTCCCAATGTGCTGGGCTACTTCGAGGTTTTGTGTTTCAAAAGTGCAGTGACAGAGCTCAAGGACCTTAGGTCCTGTCAGATGAGTGGCTGCCAGTTTCTTGAGACACTGCAGGATCACATCCTGCTTTTCCTGCACCCACGCTTCATCTTGCTCTGCTAGCAGCATGAGAAATGTCCTACACTCTTTTGATGACAAGCCTGAGAGAAATATGTGAAAACTCTCCATAAACTCAGTCTTTGTCTCATTCTTTAAAGTCCATTTTGACTTCAAGAAGAACTTCTTCTTCAAGTAATCCTTGTCCACTCTCCTACTCACCATGAGACACAGTGCTGCAAAAAACTCCTGCAAGCTCAAGTGCACGAAGGCATAGCCAACATCTGGGCAAGTGCCACTCGTCTTCACCTCAAAGAGAGTCAGCAATCCATGCAAGGAAGCAAATTCCTTCACGTCTTCGGGAACATCATCAACATAAAATACAAGCTTCTTCTCTTCCAGGCCTCTCAGTGCAAGATCAAACAGACCCAAAATGGCCTTTTTGTTACAGTTCAGCTGAGTCTCCTCATCGCCTGCACAGTCTCCCTGCTGTTTGTTTAGGAAGATGAGAAACATTTTGATATAAAACTGTGTCATAGTCTGGGGAAGCTCCACACTCATCTGGTGTTTAAGGAGCAAATACTCCAAGCAGATGCACACAACGTTACACAGAGCAGGGATGAGGCACATGCTGAGGAGCTTGGTGTTGTTCTTCACGTGAGCAATGGCTCGTTCTCGGAATGAATGCTGACGAAAATAGTGGCTGACATATTCCTCAACCTTCTCATTGTCAAATCCCCAAATTTCTGCCAACACACCTACAGTATATAACAAGAAGTCAGGTAGCCTCTTAGGTCGGCTGGTGACCAGCACTGTGCAACCAGGCAGGAGCTTCCCATGACAAAGGTCTGCAAAGAGCTGGGCTATGGACATAGGGGAGGTAACAGCTGAGCCTCTCTTGGAGGAGAGCGACACGTCCATGTTAGCTGCAAACTCATCCAGCCCATCAAAGATGATCAGTGTCTTCTGGGCATTCTCCAGGAGGTCCTGGAGCACTGCATCAGGACTGTCCTCTGGCTGAAGGAACATGTCAAACAGAAGCTCCTTCAGGGTCAATTTTCTTTTCAACAAATTCAGCTGCCGAAACTCAAACAGGAAAGTGAAGAGAAACTGAGGTAGGACACCTTCTGCCCATTTCTGACAAATCCTCTGCATTAGCCTGGTCTTGCCTGTACCTGGTTTACCAAACAAAAAGATCACCTTTGTCGTGTCCAATGGGGCTTCACTACAAAGCAGATCTGACACTTTCATGGCTGTATCTTCACATTCTTCTGGCTCAGGAGCACCTGCCATGTCCTCTCGGGGTTTCTCTGCTCTCTCTTTTAAGCGAGGGACTTTTCTCTGATGAATGACAACATTGACAAAGGCTTGGTTGAAAGGTGGCTGTGTCTGTTCCTGTGCTCCTGCTTCTCTCCTGCTTCCGTATCTCTGGCGGATAGAATTGACGAGGAGCTGCCGGTACTTCGCAGATGAATCTGTGAGAGAAGACAGCAGAGGGGGTATGAGGGTGAAAAAGTTAGTTGCGAGTCATGACAGATACAAAATACTACCATTTACAGACAGAAACAATGGCCCTCTTCAGAGGTTGCTGAGTAGAAATGACAAGTTTTGAACTCATGAAAATAACTTTTAACTTTTCCTATTTTTGCACAGAGGCCAAAGAAGAACAACATTTAGGAAAAAGATGAAACAGCTTCATATGAAAACTAAACCTTACTCTCTCTAAGCTGAGAATTAGGTATCTGTATATTATGTATATTATTCCCTGTTCACCTCCCCCTTCACCCATGCTGGCCTCTTAACCCTGGAAGCTTATTTCTTGGGCAAAGATGTTAAATAGGTCCTTTCCTCAGAGGGAAGCCCAGCACAGCTTCTGGAACATCCACATACCCAGTCGTTGCTGTTTGGCATGCTTGTCATCCCCAGAGCTGCTGCAATGGCGACGGTGAGCAGACCCTGAAAATCAAAAGGTCAGAACTGTGTCAAAAGAGCATTTTGAATGGCAGCCTATTAAAGCTGGGCAAGACTCTCCAGCAAAGCATTTGGGGAGCTGAGGAGGAAAAACAGTACAGACAAAACTATTTGTAAACTCAGGCTGAGATTACAAGATTGCTTTTTCTGAGATGGGCCACAAGCACCTCACAGGGGAGTTTTTTTGTAGGCTGGATGATACACCTGCCTTGCTTCAAACACAAGAACTGCTTTGTTGTCCTGGGGAACGTGGCAGGGAATATCTGCTTCTGGGGAATGCAGGGCCCACAGATTCCCAAGGTGGTTCATGGTGGTTAATTCCCTGTTTATTTACGGTGCACTGTCAGATGGAAAGAATTGTCAGAGCTGAAAGAGACACATGTCTTTCTTAACTGGTCTTAGTAACTTTCAGCACAATTTTCACATTTCCATTTCACCAGCAACTGGCAAGACGGACTCACTAGGACAGCACAGCAGCTGGCAGCAGTCTGAATGCAGAACAGAGGTCACTTTTTTGTCCTTTGTGACTCACAAGTCTCCGAGCAAAAAGCAGAGGCAAAAGTGTCTCTCCATGATCTGCACCAACTAGGAAGTTCCAAATTCACCCCTGAAGAGAACCCTACTACCTGTTTTTTAATCTCCTATTCTGACAACTCTGGAGTAGTTTCCACTTGATCAATGCCAGAATAGTTTTTCTGCTCTTCCTTTAAAAGCCAAACCAACTTCCTCCACCTACCAATGAGCTGACCACAGTAAAAGTGCAAAAAGCATGAGGTTTGTAGAGTGGGTGGGAGATTCCCACAGAGAAATTAAAATGAGAGAGTTCCTTAGCAGAGGGCCAGCAAGGCTTTTCTGAAATTCAGGGAGAGAAAACAAAAACAGGAGAGGTTCATATGGAAAACACCAAGAACAGAACAATGAAACCTGACATTGTGGTGGCTTCTCCACGCCTTGCCAGTGCTGAGGGGCAATACCTGGGATATTTGTAGTCCTTCCCAGGTCATGGGGAGAGAAGATAAACTCCAACAGCACAGTGCCCCAAGGTCTGTTCCAGCCTTACCTTTTGGCACAGATGACTGGGCTCTCATATCTGTGCCCACTTCTTCTGTCTGGCTGAAGCTGCCTACAAGAGTTGAATGGGAAATTAAATATGGTTAGTGTGAGCATTCTGCTCTTGAAATTTGGTGCGCTGCTGGCCAGAGACAAAGGGAGAGCAGCTTGCAACATAGACAGTGGCCCAAACCAAGACTCAGTGTAAGGGATGCAAACATCCAGGTTTCAGGGTCCCCATCTGATCTTTTCCTTTCAGATTGCTTGAAAGTACATTCTGCTTTCAAGGGAGGAGAAAAACTTTTCTCTCTGATACAAACAAACTCAGAGTATGGGCAGCTTTGACTGATCTAGCCCTACTTCCTGTTCCTGCAAATCAAGGTTTTTTGTGAATAAACCACTAGCAGAGTCAGCAGCCCAGTCAAGGGCCTTTTCTGGCTCTCCGCATGGCTCAAAACTGCCACAAAACCCCCTCAGCAATAACCAGAAGCAATTCACCTTCAGAAGGATTAGTGATGCTCAGATGTTACTACAAAAGTTAAACCAGCACAAGCCAGCTCCAAAACCTTAAGAGACATCTTCTTTTGTGATATCTGAGAATCAAAAGGCTGAAAACTGTTTCAGCTTCAGTCCTGAGAGAAATCCCCCAATGGTCCACGTTCTCTGTTGCTTGTCTGGTCTTTTCCCTGTTTCATCTCTCCCAAAATAGCTGCTGCTGCAGTTGGTCACAAAGGTTGTATCCACCCAACTGGTGCAACTCATAAGCGTAACTGCAGGCAGGATGTGAAAGTACCATTGAGAAGGGCTTATCCTGTAAGGCTTTGTGCAGAAGAGAAGAATTAATCACCAGATAAAGCAACCCCCTAAAGGAGGAGCACAGCTTAGCTCTCACAAGGGAGAGTGTGTGCACACTCTGTGTGGTTTGCAAGATAACAGACACACTGTGGTCCTTATGAACCGCATCGTTTTCTCTAAAGCCACTGCCTCTGCTAATGAGAGATGTGGGGAAGTGGTTTTGTGTGGGCATTTTAAGACTTCTGTATTTCTTGCCTTTCTGGATCAGGAAAATTAAAAAAAAAAAAACTATTAAAACTCCATAGAACAAAGATATTGTACTCTCTTCTCCTTCAAATAAATCCATCCAAAAATTGCATCTCAGCTTTATTGGAGATGGGGGTGCACAATTTTCATTGGTTTCATCTGTTTATGTTGGGGGGGGGGGAGCTCAAATTACATTTCTAACCCAGAAGTTGTGCTTCCAAGAAAAACAAGGCATGGCGCAAGTGAGGGCACTGGTGGTCTCGCTGCCTAGACTGGGTGATGGGTGGCCAAGGCCTTGGCTGTGTTTGGTCAGAGGAAGCTGGCCTGACCTCTCTTACCTTCTCCTGCAGAACTCATGAGCAGGACCTCCAGATCCAGGGGCAAGTCATGCTCCATGCAGACAGACTGTGCAAAGTGTTTCCAGGCAGCAGGACCAGTCTCCTCCAGCAGGTCAAGGAGCACTGAGATTTTTTCTTTGGGGTCGGTGATGCCACCCAGGCTGCTCAGGGCTGCCTTGGGGACAAAGTGCTGGGAAGTCACGAGCAGCCAGTCAGGATAGTGACTGAGGATCTCCACGAGCTGGGGGCGGGCTCTTGCAACAGCTGCTCTGAGGTCTAGATCGTCATTCTGAAATGGGGGCTGGAGGGATGAAGACAAAGAGTAATGATGGGCATAGGAGCATGAGGTGTTCACCCACACAGCCCTTCATGGCTTTATCTGCTTTTCTACCACTACTGGCCTAACCCAAAACTTCTTACAGAGTTTTGAGTAGAGACCTGAGCCCAGTCATGATGGTGCAAGGATAGCAATCTTTGTTTGCACAGTGCCTGACAGCAGGACTGTGAAGGACAGGAGCAATCCATGGCAGTCTCTGGCACCAGCCAGGGAGAAGCTCTTGACTTCAGTATTGCTGCAGTGGCCATTTGCCAAACATCCCAGGCATCTCTCACCTCTGGGGAGGTCAGGGATGTTTTTGTTATCATCCCAGAGTGCTTACACAGAGTCAAGGATTTTTCTGCTTCTCTTAACACCCCACCAACAAATAGACTGGGAATGCACAAGATGTTGGGAGGGAGGACAGCTGACTTCAACTGGTCACGTGGCATCATGCTCAGAATATAAAGCTGGGATAAGAAAGAGGAAGGCAGGAAGTTAGAGTGATTATCTTCCCACATCACCATTACTTGTGATGGAGCCCTGTTTTCCTGGAGATGGCAGAGCACCTGCTTGCCCATGAGAAATCGTGAATGAATTCCTTGTTTTGCTTTCCTTGTGTGTGCAGCTTTTGCTTGACCTGTTCAGCTGTCTGCATCTCAATTCACAAGTTTGTGCAGGACCCCCCGCACAAAAGGCTCAGGTAACTGCTCAGGAACAACTCATTTCTGCTTTGGTGACAATGCCACCTCCATTCCCACTTCCTTCCCACAAAGCCATGCACATAATCTCCTACCTGCATTATGGTGTGATCAGTCTCCTTCCAGTTGTCAAGTGCAAAGGTGGCTTCTGCTCCATCTTCTGACAGAGAATCTATCTGCTAGAGGCAGTCTCAGCACACAGACACACCCCAATATGTGGGACATGCAAATTGGTGCAAGTTCCTGGGGATAACAACAACAGAGCTTGATGAAGACATGCCAGGCCATGGAAATTATGTGGGTCACAAATCTAAAAGCCCTGCCTTTGATCCAAGGGTCAGCTGTGATGCTTTTACATCTCTTCTCACTCAAACCAGCAGTGACCACGACGTTTCAACATTTGAGGATTCACTCCTGGTCTGATGAAAATGCAGGACTGAGCCTTGTGCCCTAGGATGCAAGTGAAGACAGCTTTAGAGGAACATGTCATGGGAATCACAGCTTTCCTGCTGTCACTGCCTGATTTGAGCTGGGCTATGCCACTCTGCTGCTCTTAGCCCCTCTGTGGAAGCTGATGCAGAAGCAGGAGCATCTTACTCAAATCAGGCAGTCACACCAGAAAAGCTGTGAAGAGCTGATCCTCTGAGACTACACATCTCTCGCAAAAGAGTTTCAAGTGTAGGGGGCTGAAAATGCCCAGTGTCAGTGCCAGCTCCCCACCCCTCAGCAGAAACGGCAAAGGGAAATTTCAGCCTGCTCTGCAGCTGGCAGTAGTTGGTGTCCAGCCACCCCTGCCACAGGGAAAGGGAAGAGGAAAGCAATCACCATCTGGCACAACTCCAAACATCCTGCAGCAGAGTCCCAGCCTGGCTACAGCAGTATCAGGACTGTGCTGTGTCCAGCAGACAGAACTCTACAAGGATATTGAAACCCATATTTAACTACAACTACCATGGCTGCAGACACGCTGAGCAACAGAAACCACAGGGAGAAGCCTCCAAGCTCCAGGCCCCCACCTGTGTTTCACTTGGACAGGACAGTCCCTCCAGGTCCAAGACTGCTGCTCTGTGTGTGCTGAGGGAAAGGTTCCCCCAGTTGCCCTAACACCCAAGTTTAGGTGGGGTGGGTGCAGGACAGTGACCGGTCCTGTTCAGCAAAATGTGCTGAGTGGAAACCTCATGTTGGGTCATATGCTTTCATCCCCTAACAGGGATGGTGCACATGGTGCCATTCCCCAGCAAGGGCTGTTTTCTGAGCAAATACATTCCCACGCCAAGGGCAGCAGCCACCTCACCACAACCAGGGTGGAGGCATGAGGGAGTCGTGCTGCAGAACTCACCTGCTCTAGTGCTCAGCCCTCACCCCCCAGACAGGCTCTCCTCCACACTGACCATTCACATATGCTGTAAAAGTACAACAAACCCCTTCAGGCTTTTTATTTTTGTCACTTTTTTGATCTGGCCAAGGAGCAAAGTGGGAGATTTCTATGGAGCCAAGGGAAGAACTCAAAACAACAGAAAGGCACTCTGTTGGAAAGAGTCAAGATCTTTCCATCTAAGCAGAGACATCTCCTAATTCATCAGAAAGTTATGTTTGTGCTGGAGCAGAGCTGTGCCACTAGCTGGGGCACATTGCACTCAGGAAACAGCTCTCCACATGGCTGCTGGGCAAGGCATGCACCCAGAAGCTGAAGACGAAACAAAAGAAGTGCCATGTTGGAAAACTGGAGGTAAAATTGGTCTAGACATTTACTCCTCTCATGTTTAAGAGGATATCTCTTCCCTTTTCATCCATCACCACTTTCTGCCCTCTCTGTGCCACCTCTTTGAACAGCCTTGGATGCTTTGAGACTGAGGCAAATTAATGTAGCAAAGGGATGGTGACCTGAGCGCTACAGCAGGGGGCTTCATGGAAAGGATCTAATCCACCTCCTCTTTCCTGTGCCCCAAAAACCAAGCAGACATCTGATAAGAGCAAATCTTGTGGGGTTGTGTGCCATTCTACTCATCTGGGACTCTTCAGATTCCATACAGCATCGCCATACGCTGTTACGATACAGCATCAGTGCAAGAAAGACTCCACCCTGTTCCCATTCCAGATCAGACTTTCAGGATGCGTTATATAAAAAATGAGGCAGCTCTTGGACCCAGCAAAATGTGGATAAACCCCCCAGATTTTAAATATTCTCTAATACCTGTCATTTGCTCTTCTTGTCTCTCATTCATTATTCTAACAAAACCAAGAAATATGATCCTGGTGAAATGATTAAAAAATTGGGCTTAACTGTGATCAGTTTTGTCCTCAGGCTGTCAAAAACTGTTGTCAAGCATGTTGTCAAAAACTTAAATTCTGAACCTTACTGGAAAGGACTTTGCCAGTTTTCATTCAAAATGTTTTATTATGAGATTCTTTTTATATCCTTAATTATACAAATAAAGGACTCTAATAGTAACACATGCATTTAAAACAAAGAAAATGAAGTTTCAATTAACTGGAAAGCTTAAAAGAAATCTTCTCAAACTTAAACAAACTGAAAATTAACAGGTGTTCCTGCCAACCAAACTCCCTTTTCCAGTAGGCTTATCAGTTAAGCTTTGGGAATTTTCATTTTACATTTCTCCAGCAAAAACACAGAAATCTGTAGACAGCAATGTCCATAGTGTCAGCAATGTCCTGACCTTATTCCCCTGATGATCAAGAACAACAGACTTAATAAAGCTATATTAAGTACATACATAAACAAATTAAATCAGAC
This sequence comes from Lanius collurio, assembly GCA_020086605.1. NCBI lineage: Eukaryota > Metazoa > Chordata > Aves > Passeriformes > Laniidae > Lanius > Lanius collurio. The sequence goes on from JACBWW010000023.1 coordinate 3,981,719, forward strand.
CTTAATGTCAATGAAGACTGAAAGCCACTCAGACAAAGAGTAGACTCATACAAAATAATGAAAGACTCATATTCAAGAACAAAACAACACTGAAAAGTTGAATGAAAGCTCAGTGACATAGCTCCTATACTACTGCTCTGCTCAATAAGATCGTCAGGAATGACTGGCAGTTACCTTCAGTAAACTACCTCTGACCCCAAAATAATGCACAAACACCTCTCAGGAAAAAAACAATGTTTTTCAGCCTTCATCCTTGCCCTTCAAATGCAAAACCGTCTTTAAAACACTTTGAAAAATTTAATTTTCCCTCCCCAACTTGGCATTTGTGCCATTCCCAGACATGAAAAATTAAACTGAAATGTGAAACTCCCTGTTGCAAATCTATCAACTTTTTGTCTGCTCTGAGGGCACATGGTACTTACCAGAAGCCCAGAAACAGAGCCCCAGCACCAAAATCAATGTGGGGATCACCAAAAAACTGAGCTGGAGGACAATGTCCACTGCCTTTGATTTCCCCATGTGCTCACCCAGCACTGTCCCGAGGCACAAAGTCTTCTGCGCCTTTTGGGACCTGAGAACAAAAGACTGAGCAAAATGAAAGTAAAATCACCCAGGAATTCCCCAACTAAAATGCATCTGCACTAAAAACAGAGAAATGAGCAAAAATGTCCAGTCAGAACAGAAGGAGAATAATATCCTATTCTAAAATCTATAGCTAGGGGAAGCTATAATTTAGGTAAAGCATTTGAGGAGTGGTACTAAGAAATGGGACTGAGAGTTAAATGCTCTTCGTGGAGTTAACTCTGACTTGGTTTTGATTAAGGCATTTGCAATGGGAATATTTCTATTTACATGCATAAATCTGATTATTCTGGGACACAGGAAATTTTTTTAATTACCTCTTCCATTATATCTAAGAGGATAAAACAAGCTGCTTTTCCTTTGGAATGAAGACAAGGTTTAAGTGAAATTGTAGCAGATGTGAAGGATTTGATAAAAGATCCCATGTCTAGATAGAGCTGTGTGTGCAGAGATCTCCAGATCTAGCCGGATGGGCTGCAGCAAACAACGAAATGTTATTAATATTGTTCTGAAAGCCAAGGAAGTTACACTGGAAAACCAGATGGAGCCTGCAGCCGAGTTCCAGAGAAGGCAAGATGGCACACCGTGCTGTGCCATAATCTTTTATCAGAGAAAAAAATTTACCCAGGTCCAACAATATCTGTGCCTGCGAGCAAAAACACCGCCTCTGGTTGTCCTGCCTTGAGCACGGTGCAGGGAGTGGGGGATGCCCTGGGGAACCGGGAATGGATGGAGGGGCCAGGGGTGACACCCACCAGCCTCTGCCCCACTTTGCCACCTCCTGGCCCGCCTTGTGCCAGGGAGCACAAGTCACCTGCTCGCCTAAAGCTTGGACTCGGTAGTCGCGAAGGTGTTTTCCAGCCTTCAAGATTCCATTCTCTCTCCCGACTTTTCGCATAAGATATGAACGTCTAAGAGCTGGGGGGCAAAGAGCCAGACCCCCAGTCCCCAAACCCTCGTGGGGTTCCTCGCCCCGTCCCTCCCCGCGGTGCGCAGCGCGCTGTCCCCGTCCCGCCGCGCTCACCTGGCCCCGCTCCGGCCCGGGACAGCGGCAGCGCCGGCAGCGCCGCGCTCGAAAGCGAAAGCGGCGGCGGCGGAGCGGCTTTGCCGGGAAAGCACGTGGGACTGCCGGGCAGCCCCGCAGCCCCCGCCGGGCTGGGGAGGGCAGCTCGGGAGTCCTGGCAAGGCAGCGGAGGTCTCACTGCTCGCCCTGGGAATAATTTAGTTTGGAAAAGACCTCTAACGTCATCGAGTCCGTTAAGCACTGCTATGTTCGCTACTGAACCATGGCACCAGGTGCCCCATCGAAGCAGCTTTTGAACACTGTCGCCTCTGCCCTGCAGAGCCTGTCCCCCCTTCTGCTGAAGGCGTTTTCCCTAATATCCAACCTAATTCTCCCCTGTTGTAACTTGAGGCAATTTGCTCTTGTTCTGTTACTTGCTACCTGGGAGAAAAGACAGAGCCACACCTGGCTCCACTCTCTGTTCAGGGAGGTAGAGAGTGGCAGTTCCCTCAGAAGCTCCTCATCAAACTTCTGCTCCCAAGCCTTCCCCAGCTCCACTGCCCTCCTTTGTCCCCATGGAAGTCCAGCCCAGTCCAGTCCCCACTGAATACCCCACAGTGGGGCAAGGCACCTCAAAAGCAGAAAAAAGGTTCTTTTTCTCCTGCTATTTCCTTTTTATTAATACTCACCCCTCTAGTGGGGGGTGTCACTTAGGACAACCAAAGTGCTGTGGCTTGACAGAAGCCAGGGCCCATGGTCTTCAGCAGACATTGCCATGCAGGGAGTGAAAACACCTGAGCAGTGGGGGCTTTAGAGCAGGAGGGAACATGGACAAGCCCTTAGCTGGTACTGAAAGAGCTGGCACTGAAATAGCTGGCAGAGGCAGCAAACAGGGTGGAAAGGGAGGTGGAAAACTGCCCACTATACCAGGGCTTCTTCCAGGCCCCTGTCAGCCACACCACAGCATCACACCTCTGGTACCCCTCGGCTCCTGCTGTTTCATGGACACAGCTGGGTCAGACCTTCCTTGGCTGCCATGGAGCCACCAAGCCCCTGCCAGCCTCCTCCCCCACCAGCCTGGACAGCAGGACCACTGAAGGGACATTCAGCTCAGCAGCCATGCAGAACAAGGAAGTGTCTCTGGTGGTGTGGGTGAGAGAGGAGCAGGTCAGAGGGACCTGGTTCATATCCCAGGGAGGACATCCACAGCAACGCAGAGGGAGCAACCACCATGCCCAAGGAGCTGAGGAAACTGAGCCCATCCTGCTGGCAGCCTCTTCTGGGGACCAACTTTAATACTTTTATACTGCTCTGTGTGAGAGGAGAACATCATCTCTACCTTTGTTAATGTGATCACCATTACAGGTGTTGGATTTGCCACCCAAGATCTCCTCCAAGACAATAGAGAAGCATGATCTGGTACAGGAAAATAACTCGTCCACTTGAGATAAATTATTGCACTGTAGTAGAGAGGAACAGGAACTTGCTGTCTGACTAGACACTTATACTTTCTCTTATAATCTCTTTGGTTTCCTTATTATTTTCATTGCTTTTCTCATCTTTGCTTTCACTGGCTCAACACAGGCATTATCATTTTGGAGCTCTACACAGAGCCACCAGGGTCTGTAAAGAAATTACTCTGGGCACAAGATCTCTGTTTTATTGTACTGCACTGCAAATTCACATCCCATTTATCTTTTTCAGCCATATCCAGGTCTTTTAGCATTACTGGTTCTGAGCTTACTTGGAGTTTGGTAATATCATTTGACTTGCTGAATTCTGTCAACATGAGGAGACTCTTGGCAGAAGAGAAACTCAGGATGAGCACAAAAGGAGCTGTATTTCCAAAATGTAACAACAGAGATGCCAAAAGGTGGCAAGCCCCATTTCTGCTGCCTCCTGAGAGCTCTAACCCAAAGCCTGTGCACTTTGGGAAGCCAGCCCTGACTCCTAAGCATACAAGCCCTTTAAAGATCCTGAAAAAGTTGCAAGGATTGATTGAGGTGCAGACTTCAAAATCTTTGCAGAAGAAAGTACATGGAAATACAATTGTACAGAGCCTAGAATGTTTTTCAGGAAAAGGAAATAAAATTCAATCAAAACTGATTTAAATCAGCTTGTCTTTTAATTGGTTCAGACACAATCTTTCCAGGTGTACACAAGTTCCTGTGCTCCTCTGTGAAGGGATCAGCTCTACAAACTTTTCTCAAGAAAATTAAGAAGCAAATGACTCGGGAAGCCAAAGTCAAGTTGTACAATTACATATCCCTAAAAAGTGGGCAAAGAACAGAAAATACTATGTTAGTTCATGCCACACACCCAAGATGGCTTTGAGGGCCAGATAGTTCTGAGCTCTGCTTACCTTTCTGGTGATGATCTCAGGATTTATGATATCAAAGAGATTGAGCCTTTTGCTGTTCATCAGTGAAGTCAGAGCTGATCCAATACCTGTGGAATCAGCCAACCCATCCAGTTACAGGGATGTCCATCCTGGCTTGCTGCTCATCGTGTGCTGCCTGTTGCCAAAACCTAATGTGCCTCAATGCCCCACAGCCTTCAGCCTGACAGAAAACTCACTTTTCCTTTCCCAGCCATTTACAAAGGCTTCCTCATTCCCCAAGTGAATCCAGCAGCATTTCACAACATTAATGTGCTTTCCCCCTTCCCAGTTGTCAGTGTTATTGATGTATTTTTTCAGTGCTCAGGTTTAGGAGATCTGATGTTAGACAATTTATGGAGCAGATTGGCACTTCCCCAAAAGGAAAACTCACTTGAAGTTACTTCTGGAATGCCAGCAACCAAGATCATGTTCTGCAGGAAACTTTGTACGGATGAGTCCTCCTGAAAACCAGAAAATTAGTACAGAAATGCTTTAAAGACATAATTTAGTCTCAAATGGCTTAGAGAATACTTTTTTTAGGACTTACCCTGTTTGGATCAGCTGTGCATTTAAACACTTTAATCTCTACACTGAAAGGAAGGGGGGAAAAGGGGAAGAAAAGTCACTAAGTGCTGCAGAGAGTCTCTTTTTGTGCTGCTCTTAAACACGGGACAAAAGAGGCAACTCTCAAGAGATCACAGGACCAACCTGGAGTCCACAGGCTGCAGAATGAGTTTCTTTTCTTCATAGGTAGCTTGGATAGTGACAGTGATTTCCTGCAGAGGGAAGAAGAGCAGAGTTGAGGCTTAGCTAATCTTTCCTTATAGGAGGGAACTGCATCTGGACATTTTGGGTTGTTTTCTAGAAGCCAGAGTTTAATGTCCTTTTGCTTTACCTCCAGGTATTGCTAGAGAAGGCCAGCATTTTCCTTCTCCACTTGTATGCAACAAACTCCCCCCTCACACCCAGAGTCTCAGTCTCTGGGGCTCCAGGATGGCTCATCCACTGGACTTTTGCTATTTTGAGAACCAAGTCCTGCGTAAGGATGGAAATTGCTGTGTGGGGTGGTGTTTCTCAGAGAGGAAAAGGTTATATTTTGAGCTTCACATTCTTCAGAGCTGCATCTCCATTTCAGACACAACTACCATCTAAGTGGGGGCCAGAGCTAGAATTTGGGAACAAGGAGATTTCAAAATCAATACATTCCCATGGTGCCTCCATTCTCTCCTAAAACATCTCACTGCCACTACCCTGTGTCAAATAAATGTTAACGGGGGTTCATCAGAGCTTTCTGCTGCTTTGACCACCTTGCACACTGATAGTGGGCTGTCCTAGTAGAGGGGACATTGGGCCAACATGGTCACCATTCCCAGCCTCAAATGTCTAAGGAACAGATGGGAATGTTTAAAGAAACTGATCTGCTTTCTCCACCTCCTGTGGTTTAGCCACCCACCCTTTCCAAAGGGCTCCCTGCCACTGCTGTCCCTGCACACCAGGAACTGTCCTGACTCGGGACAGAGCCTGTCCCAAGGTCTTCACAGTCAGGAGGTGCAAGAACTGACCTGCTCCATGTACAGAGCCACCAGGGGTTCTTCTCCTGCAGGAAGGATGCTGACCTCCACTGCTACCAAGGACCTCACGACTGTCCCTTCAGGCTGAAGGGAAATCTGGGGCTGGGTGAGACTCCACACCTTGGCCACAGAGTCATTATAGGACGTGCCTTGAAAAACCTGGTGGAGTAAAGAGCAGCAGATGAGTAAGGTTTTTTCCATACCAATTTCCTGCCAACTTGCCACACAGCTGCATTCCTTTTGCAGTCCCCAGTTCCTCCTTCTGTTCATACAAGCCCAATAATTCAGCCAGGTTTCAGGGAAATTGTGCCAGCATGGAAGATGGAGAAATCCTCCTTGCAAAACACAACTGCCTCTCCATCAGCTCCTGTTTTTCTCCATCAGGCCCACCCACAACTCCAGTTGTCAAAGGAAGGACCCAAGTTACTACAATGCAACAGAATCCATCTGCAATTTCCTCATTTGACATACAATATTCTGAATAAGACAAAAAGTTACCATCTGCACTGCCTTCCGCTGCACTTCTGTGTCTTCCATCTCAAAGAGCTCCTTCAGAAACAAACCAGAAACAGATTGTGGAAAAACAGAATACAAGGTTTTGGTTGCCCCTGGTGCAGGGTGGACAGGCTAGAGCACTGAGGTGGGGCCTGTGCCCAGTGCAGATCGTGGATGAACACCCCCAGGTCTCATCCTTTTCCTACCTCAGTGCTCCCCCAGAAAATCACATCCCTTTACAATTCAGCAGATGAGGTTTCTATCAGCTGCCATTATCACTGTAGGGAATAACACTGCCTGGGACACTCCTGATGAGGCACTAATTTCAGGATCACATGCAGTGACTGACTGTAGATGTCTATCTTCCACAGAAACCAGCTCTCACCAAAACACGGCATTTAGTGAATTTTTCACTTTCTCCCCAAAATACGATGTATGAGGTAAGGAGGGTACGCCTCTGGGAATCACCTGCAATTTCTCCCCTGTGAGGTTCAACACCAGTCTCCCATCTAAGAAAGCTGCTGCAGCCAGAGAGCTGAGGCTGTGCTCCGAGAACCAGAAGTAGAGCATTCGGGACTCAGTCAGCAGTGATGGGGAGAAAACAGAGTCACTGAGCACGCTGGAGCTGTTCCTGTACAGGACAAGGCCCTGTGAAGGATAACAAGTGTGTTGGCCACAGGAAGCAGCAGGGAGACAGGACAAAAAGGCAACACCTGCATTTCCATTGCAAGGCAAAGGCCTGGCTGGACACAGAGCAGGTTGTCAGTGCCAGGACACGGCCCCATGGAACCAGCCTCTCCAAGCCCTCCAGAGCACACCACAGCCAAGAAACATTTGGTCTCTGAGCAGCCTGGGTTACTTTACCTTGTGATGGGATTCTATGTAGCTTGCTTTTATTACAGGATCTGACGCAAGGGAGATATCAACAATGATATCCTTATCCTGGACAAAATTGGCTGCAGGAAGGAAACACGGGAACCTCACATCAGAAATAGACCTTAAGCAGAGCTTGTGACAGTTGTTTGTAGGACTTGGTACAGGTGACTGGGAGTTATAAAAGGGATGGGGATGATGGTTCCCACTCCTTTGGATACTAGTGCTGATCCTACTACAGCTCACTGACTCCATCTCTTCACTGGAAAATAGAGATAATTACACTCAGTTTTACATTCCACTCCTATTCTCTGATATTTGGGACCAGGAAAATCTCCTGATGCTCTAATATCTCATCCCTAATACTGCAGTGCATGCTCCTGTTCTAGCTAACGTTGGTCCTGCAGTATCCTGCACAGCTGGCCAGTACATACAGAAGGAGAAATTCCTTATGAATTGAAATATATCTTTTAATCTGTGCAATCACCCTTAAAGATCAACCTGATGGAGAAAATTCCAAACACAACATTACCAAGGTTTATTTTGTTGCTGTCTAAGGGCTTGGAATCCCATACACATTTTAGAAGGACATTTTTGATGGATGTGGCTGCTGCTCTGTTGGGGCTCAAACATTAAAAGCTGCACAAAAAAAAAAAAACAAAACCAGAAAGCAGAAAAAATGAGAATATTTACCTGCTAAATCAAGTATAAAATTTGTCAGTGTCTGAGAAACAGCATTTATTTCCTTGCACACCTACATGCAGAAAAGAGGGGGGAAAAATTAGGGAAGGGGGTAGGATTTTGGATTGTAGAGCAGAGCTGAACCTCATTGAGGTGTGGGGGCTATTGGTCAGAGTCCAGTAGCCTCAGGGTGAGCAACACCTCTCACTTTATCCAAGCTGGGTTTTGGGGCTTTTTTTTGTGGATTCAATTTATTTGTCTTATTTTTCATGAGCACTAACATTACACTGCTACTGTTTTTTGGGCAAGAAAAATGTGTGGCTTACAAAGCTACACAGGGCTTTCCTCTGTCCCCAGGCTGATCTTACCTCCCTCTTGAGGACAAGCTTCAGAGTGAAGGAGATGAAGTCCGTGAAGAGCTGCTTCAGCCAGCCAGGTCTGTGTAAGACAGGGAGCACAGTCAAGGACCACCCATGGTCTGCACATTTGAGTGGGTGAGGGCCAGCAGGGGGACCACAAATCTAGATTTTGAGAGGGGACAGACTCACTGCTTGTCTCCTTGGAGGTGAAGTGTGAGTTTGTGGAAAGTCAGGTAGCAGTCTGAGGCATCAGGAACCACTTGGTCCTTTTGGCACGCTGCATGGGACGAAAGGAAAAAGAAAAAATATTATTTGTTACTCAAATGAGAAGAACGAGTACACTCTGCAGATATTGCAGGCCTGGAGCAGGGCGTCACTGCAGAGGGACAGTCAGGGTTCCCCACATCTCTGGAGGATGTTTCCAAAAGATTCCAGACCCTGCCAAGTCGGGGCAGATGTGGCTACCTTGCACCTGGATCAAGGATTTCTGCTCACAGCTCCAGCTGAGCTGTTCTACCAGGCACCCTTCTTCATGCTGCATCTGGATACCTACCAGCTGCCCTAGCTCCTGCCATCAGAGACTCAGCTGTGCCCTAACATGACCCAGGAGAATCTGAACAGTACATCCAACCCACAAACCGGAGCAGGGAGGGAATTAAGTCATACTGCAAAAAGTTTGGGTATTGCAGCATACTTACTCAGTTTGATGCCTAGCTGGAGGTCAATGGAAGACTCGATTTCAAAATCAACTGAATGAAAAAGCTGCAAACTGTAATGGCAGAAGAGGGGACATTTAGGAACCTGTGCCAGGAACTGCTTCTCCCCGACAGATGTGGATTTTATAACACCTCTCACATCAGTCCTTGCCCTTCAGTGAGCAAACTCCCAGCATACCACAGCCCATCTCAGGTACTCTGGCTTTAAATCATTGCAAACTGCTGCCTTTGTGGCACTTAGGAGCTTTAAACACACTTTTTATTCCCTCAGATTTTACAGAGAAATGAAGGGGAGGGAAGAAGTCAACTCATATGCTTTGGCCATCTGGTCTTGTCATGCACAGTGAGGACAGAAAGGCAGAAAGCAAGATGAGCAGAGCAGTGATGGGGCTCAGCAGCTCTCCTAGGGTATAAAATCCTGTCTCAGGCATCACCAGTGCTGCTATTGCCAGAGAGACTGGGAAGTGCAGCCCCCTCACTTCTGCTTGTGTCATGGGCCAGTCCCACAGGCAGCAGCAGCAGCTGGGCTGAGAGGTTCAGCAGCCCCCAGACCCAGGTACTCACAACCAGGCCCCGGCGTAGCCGTAGGTGAGGGTCCCTTTGAACAAGGCTGTCACGTTTTTAATGGCAATGTGAATGGCATTGTCCTCCTTGAGCTCCACCTCGCTCCTCTCTATGGACAAATCATTGACCTGGATGCTAGAAACAACAGAAACACAGTTTGTCCCCAACCCAGAGCTGTTTTCTGTAATGGGGCAGGACAGGTTTATTCCTGAGGAATGGGATCTTTGGGGGACCCTGACAATGCCAGACCCAGAGCTTGTGCAAATCCCAGGGCCAGGCATAAGGTCAGTGATGCTTTTGCTCAGCCTTTGTGCACTGTGCCTCCCTCACAATATTTGAATACAAGGTTGTGGAATGCTTTAAACAGGAAACATGGAGCAGTGCAGCCCTGTTTTACTGCAGTGCTCTGTGCAGCCGTGGTCATGGCAGGAAGTCTGTTCTGGGAATGCACCACTGAATTTGTGGTCCCAAAATCGAAGTGAGTAACACAGCTGCACCCAGCCTGGTTTGTCACAAAGCACAGCCAAGTGACATCCTGCTGACAGGGGTGGCTCTGGCAGCCCTGGATGGGTTCCCTCTGCCTCTCGGTGTGCCCTGGGCACACTCTGTCGTTGGTGACCACAGGTGCCCCAGCCCACAGGGACATTACTGCCCATCCCCATTGTCAGAAATGGGCTCTACACACTGCCTTGCTGGCTGTCCAGTCAGTTTGAAAAATAAAATAACTCTTAAATAGCACATCAGCAGCCTAAACCTTAACATGCAAATGGTCAGCCAGGCTTAGATCCAGAAGTGTGTCTGTCCCAGTCCAGACCTTGCTTTCACCAGGAATTGCTGGGTCAGAGCTCCCTCCAAGGTCCATTTCTGTTCCCCTCTCTCTCCCATCACCTCCTCTGGCACAGAGAAGCAGAGATACTCACTTGCTCAGCCCATAAGCCACCCGGCCGAGGAGCCGCATGGACCTTTCCCCAGTGATGTTTGGGAATTTGGCATTTCTGAAGGCTGCTTGAATGACCTGGGCTGTTTCCTTGTTCACTGTCAGTGGAAGAAAAGGGCAAAGATGTAAAACTGCAGTCTCTCCTGGCTGCAAACCAGATCTGCACTCTGGATTAGAGCACTACAGAAGGCTTTTATCTGAGGCATGCCCATTAGATTAAGGAAGCACTAGAAGTAGTTTCAGAGTAAATTAAAAAAATTTAAATTCCCTAACTCCAACAGCTGATGGCAGCAAGAGACAACAGCACATGTGGCTCAACAGCCACCAGCAGGAACTGTCTCCAGGGAATTATGGCTGGCTTTCACATAGCTCAGGAGCTGATTTTAGAAACATCAAGGCTGTGCTCATCCTTATACCACATAAGCTGTTGACCTTACCCCAGTGCCCCTCTTTGTTGCTGCTTATTTGTATTACAGTCAGCTCTTGGGTCTACAAAGAAAAAGTTCTGATACTCAAGTTTCTGTGCCCATTTTCCTAACATTATCCAGCCCATTCCAGCCTCAGGCACATGCTTGTACATGGCCCTTCCTTCCAGAAATACTTTCTCTTAGTTTGGTCCAGCATGAATACATCTTTCTCTGCATGTACCACTATTGGATGGGACAGGACACAGCTGTTCCTACCCTCCACAGAAGAATTAAGTTCTTCCCCCACCTGCAAAACTCCCAAATCCTTGCAAATAAGCCCACAGCAGCAGAGAATGTTTCCCCACTTCTACACAGCAACCTCAAGAGATGAGATTGCAATGAGGACAGAAATCAAACACACATTTGTTCAAGCTCTTTCATCATGCCAAGCCCCAACAGCATTAAACCCTTGCGCTGAGGAGAGGGGCGGGGGACAATTTTCAAGCTCCTTTGCCTGTTCAGATCAGGTGCCCATGCTCAATCCTGTGCTCCCAGGCAGGTGTTTACCCAAGAGACAAAGAAGCAAGAAACCCCCTCATTGGCTGATGTACCACTAACTCCTGGCAGAGATGGGGCAAACACAGCCCCAAAGGGCAGGCACTTACACAGCAATGCCGCGGGCTTGGTCATCCTGCAGACGATCCCCGTGGCTCTGTAGGGGAAGGGCCCAAAATCACACGCTGCTGCTGCGTGGACCAGCACTAGCAAGATGCTGAAGGTCCCCAGCATCATCCTGCCAGCCCAGCACATCTTCAGCGAGAGCAGAGAGCGCTGATGAGACCAAGTGGTTCTTGGCAGAGGCAGAGGCTGCTTTCATACCCCCAGCAGAGCCCCCTTGAAGCAGGACATGACCTGCTTCCTCCACTTATCAAAATTCATCACACATTTCCTAATCTTCCTATAGTTTCCTTTACACCCTTCATGTCGCACACTGCCTTCCTCCCTCAGCAGGAGTTTGGGCTGCAGGGCTTGGTGCTCCTGCCAAGACTGCTTTAACTCATGTAAAATTTACACATGAGTTACACACCAGGGCGGGGGGGGGAAAAGCTGGAGGGGGATGGAGAGTGGAAGAGGATAAAGTCAAGGCAACAGCCTCACAGTGCTGCCTCAAGCCAGTTCATAATTTTTTCTTCATGCAGAAATATTCCTTATTTTGCATGCCTGCAGTAATTCCCCTGCAAAGTCCTGTTTGAAAGGACCTACATCATTAGCTTCTTCCCCTTTCACTGATTTTATACACACTGTGGGGAAATGGAGGCACACTCCTAGGAAGAAGGTGCTTCCTGCTACCACTGGGTGAACCCACATCTCCCACATCCCTGGAAAGCCTTATGACCGTAAGACTGGAGTGTTTTCTGCCTCTTGGCAGGATTTGTTGAAAATCTTATTTGCCACCATCCAGATGGGCAAAATCCCACTAAGGTGGAGTTTTTCATGCACCCAGACTCCCAGCTGCTGTTTGGGGAACATCAGAGATCCAAGTTCACATCCACTCCGTGTGCACACCTGTGCTCTGCACACCACTGTCCTCCCACACCTCTGCTGTGCTGCTGAGGCCCATCCCAACCCCAAAACAAACGCCAGGACAAGACAGAGGGGGGTTATTTCAGACAGGAGGATCACAACATCCCCTGTGAGCCTTTCTGCCAGCAAAGACTGACGGAGAAGGACAGATGAGAACTTGGTGGTGCTGCAGGAACACCCTCAACCCCCTGAGCAAGACGAGGTGCCAGCCTCCCTCCTCTGCCTGGCAGATGCCTCATCCTCCCTGTGCAGGGTGAGCACGTTTCCTGTGGAGACCCCGCAGTCCAGCAGCCCCCACCCTGCCGTGCTGTTTTCTTCCTGAGTTGAGAAAGTGAATGGCCTCGGGTACCCTGCGGGAGCACTCACGGTCACTGACCCGCCGAGGGAAGCCTGGCGTCTCCAGGAGAGCAGCATGGTGGCTGAGGACAGGCTGCCTGCTGCCAGCCCAAAGTGCTTTATAAATGAACAGCTAATTGTTGGAAACACCACGCACAAAGACAGCAGGTGCTTGAGCAGCAGAGCTCCCACATGGCATCGTCTCAGCTGCCATGGCATCCCCACCACCCTGGCTGGGAGAGCTCTTCCTAGGGCAGCTGCAAAGAGCATGGGCATGTTACAAAAGGGTTGAATTCAAGAGGATTTAACCATCTAACAGCTCTATTTTTTGTCCTACAGCTCTCAGTTCAAGGGATGTGGGCACAGTGGCCAACATCTGGCACAGAGGGAATCCTGCAGGGCCCAGGAGGCCACAACCACCTCTCCACCCAGGGCAGTGATTCACATCAGCTTGGGGGAAAGGGAAAACAAGCATTTTGATACAAGGGTATTTTTCACCAGGGTCCCAGGGTAGACAAAGGCAGAAAGTCCAAGACCCCAGACCCATTATGCTGGTCCTGGTAGATCCAGTGCATTCACAGCCCCCTCACAGGCCAGCTCCCCTGCCCCAGCACTGCCACAGAGTCTGCTGTCAGCAGACAACCAGAGCTCAGAGAAAAGGAGGACGGGGAACTGCCGGGCATTGACCTCCAGTGGGAACAGGAAGGCTGGAGACTTTCTGCCTACAATAGCAAAAGCGTGTGGAACACAGAGATGCTGTGAGCATCCTTGTCCTGGAGTAACCAGGCAGAGGCCAGGACAGCAGGGACACCACAGCCCACCCTCCTCCCAGTGCAAGGTCAGGCTAGGACAAGTCAGGTCAGATTTAAAAGCCTAAGGAAAGATTAATTTTGGCTAGCAAGAGGCAGGACAGGCTTTAAACCCCAAAGAAAATTAAACATCCAAGCTGCAAAGGGAATGCTGGAAGATGTTTTGATAGATATTTGCTGTGTGAGGCTTTATCTGAAGGCCGTGCACGTACACAAGTACTCACCACCTAGCTGAGGACTGTCCTGTAACTGGGGTTGTTTTTCCCCACGTTGTCCAGGGCAGAGGTACATCACAATGCCATTAATCTTTGTGCTGCATTGACCAAAACATTTGGTGTTACCCTGCAGATGCTTCCTGAGAGAGCCTTCCAGGTACCCAGGCTGCACCCGTCAGCAGGATGGGCCCCAGAACCACTGCCAGAATTCACAGAGCAGGTCAGCCCTGGGATGGCAGGGGGGTCAGCCCAAAGACTGCTGCCCCCATCTGTCCGAGAGGTTTATAAAATTAAGACAAATAACATATTCAAATGTTAATAAAGTGTTATTCAAATATTATGAAAAATATTAATATTCTATAAACCAGTTAAATAAATTGAAGCTATGCCAACATTTGAATGCAGATTTGTGATGCCAAATGAGATTGGTACTAGCTGAGTTACTCAAGAGGTCTCAAAATTTTAGAAAGCAAGAGTAACCTGGAATCCACAATCACATGATAAAGTGAGGGCTCTCAGCCTCAAGGAGTTTCCTCAGGTAATGTCCTAACCTCAGGGAAGGGCTCACCCATTGCAACTCCAAATTTCCCTGAAGCCAGCTCAATTCCTTCTCTTCTGTACCAATATCATCCATAACAACCTCTAAAAATAAAAAATAAGCTGGCACACACAGGTGGCCCTAAGTCAGCCCAGGCTTTTCACAGCTGAGAGTGCCCAGGGCAGCTGGGTTGGAGCTGGAAGTGCAGCCAGCTGTACTTCTGTGGCACTGACCCTGCACTGCCAAATTTGGACTGAAAGAGCAGCAAATGGAACTTTCAGTGCTGCTATAAGAAACTGGGGAGGCCACTGAGCAGAAACAAGACATGGGCCCAGAAGCCAGGATTTGTCCAACCCTCCCAGGCAGGCAGCTGAACATGAACTGACCCCAAGCCCCTCACTGAAGGTTTGTGACCTACCTGTGCACCAGAACTGGTTCACCTCCATGATATTATTCCATTTGAAATTCACACCACATTAAACACTAGCAGACATTTCAAGAGCTATTCTTATGCAGCAGAAGGGCTGGAGGGAGGCGATGAAGATGCAGTTGGCACATTTGGTGTCACAATGGGGGAGTAGCTGGGATGGCATCTGAGGAGACACAGATTGTGTGCACTGCTTTGAAAATCCCACAGCTAGAAATGGATCACAGAGCAAAGACCAGAGGGGGGTTGTAACACTCAGCTGGACACATGCAGAGCTGTTGGGATGTCTCTGGCTGCTGAGAACAGGGACAACAGGCAAGGAAGTGCATAAGTGAAACAGCTCTTCAGAGAAAAGGGGAAACCACACACAAGCACACCACCACCACCAGCTTATCTGCTCAGCAGCAACTTCATTCCCATGAGATTTGTGTTCCAGGAGATGAGGATAGGACCATATCCATAGTGACAAACAGGACTTGAGTGGCTCCCCAAGTAAGCAGCCTGTTAGGAGTATCCACAACAAGAACAAAGGTGTCTGAGAAAAACAGATTTTACGTTTCTCCCCGACTTGTTTCTCAGTGGGGACAGAGAACTGCTCTTAACCAGGAGCAGCTGCCAGAGTGTATCAGGGGACACAGCACCAGAGGAACTGGCTTTATCCTGCTGCTCTCACTTTGCCACCCTGTGGACCTTCAGAGGACTTTCACTGCCCCAACCTGCCTGCTCTCAGAAGCACAACACATGCTGAACAGGCAGGGTGCTGCAGCAGTGCTGCTCCAGCACATCTGCACACAGCTCTTCTCACAAGCAGGCAGAGGAGCTAAACCAGCAGCAGAATCAGAGCTTGAAGTGTGAGCCAGACTCAAGGCCCCTTCTGGTCTCTGCAATTTCTGTCCCAGCAGAGTCTTGCTCTTGCAGTCCTGCTCTGGAATATTCAAGGCTCATGTTTTCCTTATGTCTAACCTGGATTCCCTCATCTTCAGGGCCATGCTGT
Organism: Lanius collurio; assembly: GCA_020086605.1. Taxonomy (NCBI): domain Eukaryota; kingdom Metazoa; phylum Chordata; class Aves; order Passeriformes; family Laniidae; genus Lanius; species Lanius collurio. Next base: position 3,997,190 of record JACBWW010000023.1, read on the forward strand.
CACCCACAGCTGGCTTTCAGCCTCTATCCCCTTCCTTGCCATCCCTCCAAGCTGAGCTGCCTCAGGTCCTTTCATCTTTCATGCCTCACTCCTCTGTGCTTGCTCCCAGGCTGCCTCAGGCAACCAGAGGCCTCCACTGGTCAGGGGTCAGTGACAGGGACACCCAACTCCTCATAATAACAAGCTGGCTCAGTCACAGGTGCTTGGAGCTCTCAGCCAGGCACTGTTCCCTCACATCCCAGTGCTCCTGCCTGGGTGCACCACTGGCAGCTGCCTCTGCAGGATTACACAGGATTTACTTCCCCATTATGTGTGCTCTGCTGCAGTCACAGCTCCCCTCCAGCCCAGTGGCAGAGCCATGAAGGAAATGTTCTCTAAGATCCAAGACTCCCACTGCATCCCTGCAGTGGCATTAGCTACACTTCATTAGTTTTTCAACTAGTTTTAAACCCATCTGCCTGCTCCTGGGAACAGCAAAAGCCACAAGACAACAGATGTTTTGCTGTCTCTAATAAATTTTCAGATTAGAGATTTGATTTCACAAGTAATCCAGCACTATGTGCTCATTGCCTCAACCATACCAAACCAGTTTATTTCTGGCTGCTAAGAACTGCCCTCTCCTGCCAAGATTGAGCACAGGCACAGCTCAGCTAATTTAGGCATTTTGCCAAAACACCCGAGTGATGGTGTGCTACACCCTGAGGGAGAAAAGTCCATGATCCACAAAACACCCCTAATAAGGAACAGTGCAGCAGCTCAGGGTGAAACTGCTGTGTGAGCTGCAGCTGTGCCCAGGGTGGGGGAATGGCTGTCCCCTGGCACCCACCCTGTGCCTACCCACAGGGACAGAGACTGAGTGTGAGGGTGCAAAAGCCTTTGTTCAGGGAGTGCAATTCCCAGAGCAGCACCAGAGCAAGGCAAGAAAAGAGTGGGCATCTCCTACCAGGAACATTCTCAAAAGCTTATGCAGGCTACGCATCTGGGGTAACAAAACTGACCTCCTCTCTAATTTTTTCATTCTAAATGTTTGGACTATTTTACCACTGTCCTACTCTCATCTTCCAAGTCCCCAGCAAACTGAAGATATATATGGCAGAAAAACAAGCCTGGAAAGGAATTTGTTAAAATATTAAACACTACCAGGATTAAGTCACTTGCACAGGTAACACCAACAAACCATGTCCTACATCAGTCTGAAGTGGCAAGATCAAGCATTACCTGCTACAACTGCTTGTCCCAACCGATGTGTTGGCCCCGCCAAGACACTCCTAAACAAACTGTCCTGCCAAGTGCAGGCAGCAGAGGAAAAGAACAACAAGTTCCAGGAGAGGCAGCTGTTCTTAGCACATTTCAAGCCAAATTAAAACCCTGATCCAAGCAAGTATTGCAACTCCACCAGGAGTCACAGGCAGGATTCAAGGAGCCCAACTTTCCAAATACAGAATTACCCATTTCAATATGTCCACGACTTTCCTGTTAGCAGCTTTCCATAAGCAAACAAACTCCAAGCTATCCAAGGCACTTTACCTGCTAAAGGCTGCTGAAGAACACAGCTGGGCAAGGAACTGAGCTTAAAGCTCTGGAAGCACCTTTTTCCCCTACATATCCCACCTCCCTCCACATGACCTTGCAATAAAAACCAGGGCTTTGCACAGGTAGTCTTCTGGTTGCTGTAGAGGATATATACAAGTGTGAATATAAATGCCTGCAAATTTTATTGCAATAACAGCCCTTAACTGTATCAGAAATCAAAGGGAACACAATGAAGTAATGCAAGAGAGTTGCACTGGAGTGAGAAGGCAAAGTTGAATACAGGAATTAGACTGCTTTAACTTTGCATCCAAAAGCAGTGAAGTTTACATTTTGCACAAGTTTTTGCTAAATATATTTAGACCTGAACACACTTGCTTTTCCCCCATGATTTAGCAGGGGAACAGGTGGAAGGGGCAAGGGCAGGGGGAATTAAGTCTTGAATTTAAACTACCTGAATTTCGCAATAGGAAATTTAGTCTGCAGCTCCACTGAGGTAATTGCTTATCCACATCACTGTCTTAACAGTCCTCTACTTGGTCCAACAAGGAGATTGCACAACACATTCTTCATAGGAAAATATTTACAAAGAAGTTAAAATATTGTTGAAGCAATTTAACAATAGATCTTTCCTAAAAATCTGCTAATGCATATCTAGCAATTTTTGTTTGAGATCCTACACTCAGTGTAATTAAAATAGCATTTGAAACATTCCAACAGGAATCACATTGCACAGAAGAAGCAATTTGCTTCCCTAACATTTTTGCACACCCAGTCAGAGCCTGTGCCTTTAGTGCACAAGTCCACAATGCCAAGCCTCTACATAGGTACCTAATAAATGCTATGGAACAAAGTTCTTTGCAATGAGGACAAGCATCTCAGTCTCTAGGCTGTAATGATGAAAGGCTTCCTGCAGCTTTATTTGCTTGGTCAGTGAAAGCCAGAGGAAGTGCCATCCCTTTCCACGTCTGGTCTGGAGTCAGTATCCAGTTCTGCCAGGTGTCCACTGCAGTTTCAGACAAGCAGATTGGTGACCAATCAGTTGCGGGTCAGTCCAGGCCCTTCTGGAAGGAGGGATGCAAAGAAAGTCTTGAAAAAAACCCACGCTGTGCTCACAAGTGAAGGGTTGGCCTGCTGCAGTTCTTGGAAAGTCTGTCCCTCATCAGGAGGCATCTCAGACTCATTTGTTCTGCCTCCATTTTCCCCCTGCCAAAATAAAGCATATTTGGTAAAAGAGAATTTCAGAAATGCATTAGAAAAATCAGGCATCAAACTGTGTTTTTGTTCCCCAAATGTCACTGAATACAAAATTTTTCAAGTAGCCCCAGATACAAAGTCAAAAACCCAAGCTGCACATTGGCAGTACTGGTTAACTCACACTGGTGTCCAAGAACACTGTCCAGGACAGCCATCAAGCACCAGATCATGTGAATTATGTATTTACAGCTAATTAACTTTCACTGGCATCAGAACTGTCAGCTTGAAATCAAAGATTCAGACTTTGACCCAAATCTACAGAGGTGTAGCCTGAACCCTGCTCTCACTTCCAGCCTGTGACAGACCACCCCCCATTACAACTTCCTAAAGGACAGACACAGCTAAAAGATAACATTCAGCCTGAACTCTTTTGCAGAAGAAAGAAATTTGCTACACCAATGAAGGACTCAGGTGACAATTATTCCCCTGTGAAAGATAGGCTCTTACAGAAGTTTCAAGAAAAGTTTTTGTACTACACATAATTATTAAACCAAAAGCAAAACTTCACAGGGTTTCATGGTTTAAAAATAGAGCCAAACAATACCTGTAAGTTATTGTTCTGATCCTGGTTCAGAGCAGCTTGAGGAGGAACATTGCCTGGGAAGGGTTGAACCGGTCTTCGCCTAAACGGGAACCATCCAGCATGGTGCCTGGGGAAGGCAACAGGTTCATTAATTAATTAATTAATGCTGTTTCAACATTACTCATCCTGTTACACAACAGCTGCACACGTGGCTGCTCAGAGCTGGTAGCAACTAGCAACAGTAAAATGTAAGGAGTTCCAGTGGAACAATTAACCTTCACTCTCCAAGTCTACATACATGTTAGAAGAGCTGCTCCAGTTTTAACTCCTAGACCTACAATTCAGAGACCTAAGTCACTTGCTCCATGGGTGATCAAAGAATTTTGGAGGACAGATTATCTTTCTCAGGTAAGACATCCCAAGCATGGCAGCTGAGGGTCCATTATAATTACTGTGTGTTTATGCTAATTACCTCCCCCCACCCAGAGAGATTCAAAGGCAGTTCAGGACTCTCTTCAGTTCAGCCTGTTCTGCTCTCCAGAGGGGCAACACAGCAGAAAAACTGCATGGATGCAAGACTGAAACAGCAAGTGTGAGACCCCCCCTTCCCAGACTTCAACCACTTGTTTCCCAACAAGTAACTGCCATTTCCTACACTGAACCTACAGGTCTGTCTGCTCTATGCTGCTGAGCTGCTGGAGCTTTACAACAGGGGTTACTTTGGTTTCAAGTAGTTTTCTGAACTTGAAAGAACACCATGCCAGAAACTGCAAAACCCCAGTGAGATCAGCCACATTCTTAATTTAATCAAGGCATAGGCATAATTATCTTTTTTCTAAATACTGAGTTATACCAGGATATGGAGGAGTTGTTTGCCCTTCCCAGGTCCAAGAGTCCTATGAAGCTCAACTGCCAGGGAGCTGAGCACAGCACAGAGCTCAGCACTTCAGTGAAACCCTTCTGAAGAGTAAATATTAACACCACACACTTACAGATACATCAGAACAGTGCCACCCATAACGAGGAGGAGTCTGCTGATACTGGAGTAGAAATAGACCATGTTGACAAAAACATATAACAGTGTTGCTGAGTAGAGCCAGTCCAACCAGTCTCGATTGCCACCCTCCTCCTCTTCCTCCATGAGGGGCCTCCCTTGGGCATTCATCCTCAAGTTCTGATCAGCCACTGCATTAACCTGAGCAGCAACATTCTGGTTTCCAGGCTGGTTTTGGGCAGGAAATGGGTCTGGGAGAGGAGCTGGAGGTGTCACTGGTATCTCCTGAGAATGCCGTGCACGGGATGGGTCAGAAGATGCAGCAGTAGAAGCCAAGCTGGAAACAAAGTACAGAATGAGGCTTAGTCAAATCCTTTCACACTTCACACAGGCCCTGAAAATCTGTCCATGAGTCAGATCACTTACAAGTAGAAAGCATCAAGTTTAGATGCTACAAAAGGATTAAAAACAAGTTTTAGCTCTACCCATAACAGCTGTATAGTGACTTCAACAAGTCAAAACAGGCACCTTCCCCTTTATGAACAATAATGTCTATACTCAAATATTTAGAGCAACCTGCAGATAGTGTAAAAGCCTTCTGCAATTCTCAGCTTGACCTATGACTGATTTCCAGTCAATGCTGTGTGCTACTTTGAGCAGTCAAAAAAAGAGCAAAGCCTCATCAGCAGGATCAGATTTACTCTAGAGACACCTGCCCTCCCAAGGGATAGTCAGCTATGCAGTGGGCAAGATTCAGAACCACTGGCCTGAACAGCAACAGAGCAGCACAGTACAGGGTACATTCCCATAACATTCAGCACAAGTTACAATGAAAAAGTCTCCAAGCACCATCAAAAAGAGGAAGAATCGCCAGGAGCTCTCAAATTTCTTATATTACAGTTTCTACTTCCTACTGGCAGCTTGGAATAGAACACTTACTATTGCATGTAATACTGTCTTGCATAAATCTGCTGGAACCAGGACATCTGAAGCATGCTGTAGGTTGTGTAAGCAGAGAAACCAGGAGCCACGCTCTGGAAGGGACGCTGAGTTGTTTCCAGCCTTGGCCAAAATTTGAACACATTCATTAGTAAACACTGGACAAAAGGCAAGAGTAACTTATTACAGAACAGTGTAAATAGCTTCTGCCATTTTGTGCACCCAAATACAAAATTAATTCTTCTTTCTAGATTATTAAAGATACCCCTTTACTCACATGAATAAAGGGACTGTTTTCAACTAACAGAGCAGTGCATCTTCCTTTAGATGCGACATTCTCAGAGTTGTTCAAGGCCAGGTTGGACAGAGCAATCTGACCTAGTGGAAGGCATCCTTCATGGCAGAGAGTTGGACTAGAAGGCCTTTAAGGTTCCCTTCCAATCCAAATTATTCTACATCCACTAAAGCTTTTATATAAATCCTCACCATATTTGGTCCATGTTCTATGGATTTATGACAGTATATATGGCACAAGGAGTTGGCATCAAACACAATCATATCATTTAAAAAATCTTAAAGATGTACATAAAATTGTATTTACCCATTACTGGCTTCTGCTGAAGAGTGGCCACTTGAAGAGCCCCTTGATCTTCCACCATTTGAGGAAAACACAGTTGATTCCTGCCTGGCTACTGATGGTAACTTGGGCTGATCAGCTTTAACCTATAGACAGCAATACAGCCAGTGAGGTCAACTCAGGACACCACACAAACAATGCAAAAAAGTTGCACCCCACAGAATACACCCTTGTTTTAACACCTAGTCCTGCAAAGCACCTCTCAGTGCTGCCCCTGCTCTTGGGCACCATGCCACAAGCACCTCTATCAGCAAAGCTCCTGGGAAGAAAATTACTTGGATGCAAAACTGATTTGATCCTACTCTTCCCTTTCACAAGATCTATACTGTATTTGTTACTTATGCACACATTCAGTGTCCATCTGGTTATAAAAATATAAAATATAAAAGACACTTTGGCTTTTTCCTATGGCAAATTTGTACTGCTTGCACAAACTGCTGTATATGGAGTTCAAGAGCTGTCCTGTGATGATACATCTGTTTAATATCCAGCCAAAGCTGGCTCACATCTAGCAACCACCAGGCATGGGTAGGGTTTGCTCACATTGTCTATAATAGGCAACAGGAGCACACCTGTAGAAACCTTTGCCCAGCCACTTTAAAGAAAGAATAGGTTTTGGCCATTTGTACTTGAGACCAGTCCATACAGAACTCAAGCACTAAGGCTGAGCCTGTAGAGAGGAAGTCAGAGTCATTAATGGGAGCAGTTTAAGTGTCTGCAGCTCTCAGCCTTCTTTCCTCCCCACATAGATCAGAACCACTTCTCTCTGCTTCCCTCTTCTGACCACAAGTTCAATCTGTCCAAGAGTGCCTGGGACATGACAAGTCACATTCTATTTAATAAAACTGAATTTACCAGAAAGGATTTCTCCCCATAGCAGCAGGTCACAACAAGATCTGATATTTTTTACAGATGCCATGAGAATCTTTACTGATGAATGTAGAGGCAACTTGTTTACTCAGCTTAATCCAAATACATTCTCACATTCCCAAATAAATTATCACAAAGACTGCAGTTGCACTAATAGGGAAAACCTGCAGTAACAGGGAACTTTAAAATGGCCATCCAACATTTCTCATTTTTAGTTACAAGCCCAAGATTCAGAATTAACTTAAGTCTAGTTACCTCTGATTTGGTTTCTTGCATATTTGCAGGAGTCTTGAAGTTGTACACCAAATGAAGAGCATGCAGCTCCCCATGCTGAAATATAAGGGGAGATCTGTTTAAAAAAACCCCACTTCTCTGGATATATTTCAGCACATCATAAAAGATACTTTTTTATACCTTTGGCAACAATTCTCCCAGACAGTGGTGATCAAGCAACAGCTTCCCAGAATAAATCAGCTTTTGATCCTCTTCAGGCTTTGAAGAAAGAAAACAAAGAATAGGATTATTTGTTTTGCCAAGCACTAACCAACACAACTTATAGCTGATGGAGACAGGCATGGAGCTGGGAGCATCCCAGACACTAAAATGCAGAGGGCACTGTGCACATCTAAACTCAGCTGCAGTGATGAGAACAACTGAATGCCCAAGTGTGATATTACTATTATTGAGGTCCAAACCTACAGAAGAACACAAAGTCCCTTGGGCAAAGAACTTGATTACATGCTGTCTCTTTTACAGTCCCAACAAAAACATTCATGTTTCTTAGAAACTGAGGCTTGGAGTTCCAGCTAATCTGATCAGCACCAGAGGTGGTGTCAGGCAAATCTGTTACACCCCATCCAACGGGATCCAGCAGCTCTTCATCGGGAGCTGTCCCACAGCAGCTGGTGGAAGCACATGGAGCCTGTTTCTGGGTAATCGCCACACTCCCAGGGAAAGCATGACAAAAGCATGGGAATCAGGCCTTCTCCCAGGCAACTAGTGGCAGCACAAGGGGAAACAGCCTTAAGTTTGCAGGGCAGTCTCCGGTTGGATATTATGAAAAATGTCTTCATATGAATGGTTAAGCATTGGAATGGGCTACCCAGAGAAATAGTAGAGTCACTACCCCTGGAACTCTCCAAAAAATGAGTCTAGACAAGACATTTCACAATGTCGTTTAGGAGGGATAGCAGCATTTAGTCGAAGGTTGAAGTCGCTGATCTTGGAGGTCTTTTCCAAGTTTATTCATTCTGTGAAGGCCACTCACCCTCCTGCGGGAGCACTGCCCGTGGAAGCAGCGGGACACGGAGCGCAGCTGCTCCAGCAGCACTCACGCGTCCAGCGGCTCAGGGGGAAGTCACACTTCTGCATTTCAACTCCACAAGCGCCGGCTGCCCGCCGTGTACATCGCTGTGCCTCCCCGCCGTTCAACGGGAACACGCCCCCAAACCCCCAGCAAGGGCCTTGCCCGCCTGGGTGCGGTGCCCGGGCGCTGCTCCCCGGCACAGCCCGGAGCCAGCGGGCTCCCGCGGGCGCTGACGTCCCCACACACCTGCAGGACGCGCCGTCCCGGGAGAGCGGTTAATGATTAACCGCGGCCGGGCCACAAACGAGTCCCAAAATAGCCCGAGCGCGCCCCAAGCGCGGCTGACGCAACCGGGACACCCCGGGGGGGCAGGTACCGGTCCCGGAGCCCCGCGAGAGCCCCATGGCAGCTGCCGCCGCTGCCCCGCGGGGACTCACCACTCACCGCCCACCACCCATCCACACCGCCGGCGGGGCCGCCCGCAGGGACCCGCGCGGTGGGGCTGCGGGAAGAGGGGATCGCGCACTCACCGGCGCGTCGGGCAGGAGCCGGCGCAGCTCGGTCTTGAGCCGGCGCACGGTCCAGGCGGGCTCGGCGCGGAGCCGGAGGTCGCGGTGCCGCTGCGCGGGGCTGCGGACCAGCAACGACAGCTGCTCCTCCATGGTGGGCGCCAGGCGAGGGGCGATTGCGAAAGCCTCCCCGGCGAGGCTTTTATAGGGGCCCGCCCCGCCGCAGGGCCGCGGTGGCTGCGGCTGATTGGCCGCGACAGGGACAGGGGCGGGGCTTTCACGTGGGCCAATGGGACGGTGCCTCGCGTACGGCGCCTTGAGGAAACGGAGGCGCTGATTGGGAGGTGCCGGTGGGGGCGGGGCTATGCCGTCACCACGGTGACCGTGACCCGCCCCGCCCCTCCCGGGCCGTGAGGGGCGGAGGCCGTCGGCGGGCGGGTACCGCTGTTATCCGTCCCTCCCTCTCTCCGCCACTTCACGGCCGGCGTCAAGGCCGCTCTTAGGGACCCTTTGCTTCGCCTTCCCTCTCCCCTCCGCCCACTGGAGCAGCACAGCCCTGCGCGTGCTGCATCCACGGCCTGATCCAGGTGAAACATCCCCCTTTTCCTGTGGTTATTTTACCGGACATGCGTAGCTACCTCGGCAGGTTTGCTGCGGGCTTTGTGGGTACAGGTACACAAACCAAACTTCTGGGTGGAGCCAAAAGAAGTGTGCATAGATGCTGGGGAAAGTTAATAATTCATGAAATTTTTATTGACCAAAAAAAAAGAAAAAAAGCCACAGAAATGTAGACCAGTAGCTTCTGAGTGCTCCTCCTTATGCCCGTCTTCCTGTGAGATGCGATCCAGCCCGTAAAAAACCCGTGGTAATAATCCTGATGCACCAGGAGGGGGTTTTCGCGTCCTTCAAAACAAAGCCGTAGGAACGTGGGACGTCGGATTTATCTCTCGGCACCAGGTATTTACTCTGCGTGTTTCAGGAGCTGCTCAGTATTCCTTGGCAGCCAGACCTGTTGCCCAAAGGCATGGATGAGTCTGCAGCCAAGACCAGATTTAGCAACCAGCAAAGACACTCTGCCACGGGGATGCATCACCCTGCGGCTTCTCGGGGAAGAGCCGAGCCAAAGGGCAGCGCTGCCGTGGGAGCCGGCAAAACGAAATCATGAAGAAATGAGCTGACCCTGGGTCTGGTCCGGTGAACCGTCTGCAACTGCCAGGGTGCGACCCTGTGAGGGTGGAGAATTCCATCGGAGCCCATTTCTCTGTCACATCCCACAGCGAGCACTGAGGCTGTGCTCCTGCCTGCTCTGTCCTTGCTGTCCCTGGGAGAGCTCAATGCCCAGGTGGGCTCTTCCTCCCCAGCCTCTGCTGTGTCCCACCAACGTAAGGAGACACTGCCAGAGCTATTTGCTGCTCTTGCTCCATGAGGACGGACCTGATCCCTGTCCCTCAGCTCCTAATGGCAGTGGGGAAAGACAAACACAGTGTCCAGGGCCACCCTTGCCATTGTCCCCCATTAAGGTCAAGGTGACTTTGCTGCTCGATTGGTTGCAGCCTTTGCTCAGAGTGCCAAGAGAGTTCCCGTGGGTGGCAGAGATGGGGTAAGACTGTGCAAGCGTTAGAGTGAAATCAGGATCTGGAACTCCCTGTGCTGTTGCTGGCCCCTGCACCAGGTGAGCACCTGTAGCCACAATGCTGATCCTGCCTCGAGCTCAGGCTCCTGTGTTTCTCCTTCATCACAGACAAGAGGGGCAGGACTCAGCTGAGCTGCTCTCTGCCCATTCTTTGAGCCATTGCTGGGGAAAAATGCCCGCTCACTGGACAAACTTACCTGAATCCAGTACTGACCTGGCTTGGAGCAGGGGCTGGCGGAATGACCTCCTGAGGCACCTGAGTGCTAAACCTCAGCAGTACCCCTCCATGTCTAGGGGTGCTGGACGCGCCAGAGAGCCAGGCCCTTGCTGCCCTCACCCACAGCAGTCAGTGGACACATCTCCACATCAGGTAGCACATGCTCCAGTTCCAGAGGCTGATTCAGAGCTCCTGGGACTGAGGCAAAACAAACACTAGCCCTGATACTGTCTCCTTAGCTTAACTCGCTCTGTGGCAGTAGATAAGGGGCCACAGCACAAACCAGAAGGTGTGACCAGCACATCACCCCACTGTCCTGCTGAACAATTAACTTCAATTTACCAAAATTGGAGATGAAGGGCTGCAAGCTGCTTTTGTCACCTGCGTAAATATTAACCACCGTGTAAATCAGGATTATCTCTCTGACCTCAACACAATTACTCTGTTTAAAAAAAAAAATTGTGGGGGCTGAGCAGGGATTGCTGATGAGTTTACAGCTGTTTGTGGTCAGGCTGGTTTTCACAGCATGGCAATCACTCAGCACAGCAGGACCAGCCAGCAGAGAATTTGCCGGTACACGAGGAGATGCCCCACAGTCTCTCAGCCTGGCACGCTCCTGTGCTCACCCTGATAGGCACAGTGACACTGGGGATGAGCCTGCCAGGAGCCACAGCCCAGTTAACACAGGCCTGGTGCTGAGGGGATGCCAAGGTGTGATGCAATTTTGTCCTGTCCAGAGGTTGCTCCCTGGGACAGGATAGGGCGAGGATCAAAGGGCAACAAGATTCCAGACAAGCCACGCTGATTCTCCTGGCTTGATTTGATGTGTTTATTCTGTCAGAAGCACGGTGTTCGTTAGGTGTTTGACTTTAAAAACTGTTTCATGGTGCTGCTGTCATGGCCCCTTCGGCTCCAAGATTCCCTGCAGTCCATGAACAAGAATTCGGTCTCGTTCAGGCGCTGGGACAGTGACCCTGGTGCCGGCAGGCAGAGAGCTCACATCGTGCTCTGGCATTGCGGGCAGAGCTGCACCACAGCGGGGTCTGCAGGGAAGGGGCTCTCTGGCTGTCTCTCAGTGTTTCTGTGCCTGAGCGAGCCAGTTCTGCCAGAGACACATCCCGAGGGCATCCCCTGTGGACACAGCCCGGCAGCACCGAGGAGATGTGCTCCAGCTGCATGTCCTGGCAGCCCGGTGTTGGGACGGGCACGGAGAAGCTCTGCTGCACACTTGGTGAACTTGGGCTGTTTCCCTCCACTCCCTCAGCTGTTCCACGGCTCAGCAAAGCAAATCATCCCTGAAACAATGAACCTTCTCTGACCCACACTATTGCAGGGCAGCACGGAACGTCCCTGCCAGACAAGGGAGAAAAACAAGAACGAACGTGTAGCCAGGAGGTGGGAAACGAGGGGCACAGTTGGAAAACATCCCCAGCTACCAGGGGTGCCTCTGCCGGTGGCATTGGAAGCCTCCCCCAGGACGGGGAAACGCCGGTATATCCCCGGACGGGGCCGAGGCTTCCACCGGTGACACTCGAGGGGATTCCGTGCGCATGCCGGCCGCGTGCCGGAGCCCGGTGTCCCCAAAGTGGGGCCTCTGTTGGGTTTCATGTGTCGCTAATGGGGTTCCTTACAGCGATGGGATGACCGAGGTTACCGGCGCGGTGCCCGGTGCCGTCCCGGCGCGGCGGCGGCCCAACGGGGAGCGGAGCCATGCTCGGGTGGAGCGACGGGGCCGACATGGAGGGGATTGGGATGGGGACGGGGATGGGGACAGTGATGAGGATGAGGAGGGGGTCCTGCCGTCCGCCCGTCCCCACCTCCGTTACCACGGCGACGTTGTCAGCAGCCGCCCGGCCACGCCCCCAGCCCCTCCTGGGCCAATGGCGCGGCGGCGCCAGGCCTGCCCGCCGGTGACGTCATGGCCGGTGAAAATCCCCCGTGGCCGCGGGAGCGGCGGTGGCGGCGCGGCCCCGCGGCCCGGCCCGGCCCGCACCATGGCCAAGCATCACCGCACGCCGGCGCGCTCCGCCGAGCCCGTCATCGAGGTCAAGAGCAAGGTAAGCGCCCGCCGGGGACAGGGCCGGTGATGCCGATGCCGATACCGATGCCGGTTCCGCCGGGTCACGACCGAGCGCGTCGCCCCCGCGTCGGGCAGCACACGTGGGGTGGCACCGCGCACCGGGGAGCGGTGCGGGAGCCAGGCCGTGCGGACTCTCCGCTCCCCTGTGCTGCGGCGGCGCTGCCCGAAGCCTCCCCGATCCCAGCCCGGCCCGGCGGCCGCGGCGTCCCGCCACCATCGGCTCTGCCGGGCCGCGGGCTCGCTCGGCGCGGCCGTGGGAACGCCGCGGCAGAGCGCTCGCCAGATGCGCAGGGCGCCGGTGCGCCGTTCCCGCAGCCCCGGTGTGCGGGGTGGCCCCGCCGGTGCGGATGTGCTGGGTGTGCGGTCACCCCGGGGACACACCTCGCCCAGATGTTTACTCATCCAGATGTGCGTGCTCTCCAAGGCATGCGCATCCCCGGCTGTGCCATCACCCAGATGTGCACCCCCAGGAAGGGACGAACCCCTGTCGTGCATCCAGATGTGCGCACCTGCATGACTGTGCGCTCGCCCAGTTGTGATATCCCCCAGACGTGTCTGCTTACCCAGATATGTGCTCACCTGGCACATCCTTGTCCAGATGTGTGCCCTCACCCAGCTATGCACCATTATCCACCTGTGCTTACCCAGCCATCCCTGGGTGTCTGCTCACCCAGATAGGTGCACTCCCTTTCTGCACCCTTATCCAGATGTGCACTCTTCCTGCTGTGCCATTGCCTGCTCGGGACCCCCGGCAGGGTGCAGGGTGTCCCCTTTCCCAGGACGTGGTGGCCACCGCCTGCCCCGACAGCTGGGGTGTGACCCCCGCGGGCAGCGCGGTCCTCGCAGTGTTCCTCAGCCTGTTCTTAATTGGCTTCCCTTTCGTCGTGACGGAAGGAGGCATTAATTAGCACTGTTGCTCACCAGGTGCTACGGCAGCGCCCGTGTCGCAGGGAAGGGCCAACCCGCGGAGTCTGCCACGGCTGGTGGTACGGCCGCAGGGTCCTTCCTCTGCAGTGGGGCCATCTTTGTGCCCCATCACTTCAGTGTTTGGGCAGGAAAACGGCTTCTCTCCTTGTACTTTGTTTTTGGGACGGGCTCTTCCTGACTGGCGCTGCTGCCTTGGGGCTGCCGGGCTCCGGAGCCGGCAGCACCAAGGCTCTGCCTGCCCTGGGGCAGCTCTGTATGGTGCCCTGCCTGCATCGGTCCTGCCAGCCGGAGCCAGCCCTGCCCAGAGTCACCCTCTTCCTCCTCTTCCTCGTCCTCCTCTGCAGTTCGACGCTGAATTTCGCCGCTTTGCCATGAAGCGCTCCGGAGCCGGCAGCTTCCAGGACTTCTACCAGCTGCTGCAGACAGTGCACCAGATCCCGCGGGTGGACGTGCTCCTGGGCTACACAGACATCCACGGCGACCTCCTGCCCATCAACAATGACGACAACTACCACAAAGCCCTGTCCTCTGCCACCCCCCTCCTCAGGGTCATCATCCAGAAGAAGGGTAAGCAGGGCACCAGATCTGTCCTCCTATCAAGAGAGATGAGCCACATCCCGCAGTACTGCTGCTTCCACCTTTGGGCTGTGCCAGCAGGGGCATGGCTGGTCACATACCCTCCAGCCACTGCTTTGGTGGATGGATGTGGAGATGGTGGCACTGGGAGGCTCCCAGAACCCTTCCAGGGCTGTGGCACCCACACAGGCTCTCCCTGACAGCCGAGGGCACCCGGCCCAGCCCAGCCTCGTGCGACCTGGTGAGCAAAGGCAGATCCTTGCAATTCACCCCTTTGAAGTCGTGTTTTCCAGCCAAGCTTGTGTGGGCTCCCAGATAACACCCGTGTTACTCCCGTGAGCGCTGTGCCAGCAATCTCATCCAGCTCCCTGCCCTGAGGAGGCAACAGCCATCATTTTGGCAGAGCTCTCAGGGTGCTGGGTGCTGCTGGATTTTTGGTATTGGGAATAGGCTTGTTGCCTCCCTGGCAGATCAGGGGCTTGCCCTGACCTTAGTGGCACATTCCCAGGGAACCACTTCCTTGCAGAGGAACACTTGATAACATCCTGAGAGAGAGTCTCAGCGAGGATGAAAGCCTCCAAGTGACAGAGTATTTCTCCTGTTTGCAGGGAAAACAAGCCCATCCCCTTCCACTTGGTTTAGTAGCACTGAGGTTTTCTCTTTTGTAGCATCATCAGTCAGCAGTTCACAGAGCCAGAGTCTGATCCAGAGCCACAGTTTTCCCAGCACAGCATCCAGAACAAGCCTGTGTTTCCAGCTCATGTTAGTGGTATGAAGTCTCTGGGTGAGGAGTGATGCTGGTGGCCAGCCCTGGCTGCTGTGCCAGTTTTCCTTTTGCATCAGGGTGGTGTGGGATGCCCTGGACATGTGTTTCCTCTGTGGCCTCATGGTGTGGGGGCTGGCAGCAGTGATCCAGGCTGCTGGAGCCCATGGTGTGCTCAGGGGCTGTCTCTGCCAGTGCCCAACCATCCCCTGTTCCTGGCCCAATGCTTGGACCCAGGCTGTGACATGGAGTGCTGGTACAGGGGTGGATGTGCCAGGGCTGCTGTAGGAGCACCACTCCTGCTCCCAAGAGCCACCCTGTCTGCTGCTGGAAAAGCCTGTGAGGGCCCACGGCCAAGACAGCACAGTGTGGAGAATGAGCAGGCAGAGCCTGCTCCATGGGCAGCATGATAAGGAAGGCGAGCAGGCAGCACCAGGGAGCCCCAGCACCCAGCTATGCCCTCAGGAGAGGGGCCTTGGGGCTGGCAGCACCACAGGGAGGTGTGCAGAGAGGCCAGGAGCAAGTCCTAGGTGAGTCACAACTAATTTAAAATGGATCCAGGTCATCCCAAGGCTGGGCTGTCGTTGAACCGGTCTGGGTCGCTGAAGAATGTGGCTGCAGAGCCTCTCACACCGCTGGCTGCAGGGAGCTGTGTACACACACGGGTGTGCTTCCATCTGTGGGCTCTGCAGCAGCCAGTCCTGCCACAGTGGGACAAAAAGCAAAGGCTGCAGCTGGGCTCTCCTCTGTGCTATCACCCTGTTGGGTGAAGCCATCCCTGTGGGGCAGCCTGGCTGGGACAACAGCACTGTCCCTCCTTGGCTGGGCCAAGGCTCATAGGAAGGGCAGGGGAAAGTGGGACATTGCCAGCACTACCGTCGGGCCCCTCCTTGGTGTGCTGGACCTGCCTAGCCCAGCCACTCTGCGCCCCTTGGAGAGGAGCTGTGTGCTGAAATAGCTGTGGGAAAGCCTCCGCCGCCCTTCCCTGAGCTAAAAATATGCCAAGGCTGTGAGTGCAGGGAGATATTTATAAGCCAGGAGCCCTGGCTGGCTTGGCTAGGGAGAAATCCCATGTCCCCTGGGCCTGAGGAGATCCCCAGCAGCCCTGCAGCTGGAGCAGGGTCCAGATGCTGGTGAGGGGCACTGTGGGGAATGTGCTGACCATGGAGCATCCAGATCTGGGATGCCCCATGGAAAGAGATGGAAAGAAACCAGAGAGGAACCAGGGGATACTCTGCAATACCTGGTGGATGAGGCCATGTGTGATGAGTTGCAGCTGGGCCCCACAGAGCAGCCCCAGGGCATGGTTCAGAAGGAAAGAGTCAAACCCTGCATGAAGGTACCTGATGATGGAATAAGAGACACTGGCACTAATCACAGTCTGGGATATTCAGGGGCCCTGAGGATGCTGCAGCCCTAGGATGAATTTCCAGGAGGTGAGGAATCTCTGTTCCTGGGGGTGGCAGAGTTCTGCAGGACACAGTGGTGGCTATCACTAACCCATGCCAGTGATAGCCCTGCTCCAGTGGGGCAGGGGACTCTGGTACGGTCTCCTGGGATTGGATTCCCCCTAAGGGAGTTGGCTGCCACCACAGCACACTCGTGTAGGGGTCCTCTCTCCCCAAACCCAAACTGGGGCATGGCTGCAGCTCCCACACCATCAGGGCTGGCAGCTCTAGTGTTAAACTGCAGAGTTTGGCTTAAAGTGTGATTAAGGCTGAATCACTGCCTCGATCCCACTAATCCTGGCCTGTGTACGCTGGGTAATCCCAGGAGATGGGCCCCAGCAGAGACAGGCTGCAGGGAAAGCCAGGCTGATGATCTAGGGAGGAAAAGCCAGTGAGACCTGTGAGCAGGGCCCTTCTCCTGACTGCTGCCCCAGCACATGGGGCCAAGGGCACGCATTTGCATCCCTGGCAGCTGCAGTGCATGACCCGTGTCCTCCCTTGCTCCCTACAGCAGAGTCCGATGCCAGCGTCTTCGCCTCCAACTCCTTGCAGCGGAAGAAGAAGGGGCTGCTGCGCCCAGCACACTACCGGGCCAAGCCTCACCTCCTCATCGGGATGCCCCAGGACTTCCGCCAGATCTCCTCCATCATCGACGTGGACATCCTGCCTGAGACCCACCGGCGTGTGCGGCTCCACAAGCACGGCTCCGACAAACCCCTGGGCTTCTACATCCGCGACGGCGTCAGCGTGCGCGTGGCCCCACAGGGCGTCGAGAAGGTGCCTGGCATCTTCATCTCCCGCCTGGTGAAGGGTGGCCTGGCCGAGAGCACGGGGCTGCTGGCGGTGAGCGACGAGATCCTGGAGGTGAATGGCATCGATGTGGCTGGCAAGTCTCTGGACCAAGTGACGGACATGATGGTGGCCAACAGTCACAACCTCATCATCACTGTCAAGCCGGCCAACCAGCGCAACAACGTCATCCGCAGCAGCAAGGCCTCGGGCAGCTCCGGCATGTCCACGGACAGCACCCCCAGCCAGCAGACCCCCAGCCCGGCCTCACAGTACCTGAGCAACTACAGCACGGCTGAGAGTGACGAGGAGGGCGACCTGGTCATCGAGAGCGACAGCGCATCCCACTACATCCCTGGGGGCTGCCCCAACGGGGGCCCCACGGACGGACCCCTCCAGCGGAGCCTGTCCCCACACAGCTCGCGGGGCTCCCTGCAGTCCCTCGGCAGCCACGATGGCAGCCCTGGCAGGGGCAGTGGACGGGAGGATGGCACCCTCCTCACCCTATAGCTGCAGGGGCCTGTGCCACTCAGTGGCCAGCCGGGTTTCTGCTCATCCAGGCTGGATGTGGACACCGGGATGATGATGCGGCCAGCGGGCAGGGGTGGAGAGGGGCTGCCCACTGCCCTCTCCCACCCCCCGCGTCCCCGGGAGCCCCACTGCGGCACCCACTTGAGCCGGGTACTGCCCTTCTGAGCCCCCTTGCCTCCCCTTCCAAGCAAGAGGGAGTTTTTAATTGTTTTATTGAAATATGCATCATTAATATATTGCAATGGACAGTAAAACTTTTTCTAGAAAGCACCGCGCTTGTCCCTGGTTCTTGTCACTGCATGGAGGAGGGGGACAGTGGGTGGGTACCCCAGCCCTGTGCATGTAAGGCAGCGCCTGGAAGCGGTGGCCTTGACCTTGGCACACCTCGTGGCTTTGCTGCTGTGCTGGGTGACCCCACCGAGACCCATCGTGCCTGCTCCATGGCACATGTCCAGGCTGCTTTGGGCAGCCACCTGGCCTGATGCAACGAGCTTTGCTTGGTCCCCCAATTCCCACCTTGTCCCCGCTGCAGTGCCCTCATGAATGCAGGGGACACCTGGTCTGGCAGCAGCACCTTGGCTATCACTCAGCCCTGCAAGTGCTGCTGGGGATAATGCAGCCCCATCCTCCTTCTTCAGCCCCAAGCTCAGGGTAGGACCAGTCCATACCTGCCCCTACTGCTCTGCTGGGGCTCCCAGCACCCTCAGTCCCTCTCCCAAAGTGCCAAGCTGATGGTGGCACTCACTGCTGCCAAGGGCTTGTGGTGGGACTGGCAAGGAGGAAGACCTGAAGCTCTAAAGGTCTGCAAAGTCAGCACCAACTCTCCATTCACAGCCTCAGCCAGGCCAGGGCAGGCAGGGAGTGTAGCAAGGGCTGAGGGCACTCATGGCACACAGCCAGGGCCCAGACAGACCACAGAGCAGATCTGGCAGCAGGGCTGGTTAGTCCAGGCCTGTTTTGGGCAGGGAGGTGCCCACGAGCTGTGCCCGTGGCCCCCAGTCCCTCTCATCCAGCCGGCTCAGCCTGGCTGTGGGGTTTGCCCTGAGGTGGCCCCAGGGGCACCTGAGGTGATTTTCCAGTTGGCATCTCACCTCCTCCAGCCCTCAAGTACCTAAATATTTCCCAGCCCTTGGCAGTGGAGTCAGCCCCGACATCCCAGGGCACTGCAGTGTGCCAGGTGGCACAGGCAGGGCTGGAAGACTCCACAATATCCCCACTCTGCAAAATCCTGCCCAGGATGGAGCAACCCCTGCAATAAGGCAGCTGCTTGAGGGATCCATGCACAGTATCCCCACCCTGTAGAGACAGAGCTACAGCACAAGCTGCAACACAGGAAAACTTGATGGGATTTCAGGGGAAAAAGTGTTCCCCCTGAGGCTGGCACTGTCTGGAGACAGAGCCCCAGCAAGGTGATGGGGGCAACCCCATCCCTGGAAATTCTCTTAATTCAGCTGGATATGGCTCCAAGCTGTGGCACTACACCTCTGCTGAGCAGGAGATGCACCAAGCCCTCCAGCAATCCCTTACAGCTTAAATTTTTCTTTGCTTCATACAGCAGGATCCCTGCAAAGGTCTGCACAGGTTCCTGCATGGCATCTGCAGGTAAGGCAGCAGTGAGCTTACCTCCACGATGGCACCTGCCCAGCCCTGTCCTGCCAGCCCATGGATGGATGGAGATCTGTCAGGATTTTCCACATTCTCCACTCCATGTCCCAGCACCCAGCCCTCTGAATCCCATGGCTCATCCCCTGCCTGCACTGTGCCAGTGCTGCTGCTTGCTGCTGCCCACAGCACTCCTCAGGTCCTGCTGGCCCCCCTGGGAGCTGCACACACACTGCAAGATGAAAATGATGATTTATTAGAGTATCTCCTGCCCCACAGACAACAAAGGCTTCTCCAGACACCCCACCAGACCCTCCTGATAGGCCAGCCCTTCCCTGGGCAGAAAACACTGAAGCTCTGCGCCTCTTCCTTGTCCCCTGAGGTGCTCAGGATGAGCCATGGCCATGGTCCAGCTCAGGAGAAAGAGGGTGACAAGGAACACTACAGGAAGCAGCACAAGAAACCTCCTACCAACTTCCAGAAGTAGGAAAAAAAAGGGAAAATAAGAGGTGATGCCATGGATCCAGAGTAGAGAGCTGATCTGTGAGAAGTCAAGCAGCAGAGACAACTGTTCTCCCGACCACTGAGCAGGGCCTTTATTAAGGCATCTCCCTCCCTTTTCTGTGGTCAAGACACAGCACTGAAAGGTGAGCAAGAGATGTCAGCTGCATATTGGACACTGTACTGGCACCTGCATGGGCCCAGGGTATGGAACTTGGCTTCCTCTCCTTCCCTCCCAAAGTGATGTCCATTCCTGCCCAGCAATAAAGGATGTTCAGGCAGAGTAGCACAGCACACCTGGCCCCACCAGCTCAGGAGTCCAACTTGATGAAAACCTTGGGCTTTGAGAAAATTCTGATTGCCTCTTCTATCTGGGACAGCTTCCTCTCGAGCTCTACCCTCCTCTTCTGCATCTTGAGGCTGTCTCCACGCATTGGCAGCAGAACCAGATCCTTTATCAGCTGCTCCTGGCCTGCCAAAGAGAAAAAAACAAGTTGTGTAAGTTGGAGAGCAAAAAAATCCATCCTTTTTCTAATGCTATGACCATGAACATGATGGCAGGAGCAGAACAAGGATCTAGAATCCCTCTAAAGCTCAGCTGGATGAGGACCTGAGGGACCTGCTCCAGCTTTGAGAACCAAGGATTGGACTAGAGACTTCTGAAGGTCCCTTCCAACCAAAATATTTCAAATACTTTAGGAGCAATAGCAACCCTAACATCAGGTCCACTGGACAAGACTGCTGCAGAGAGCCAGTCCTGCAACCTGCAGGACTTTGACTGATTGCTCTTTCCAGGCACACAGCTCACACCCTGCCTACACATGCCTTAATCCAGGCACCTCTCCAAGTGGCAGGAATCTGTGTCCCTGTGTCTCTTCTCCATTATCCTGTCTAGGACTGCCTGTTTTTCTGAGCTGGAATCCCAGTTCCTTTTGCTCTTACTCTGCTTCAGATTGCTGAGGGTCTCCAGCCGCTGGCTCTCCGGCATCATGGTGTGACCGGGCGGCGTGTCGGGGTCTGGCAGGTTTCGCAGTCTCTCCTCCATCTGCTTGCGCCACAGCTCCTTCCTCTCCAGCAGGCTGTGAGGCAAAGGAGAGCAGCTGTCAGCACATCTGGCAGGAGGGGTGGCCCAGGGGCGCAGGCAGAGGCCAGGAATGTGCCCTTCAAACCCCGCCAGGATCTGTGTCACTGGCTGAGGACCACAGGGACCCAGGTGCTGGCACACACCCTCGTGGTGGGGGACACACCGGGTTTAACCCACATGTGTGGGACAGCAAATGTGCTCCACTTGCACCAAAGGGCTGCTGGGAGAGATGCACTCAGGCCAACATGTGCTCCTTGGAGACAGGGGATGCTGCTCCTCATTTCTGGCTCACTGAGTCCTCCCCAAACCTTCTGTGGGCCAGAGGCAGAATGAACAGAGCAGCTCATGGCCAGGGATGCTGGCAGAGGACAGACAGCACAGCCACAGGAGTGGCACCATGGTCATTCCTAGGATAGGGTCACCCAGGAACTGTTATCCATGCAGAACCCCAAAATGCATGGCACTAGCTGGATGTTCCTCAGAACCCAGGCCCGAGGCAGGATGAACACTTGTGAAGCAGAGATGAAAACCAAAAAAAACCAGATCTCTCCAAAACCAGACCTTTCAATGCCAAAGCTACATCACGTGGAACAAAGCTTACAAAGGGGCAGGAGCACATTTCTCAAGGTTCACAGAGCTTCCCCATATCAACATCATTGTACAACAGAAAGCAAGGGAGGAGGACACAAAACTCTATCTGAGCCCTGTCACACTGGGCATGGGATGCTGGTTAAGACAAGAAAGCAGGAGGGACAGTGTTTACTCCCCAGGTGACAGGAAATGGCACTGCTGCACATGGCGAGCACACCTCTGTGCCCAGCCAATCTCTCTGGGCAGAAGCTGGGGGATGCAATCAAGGCTGTTACAGTCCCGTGCAGCAGAAAGGGGCACACATACTACTGGGGGACGTGGCCCTTTTGCTTGGCATTGTACTCCTCCTGCTCCCGGTGCTTCTGCTCCAGCAGCTCGGCCAGCGCCTGCAGGGACTGGGAGCGGCGCAGCGGGGCCCGCTTGGCAGTGCAGGCGTTGTGCCTGATGAAGTCAACGCTCCTGCCCTCCACCTGCATCTGGAAGAAGAGAGAGCGAGGCATCAGGGGCAGGCTGGGCATGCACACAGCCAGCTGCCACTGCCCACACGATGGAAAAAGCAAAGAGGCACCACAAAAGATGCTGAATTGTACGACAGCAGGACAGGCAGACCCTCGGCACAGCCTGTCTCAGTGTCCAGCCATAGACAAGCAGCAGCTATGAGCATAGTTTGGGAAGGCAGGCACCAAAAGCCAAGCATAAACCTGACCTCTTTAGCGTCCCCAAGATGGCCTTAAAAGCTAGAAGGACAGAAATAAACAGGCTTGACATAGTCCACATGGCTCCTCCTGGTGCATTTTGAGGGCAGAGGAAAAATAGGCTGGGCACTTATCAGGGCAGGAAATGCCCCAGAACCCCTGGCAGAGCAGGAACTTTGCTGATCCTTGGGGCAATTCCCCAAAGACAGCACCTCCACGACAAATCCTCTGCTGGACAAAACAGAGGAGAAGGTGGCTGTGTTTGCATTTAAGGTTTTCCTGGTTTTCCTCCTTTGGAGATCATGTCTTGTTTAATTAAGTCATTTATGGCATTTAGGAACCAACAAACTGACAACCTCACACTTGCCAAAGGAAAAGGACATGAGTCACGGAGCTGTTCAGGACCTCCCAAACAGACTACTCGAAAGGTTTAACTACAAATGCTGATTTAACTCTCCTTATTAAAAAGCACACCCATTTCCCAAATTTTTATCTAACATCCAGAAGCCACAGATCCTTTGATTACAGTGGGAACAGCATTCAAATCCCTGAGACCTCCTGCAAAGCCCTTGGAAGAGCAGATTTGAGATTACTGGCATGAGGAGGTGGAATTTTCAAAGGGAACTTCAGGATTGCTTTGAGTGAAGCCAGAAGGTAGCATTAACAACCCCTGAACACCCATCTCACCACCCCAGTGACCAAGACCCTGTTCCTTCCCTTCAGCCAGGAACAGTATTTACAGATCTCCCTACTCCTGCAGCACACCAGACCCAACACTTTAGAAGGCAGGAAAGGTTCAAAGCAGGGGCAATGGCTGAGTGCCAGAAATCCCTGGGATGGATGCAGTTAGTATATAACTCACCTTGGTTTCAGCACCCTGTGCCTCTGGAGCCTCTGTGTCTGCTCCTGCTTTTGCTCTCACAGGCCTTGGGGACAGTGGTCTGCATGGCTTGATCCCAGAGCCACAGCGAGAATATGCCCTCAGGAAATTCACAGCCTCGGGATTTGGAGGTGGGGAGGTCTCCTGGGAAAGGCAAGAAAAGACCCACCAGTGGAGGGAGGCTGGAGCAAAGAGAGACCCTCCCAACTAAGTTTGGGTGGTTAACCACAAGCTCAGCCACAGGTTTCCAGCAGGCACATGACAGCACACGCTTCCTGCCATGACGTGACAGAAGTTCTTGGGGGAAGACAATCTGTAGTCAGCCACATATCTGGACCTGAGATCTGAACTTTGTAAAGCATTGCTAAGAAACGGTGGGGGAATCTGCAGAAACACATTTGGATCAAACAGGCAGGCACAAAGCTGCCTGCTGAGGTGCTGTTCTCAAGTGCTGCTCTGCTTAGCACCTTAAATCTCTGGTTATATCACTCTAGAAAAAAAAAAGGAGCAGAGAGTGAAGGAGTCTGGTGGAATAGCACTGAGGGGCATCTTTAATGGCTGTGGTTAGCACTGGCACTGGCTGACAGTACTCGATGCCTAGCAGGTGGTCTGGGACTATCCCAGACAGTCTTGTTGCAAACAAACCCTGAAAACTGAAAGCTGACACTGTGGCAAGGGGGTGACCTTACAATAAATGCAGCAAGGGCACTGCTCTGCCCTTGGAAGTGATGGGAACTGCACAGGGCCACCCGCAGGTCTTTACAAAGATCCAAGGTCTCAGCTGAGCTGCAGCTCCCTGGAGATTCCTTCCTGCCTAGCCCGTTCAGCTGGACAGAGCTGCAGCCTGATGGTGGGACTGGGCAGCCACATTGCTAGGTTGGGTGTGAGGAGCAGGGTATGGGATGCCCTCAGTACTGCCCAAACTGGTCATGCTCTTGTTTCAACGGGAGATCTGGATCTCTCTGGTAAGTTAATGAGAATTGCCTTTACCTAGCACAGCTGGCTCAAAGTTGAGTGAATCTGCGACCTCAGGAGTGCAGAGCACAGCTTGCCCCACCTCCCTCCACAGGAGCACTGCCAGAGCCCTTTCCAAGGCAACTGCTACAGGTAACAGCCTCAGGGACAGACGATAGAGAAGAAACTCTGCATTAGTCATCAAGATCCAGCAGAATCAACCGAAACTCTGAGCAGCAGTAGCAGCTCCACAGAAGATGGAGATCCTTCACAGAGAACACCTGAGCTCCAGGAGAGCCACAGCAACAGTTAAAGCATCATGAGTCAGTGCCAGGGCCTCTCTGGAGGAATACACAGAGCACAAGTAGCGCACCACGCAGAAACTGCCTGCGCAGAGACCACCCCCTTTCCCCAAAACAAAGGAAGAAATGAGCTCAATCTTCCTCTAACCCAGAGGACTTGTCAAACAAGAGCGTAGGCTTGTGTTCTTGCAGCATTTGTGGGTTTGCTCCCATGTGTGGAAGGGTCACAGACACCAAAGAGGTTGGTGACACACCAGGAAGAAGGGACACAGCAGTCAGAACCACTGGCTTGGGAATCATCTTGTCAAGTTTTGCAGTTGTTATCAATACACGTCACTTTAGCATCAAAAGCTGGCCACAGATGAAAGGGAAGCAACGCAGAGATGAGGAGGAACTTAAAGGCTCCAACTCAGCATGCTCACAGGCTGTGTTATCTATGAGGCCTCAACCCTGAGTGTCTGGAGATGTCTGTGTGCCCCCACTGAGCAGTGGTTGTTCACCAGGACAATCACTCGGGGAAGAACGTGTGGATACGCACTGCCCACTGTGTATCCACAGGCTGGGAACAGTTAGACTGAGGCTCAGTGCAGCCTGCAGACCTATCTCTGAGAACCACGAGAAAAAAATGCCACAGCCTTTTGGCACAAACCCCAGAGAAGCCCCAAACATGGGGAGGCTGAAAAGCCAGATGGGAGCATCCCTTGGCAGGAAATATGGCTACGAGGGGGAAGCAGGACAGGGATTATTGCAGCAATCACCCTCTGCACACGCTCTCACTCACAGCCCCACTGCCACATCTGCCCATTGTGCTTCAGCACTGAGATCCCCCAGATCCTGCAGGCTCCAGGACTCCCCTGTCTCCATCATCCCACTGTCCCTCATGGCTGAGCCACATCCGGAGCCTGGAGAGTTCAAGAGCTCCTCCACAGATACCAACCTGCAGTTTGGCCTTCACCTTTGACTCCACATTTTCATATTTCTGGGACTTCCACAGAGCTTTCACAGGCTTGGGCTGGCTGTGCTCTTGGGCTCGCTCCTTCTCTTTGCACTTCTTCTGAATCTCCTTTATCCGCCTGACATTTTCCTTCTCGTAGTCCTTGGCCTCTTTTCCTGCTCAGCAAGGGGAGACACCCTTTCACCTTCCAGACACTGCCACAGGACACAGGCTCTCAGAGTGCTGGCACCAGAGCCACAGATCCCTTCCAGAGCTGGTCCAACACCCCAGAGAACAGCAAGCTCTCCCCTCTCCTGCAGACTAGACCATCTCTACATCCTGCCCCTGTTAGGTGCCCACTCCCACACTGACCCTTCTGCCAGAGGAGCATCAGCACAGGTCTGTGCACACTGCTGGTGCCCACAGACCCCCTTGTTCTCCACTTGTTCCAGGATGGACTATGCCAGACAAGCCATGCCAGCACCCTCTCAAGAGAAAGGTCAATTCCCATTTCAGCTCCCATGGTGTTTCTGAAGTGGAGAGGGCTCACTAATGACAGCTGCAGAGCCTTGAGCTTGCACTGTTCCTGGTTTCAGGGTCAGCCATTGTCCCACATTCAAGCAGACACAATCAAGATTATGGATTAGGGTTTTTTTCTGTTTTGTTTAGAATCAAAAGTTACCCTTCCTTGGGCTCCCCAAGACAGGGGATATCTCAGATGACATAAGCAGACCTGTTCCCTGCCCTACTCGGGCACAGCAGTTGTGGCATTCACCACACTGGCACCAGGCTCAGGGCAGTGCCAGTACATGAAGTAAATTAAAATTACACACAGGGCTCAACCTTATCTCTTTCCTGGACCTCTGAATGTATATTCTGGATGACATCCCTGGAGAAAGGAATATCTTTTGCAAAGATGTTCTCACATCCACATACACACACTTCCCAAATCCTGCTTGGCTTCCCCAACAAGGAACTTGCCATGTTAAACATCCTCAATCCATCGAGGTTTTATTTGATTCCTATGTAAGTTTTACTACAAACAAGTCCAAATTTCTGCACCTTTTTTAAAGTCCCTCTTCCCATTCTA
The DNA here is from genome assembly GCA_020086605.1 of Lanius collurio. Taxonomy (NCBI): domain Eukaryota; kingdom Metazoa; phylum Chordata; class Aves; order Passeriformes; family Laniidae; genus Lanius; species Lanius collurio. The sequence continues at coordinate 4,023,352 of JACBWW010000023.1, forward strand.
AACCTGAAACTGGAGCCAGGGAAGCCAAAACATTACAGTCTCCAGCACAGGTGACTCCACTGCCAGGCCAAAAGCTGGAGATGGGGTGATGAGCCCTGTGAAGCTCAAGCTGTCCTCAGGCAGCAGATCCTGGAAATCCACCCCAAAACCCCGATGCTTCTTCCCTGGCCCCAAAGGCAGCCAAGGCCAGCAGTGATTTGGCTGTACTTACTCTTGACTGGCAGTCCCCTGTCAAGGGAGATCCCTTCAAGCTGCAGTAAGAGGCTGAGTGTCCCTTTCTGTCCCTTCTCCAGGAAGTCCTTTCCACTGGGGCGAATGCGGGGGGCTGGCTGGGCCTGGCGGGCACTGCCCAAAGTGGGGTACGGGTTGGGAACTGGGTCCAGGGGGCCAGAGGTAAAACACAGCTGCTGAGCATTTCCTTCCAGCCTTCCTCGAGCTGCAGAGACAGAAATAAGAGAATCTTGCCAGAAAATGATCTTACTTCAGTTTTCTGCACCCACAGCCTACAAACAATGTGAAGATCCCCTCTCCACCTCAGCCTTATGCTTTCCCATCTTTCAACCAGCTGTGCAGACCACTTTAAGATCACCATCAGAAGCACCTTCATCAATCCAAATAGAGACTGTCGAGGACACCAAGGGATAAAGACATCAAGCTGTGTCATGCCAAAGCACAAACCCCCAAACCTGTAACAAGCATCAAGGACTCACCTGAGAAGGGGCGCCTGTAGTACTCTGGAAAGAGCGTTGGGTCTGGAGGAATGGGTCCAGAAATCCGGGATGGCCCTTCACACATCCTGCCACCCACTGCTCTGCCTCTGCCACAGAAACCAACCACCACTGAGAACAGAAATGAACAGGGCCCGCTGAGCCACTGAAAAGCTACATTACTATACTGTATATATATGTATATCTATATATCTATATACTATATTATATACTATCTATATACTATACTAGATATATCTATATATCTATATATCCATATAGGTATAGGGGAATTTTTGACATTCATTTGACAGCTCACCCCCAGCTACAGAGATGTCCTGAAGGTAGAAACCACCCCAAATTGGACTTTATGCAGGTGAAACAAGGGGTCCAGCAGCCCTGTCCCTACCGTGGGTCTAATCAGTTTTTTTACCAGTGCTGAAAATGTCCACAGTTGCTGTAATATTGGTACCTTCGGTACAAAAAATCCTTCTTGGCTTTGCCCTCCCATATGGAGACATCTAATGCAGACACAGAAGGAGTGAACAGGATACACGAGGTGGCTGGCCACCATGTGACAGGTTTCAACCTGAGATTTGAATTATCCTGCACCTTGGGCTCCCTCTAAATGTCTCCCTTGGTTCAAACCCAACCTGTCCAGAGGAAGGTGAAGCCCCTGCCCACACAGCCATATCCTCCCTGAGAACACACCTGTGCTGGCACCCACCCTGAGCAGGCTGGAGCTGACCCTCAGAAGGACAAACACTTTACAAAAAGACAAAACATTTCACTCCAGGACCGGGCAGGGATAGAGACTGAATTTCTGGGGAAGAGCCCAGATGGTTTCTCAGATCTTGGGGAGAACAGAGTTACTTGCTTAGAAGAACATGTTTTTCATTTCTGAAGTACTTTTCAAAGCAGCACAAGTCCCTGCCCTGGCCCACACAGGTCTCTGTTGCCTCCCTCCTCTCCACGACAGAAGCACAGACCTTTCTACCAGGAAGGGACAGGAGCAGCCAGCATCAGTTTCCCTGCACTGTCCACCAAGATCTCCTGGAGAGCGTTTTTATGCTTACAACAAACCCGCTCAGAACATGAGGTTGCAGGATGCCACACCAGCAGGCACAGACTGCTGGTGAGCTCTCAGCACATGCCACAAGAGCCTCATCAGAGTCACACCATGATTCTGATAGGCGCCAGGGCAGCTCGGCTGGAGTCACTGCTGTAAGAGCTGGGGCTACAACCTGCACTCCCTGACTCCTGAGGCAGTAATTTAAACATTTCTGAGACAACTCGATGGGAAGAACCCCTTTCAGGATCCTCAGCATGCCAGCACTGATGGGACACAGCATCTGCAGTTTAATTTATAAACCAATAAACGATCAGGGCAAGGCTGAGTGAGTCTGAGTCATGGCAACTAATGCACTGCAGTCTTCCTTGCTAAATCACCCCTGTTGACATGAGACCCATTAGCAAAACGCTGTTATTCATCTCCTGGACACAGCGGCAGAGGCAATGTAAGCAGTGCTGACTGCTGCACACCAGCATGCATGTGCAGCCTGTACCCAGCTGCTTTGGAAAAGCTATTTCTGAAAAGCAGGCACAGACTCTCAGCCAGAGATAAAAGGATGCTGGCTTGGTATTATTTAATCTCCTCGATAATGGATCCAACTAAGTCAGAACAGGCTCTCTTATGCTAGACAAAAAAAAAAAAAAAAAAAAAAAAAGCATTCACCATGAGATCACTCCAGAACAGCTACTGGCTTTGAAATGCACATCTGATCTTGATCTGAACTCGAGTCTCAACCCAGTGATTTACACGCAAAATGACAGGCTGAAATCAAGACCTGTAACAGAGCAGACAATTACTGTGGGGGATTGAAGGAGGAAAGGCAAGTTGATGGGAGGCAGGGGATGGAAGGCTCGTTTTATACCTTCACATCCCAACTGCACCCTGCCCTGCTGCAAGGAATTTGCAAATGACACCCACTCCCTGATTTGCAAGTCACATCACCTCTGGCTGGGGATCTTACAAGATCAGACAACCTCATTACAATAGGGAGCACCTTGCCTGTGTAGGGACCTCCGAGGGACACAAGCCCCCAGCACCGGTGTCCCAGTCCCGGGAAGCAGCTGCCAAAGCTCAGTTACAAACCACTGGCACAGACTTCCCAAGCTGCTGCTCTGCTCCTGCTGACCATGGGCCTATTTAGGGGACACGAGTGAGAGACCCTCATGGCTCACTCCTGCCAGGAGGGGATGTGTGACCTCCTCTGCTGTCCTTCCTACCGGCTTCATTTCTCGGGACAGCTTTGCAGCACCAACAGTCCTGTGCTGAGTCAATGCCACTCACTATCCCTGCATCAAACAAGTCATTTCTTTCTTTCACGGTGTTCATTTTCTGCCCATGTAACCTTTTGTCCAAAAGGGACATGGCTTTTACTTCCACGGAGCAATCAGAGAAGCACTGGAGCAAGTGCCAGGGTAACACAGCAGGAGCACATACTTACGAACACACAGGACAAGGATGAGGGAACAGGATCAGCCCTCTTGGGCAGTGACCTTATTGCTGCCTGCACCCAGGAAAGCATCTTCTCTACCACCACATCAGAAAGCTAAACATCAACAATGCAGTACCTGACTTGCTGCCACCAGACACACACCATTTATGCAGTCACAGGCTGTGAGATGCAGCCACACTGTGCAAACTAGGCTGAAAAAGTCCAGGTAAACAGATACATGTGTGCAACTCCTCTGTCTTCCTCCACCCTGCCAGCCTGCAGACTCCCTGGGGAAGAGTCACAGCTCCCAGCCACCCTGCAAAGCTACAGGAGGCAAAGAGCATTTGCTGGAGTAACCCAACAACTTCAACACTCTTCATTCACCCCAGTGTGCTGCTCCCTTCTCCACTAGAACCATGGCATTATGCTGGCCTAGGAGTCAAGTGATGCAGGTTCCAGCCCTCTCTCTCCCAGAGTGTCTGCAAGTTTAATGGCCATTAACTCGACTCTGTGCCCTTTGCTGCAGCTGACTAAGTGGCAAAAAGGCTACTTATCCCCCTGGTAAACAGAGCCCTTTCAGAGCCTGTAAGAACCACAGCTTCCTTTGGTGGCTTGTTTTTGGCATTGTAGTTAAGGTAACTGCAAAACATGGGAACAGACAAGCCTCAGGCAGGTGTATTTCACAGCCTTGAACCCACTGCATCTGACTTTGAATCATTCCCTCTTCTTCATAGATGACATTTTCACTGTGCCTGGGTCCCTGGCCAGGAAGCTGCTACCACACACAGAGCTGATGCCAGCCCAGCTTCTTGCCTTCATGAGCCAATCTCTGCAAAAAGCATGGGAAAAAACATCCCACGGTTGTGATAAGCTGTGATAAGCAGAGCAAGTCATCTGCAGCAAATCAAAGGGCTAATCTCCGTGCAGCTGGTCTTACATGTTTGATTCCTTCCTCAACAGTTTTAGCTGAAATGGAAAGTCACATCAGGATAACTTCCATGCCTGAGGGCTGCACGGAAGCAGAGGGGTACCTGGATCTGTGACCATTCCTCCTGAAGAACTGGGAGTCGGGTTCAGAGGTCAATGTGCTGTGAAATACATTGTAGTTTTTATCCCTCCCTAAGCTTTCTCCTTGCCGACTGCTATGGGAGAGATTAATATTCTCCTTTTAATACTATACCCTACGCGGGTTTCCCCAGGTCTCACCAGCTCTTGCCCACCTGGCAGCCTCAAAGACCCAATTTCCCTTTTGTCTCTCTGAAAACAGAGGGACAGGTACAGCCAGGTGCGATACCGGCATTTGCATTTCTGGGAGCTGGTGTCTACCAAGAGCCCTTTTGGAATAAAGCCAGCTTGGACAGTCTGCCCGGGGAGTCAGACGCGTGTCCTGCAGCAGCTGGAGTAGGAGCTGAACGAGGCCGTGCTCGGCACTGGAAGATGGGCAGACACTGATGTGGATATTACAGAGCCGCAGCCCAGTCCTCTCTCATAAGCGGGCACGGAGGCCCCACCTCAACGCGTGGGATTCCTCTCGGAAGCAAGGACGAGCCCCGAGCTGAGCCTGGAGCTTGTGTGGCCGCCCCCAAGTCCTCGGGCCGGGCTGGCACGGGAGATCAACCCAGCCCTGCCTGGGCACACGTGCGGAGAGCCGGCACCGCACTGAGCGACCGCGGACACCACCGGGGGACCGGACACCGCTGGGGGACGGGACATTCCTGCCTCACTTCGCCCGGGGAGAGGGGTTCGGGAGGCGCTGCCACAGCGCAGCCCGAGGGTGCCGGGGCCCGCAGCCTCCCCCCGCGGGCGCTGCCTCTGCCCCGGGCCCGGCGCTTCCCGGCCCGGCTCCCCGCCGTCCCCGGCCCGCGCTGCTCCCGAGCCCCGGCGGGCGGCCCCCGGC